>CM057813.1:113812573-114262573 GCA_030067965.1 Latrodectus elegans | reverse complement strand
TATAAGGAATAACTGTTAGTATATATAAATAAGTATACTAATAAAGAGGATTATATCTAGTGGTATTTTTTATAAGAGAGAAGACTACGTTCTTTCCAATGTGTGAATGAAATGACAAAAAATACGTACTCATATGATAATGTTTAAATAATCAAGAAAATCATGTTTTTCTTGACTATTAAGATTAAGATATGAGAGTACTAAAATACAATTTTTTCCAAATCTATTATAGGAAAATAAATTTTAATTTTTGTTTTCATATTACGGCACTCTTATTTGTTATGAGACACCATGTCAGTTCATCGCAATTAGCGCAAAACAGCAAACGTTTCTTCAATAGTGTTACATGAATGTTTTTATTTCTAGCTTCTAGTAATAGTCACGTTTAATCAATCATAAAATATTAGATATTTTGAGATAGAGGAAATTACTATAATTGGATGTACTACAATTTAAAATATTCACCTAAACATGCCATAAAACATTATCATTATTTTTTTTAAAAAAAATCTTTATAATTTAATCTCAAGTATATTAGTAATTCTGAGAAAATTGAATTTAAATAACAAGAACAGTTTTTTGGTATTTAGAGTTATTTAACATCAAAAATGTATTTCTGTATCAGAAACTGAAATTCCAGCAGAATTTCCAGAATACCTAAAGAAAGAAAGTTGTATGTCTTATGAAAAAATGAAATATTTTATTAATCTTTAACTTGTAAAACCCATAAAAAATTTAATTCTTATTTTTTTTTTTTGTAAAATCTAATATTTAAATTTCAATATTCCTATTATTGTCCATATCTGAATAAAATACAAAATTTAAGCTTGATAATTTTTGTCTATCATAACTTAATCTATGGTAATTAACAAAAATGATCGAAAATATTGTATTGAAGTATATATGGCAACCCCATTAATTACGCTATTCTCTCATGTATATTGTCAGGGGGCATATTGAATATCTACGCAGATCGCATGACTTAATAATGGCAAGCAGTTTAACCAGCTGCTGAATGGCTTGCGTTCAGCTCAATAGCATTTTTCCCTTCTATTCTCTCCTCTGGCTCATATGTTCGAAGTCCACTTTAAATTGTAAGTCCCAGTCTGATTAGTTTTCATGACAAAAAAAAAAAAAAAAAAAACATTGAGTTTTTAACAAACGAATTTCTGTAAATGTAGCTTCACTGCAACATTGTGGTATCCTTGTAGCTTCACTGCACTATTATTACAGCTACTACACAGTACTATCATTGTATTGTTTCAATCTGGATTTTAAGTGATGTGTTCTCTTGAAGACAATTCACTTTCCCGAAGTTCATTAAAATACTCTTTCAGATTACATTTAATACAAAGGGGATACTATTTCATTGGGCCAAAAAGTACGTTTCAAAATCACTTTCCCTTAAAATTTCTTATATTAGAAATCACACTTCGTTTTCGAATTCAAGATCTAGCTATTTAAATACTATTTGTAGAATTATTTACATTATTATATTACATGCCTAACAAAGCATTATTGCTTCTAAAAATATTATTCATTTACATTATTGACAAATCATTTTATAATAGAAATAGTTGCAACTCCATTTCAATATGTTTTTAATTTCGTTTATATTTATGTAGTACAATCTATTTAATAATTCTCTGTATTGTTTTCTGTATTTATTAAAATTCAAAAAATGTCTTTGCATATTTTGCAAAGTTATTTTCAATTTTCTATATCAGCCTTCAATTTTCTTACTTAGGTAACCAATGTGAAACTGTTTTTAAAATGCAAGTTTTATTTTCTCCTAAATTAAAAATTTGTTAGAAACTAGTTTCATATATTTTCCATCTAAAAATATTTTATATTATATTGATAAGAAAAAGTATGATAATTAAATTAAAATATTTAGGCAATATTATATCACAACTTATTTCTCTTCACTCATTTTAAGATAATGTCAAAAAGAAAACAAAAAATTTAATCAGTGAAAATGAGTTTATTGGATTGCCTGTGCTATTGTAGTTAGTAAATTTAATCATGTCTTTCAATTCATCTTCTTCAGTTCCAATGAGTGTAGACATGTCTACCATAAAGCGTTCATTCACTTAAAGCTATCGTGTAAGCCATAGAAATAACCATTTGTTTTAAGGAAATAATTCTGTAACTAAACGACACTGTAATGTTAGTGGCATTCTAATAAAACAAAGTACATTTGCCATTATATGATAGCTGCATTTAGTATCATGTTGGAGAATTTATAAATTAAACTAAGTCTTCTTATATGAAAGATATTATTGAGAATTTTTCAAAATTAAAGAGATTTTTAAATATCGCTTTCATACCAGAAAAGGGTCTTTAAATGCATCCTGATTAAAAACTCATCCTGACGTAAAAAGTTATACTGAAATATATGGGACATTTTATTTTACAAATTTTTAAATTTATCAAGAATATTAGATGATTTCATACTAATTTAAAATTTATTCTTCAATTTCTCATATCATTTTTTGTTTGATAACATAGGACATATAATAATTCTCAATATGGGATTCAGAATAATTCGTATGAATTTTAATTTGGCAATTTATTTATTACATGAGCCGGAATTCTCATTATGAGTTAACAGTAGTACGAGTTTCAGCTTAAATATTAATGAATGAATATCTATATTGCATTGCTTGTTTTGATATGTCACTGTGAACATCTGGCTGACAGCAATGTTCAGTTTAAAGTTGTTAATTTGGTGAATCACATGTAATTTGGAGAAGAGAAATTGCAATACAAGCGAGACAGTTTGTAGTTGGATAAAAATCCTATTTTAACAAAATAATAAAAAAAAATTAGCTAAACCAAGCGTTGACTCCACACAATTTAATCGAACTGGATTGAAATCCTAGATTATTTGCATTATAAAACGAAAAATATAATTTTTCTATTTTAAATCGGATATAAAGTATTACGAAGTTAAAAAAAGAAATGCAAAAAACTTTCAGTTTTATGAAAATCTCAGTGACGCCAGTAATTAAGAGATTATTTGGTTTGTTTGGCTCTGAACGGACATTTTTTTGCACTCGAGGGCTAATTAGACTACCAGTAATTGAAAGAAAGAGATAATTGCATCTTATTCTTTCCTTCTTGTAAATGATACACGTAAGTGAGTATTAGTTATTTTTTCATCGTGACATTACCTAGCTGAAAAAAGGATCAATTAAAGAGTTTGTACATAGAATTATACATTCCATTTTCATCTTCTGTAAAAAATATATATATAGTAGAGCTTATAAGTTTAATTGATAAGAGTAAAATTTATAAAGAAAACTATGCTTAAAAGGCAATTATAGTTACGGAAGTAAAACAAAATAAAGCTGAAAAGTTTAGAAACGAAGAATATTATATGAGGAAAAATATTTAGAAAGAGAAAGACTTATTTGAATCTAGATAAAAAGCTAAAGCTTTTAAAGTTCAAATCAGCATCATTTGAGATTAAATCACTGAAAAATGATGTTTTCAAAATATTTATCTTTGAGAAAATTTAATTAAAAGTATAAAAATATTGACTATCCCAGTTCCTAAAAATGTGGAATGTTTTAGTTTATTTTTCAACTCTCCGAAGAAAACTTACAAAATTTTTAAATTTGAAAGCCTTTTCATATGTGATCTTTTTAAGGTTGAAATTTTGCTAAATGTTTTAGGCGATAGAATTGGTAATTTATTAATTTTTGCAGGAAAATAGTTAGGTTATTATGAAAAAATTAAATCCATTGTTTTGAGAAAATTTCAACCATCTTCTCCAAAATGCTTAAAGCCCATAAGAGTGTTATAAAATTTTCAATGATAAAATACGAAAAAATCTCACCGAGAGTTAGCTCTGTTTTAAAAGAATTCATTCAAATTCGTAAGGTCTAGGAATTTTGTAAATTGTGTGAGTCAATGTGATTTCTGGTCAATTGCTTAAAAGTCCTTTTGAATATCTAAAAACTCCTGTATAAGTTATGGATTTAAGGCTAATTAAGTAAGCATAAAATAGGATTAATCACAAACGCACACTATATCTCAGTAGATAGGTAAAGAATACAAAGTATTTTAAATATTTAAAGTCATACAGAAATATACCAGTATAGTTTTTTTATTTCTAGCATTAGCAAGTATGGATAATTAAATAAGGTTAGGGAAAAAATATTTTGGTAATCATAACAATTAAAATATTTAAAGTTATAATTAAATGTTCATTGCAGTGCAAACAATTATTTGATATTTAAGTGCTAAGAGATTTAAAAGTTCCACTCAGCAATTAACTGTTATTAAAGTAAAGTGAGAAAAAAATTATATTGATAATCCTAACAGTCAAATCATTTGTGATTTTTTTTTTATTAAATTTTGATAAAAAAAATTTATTGCTATCAACTGAGAAAACTATTCTATATTTTAGTGTTATGAGTTTCAATTTATAGTTAATGTTAAACTTCGGGAAACCAATTTTGTGACAGATCACATTATGAGGTATTTTAATTTCCATGATCTTAGGAGATTAGTTCAATTATGTTGTTGAAACATAGTAGTAGTAAAAAAAAGGGACCAAAAATATTTTAATACTGGAAAACAATCCTTATATCTAAATTCTCGTGTAAATGATGAATCTGTGAAATTATTAATCTCGCGGCTACTTAAACAATTCAATATAAGTTTAAGAGATTGTTTTATTGAAGACTGAAAATTTTGCTTTCGAAATAAATATGCAACTTTGATATGTGTGTGTGTAAATGGTTTATTTTTATGTAATTGTTCTGTCGAATGTTGTTACTAAATAATGAACAAATGATTACGGTTAAGGCTATTAAAAATAAATATCCTGTACTTATATAACTCTTCAATGATGTGTGATGTGGTTATTAATTTTCAATCACACACACACACACACACACACACACACACACACACACACACACACACACACACACACACACACACACACACACACACACACACACACACACACACACACACACACACACACACACACACACACACACACACACACACACACACACACACACACACACACACACACACACACACACACACACACACACACACACACACACACACACACACTTTATATTTTCCACCAGTGAGTGTATTAGTGTATTTTGAAACCAAATAGTCCAATAAATATCTTTAATTTAATAATTGATAGCAATTTAAAAATGTCCAGGAGAAAATTTGGGAAATAGACAATTTTGATGTAGATTATTGTAATTCTGAGGAATATTTTGTATATTCTTACTATAGAGTACCTCTTTTAGAATTAGTTATTATGTCATCATTTAAATGGATTTTTATTTAAGTGAATCATTTTTTAGCTATAGAGATTATAATTAAATTAACTTTATTAAGCCACTTTGTGATTAAAGTTATATAAACTTATGGAAAGATTTTATCGATGAGTATGAAACATTTGGAATTGTTAGGTAATATCAGATAATTAAAGATGACGTATTATATACCCCCTATTATTTTCAACTTTCCAAATTAGACAAAGAAAGAAATTTTTCTAGATGATTTGAAAGTTAATCAAAACTGATTTTCGTATTGATGACATGTGAGCTGGAGTGAACACTTTATCTGAAAAGGATTTTTGTAATTTCAAAAACTATTTTTTATGGAATTACATAAACAGCGTGATGGTTATCTTAAGTTGATATCAGCTTTGGGAATTTACAAATAAACGCATGAAGACTTTAAGTGTCACTTGTGACTTTAAAAGTCCCAAATCCCTTGTGTCATAAAAGTGTTATTTGTGTCACAGATAGTTGTTTTTTACACAGACCAAAACATTGTCAATTTTTAATTCTAAAATGGAAGTTTTGCTTATATTAGCAAAATCTCTTAAACCTTTAGGAGCTTCTTAGAGTTATAATATTTACCACTAAGATTATTAGATTAAGAATTACAATATTTATAACTAAGATATTTTGAAAAAAAAAAAAAAAACTTTTGAATCTTTAATGGAAGTATTACCCAATTCGTGAGATTTATTTCTGGAAAGGGGTAATACTTCTAATAATACTTAATTTTTGAGAGTCGAATAGCTTTTCGACTTACAATCTAATTCTACATAAAAGTGAATTGAACTATTTTGGCCTTTTCTGATATTGATACATCTTTTTGGATTCCGAGAAATTGCAGAAGCTGTTATTAGTGCAGCTGTTTATTGCAAATTTTAAGAAACCTACTGTAGATATTTAAAGATACTTTTATGAAGATTAAAATACCTTGTTAAGCTATTAAATAATATAGTTTTGTAATAATGTTCTTTATAGTTTTTGTTAAAAACAGCAAAGAATTTCCATTATATAAAAGATTAACAATTTGAAAACAAATAACTAACAGCTTTTCGTCCAGAAACTAATTACATACAGTGTCTCACAAAAGTAATGGGACATATGTGCTTTACAAAAGGAAACTGTAATAAAATAAATTAAAAATACATGTACAAATTTTTTGTGGGTGCGTTTCATAATTAAATTTTGTAACAATTATTACATAACATGCATTTTGTCAAAATATTAAAATATTAATTTGATAAAAATACAATTGTTTAGAACGGAGCAAAAATTAGCTCACGTAATTGATGGGACACCATTAAATATGCAGCAAAAATAGTCTGAAATAAGCAAGAAGAATATTTTTTGTGTGTTTTACTTTTACTCAAAAGCAATTAGCAATAATTTACAAAATCGTCTGCAGTATTTCTCTCCAGATTGTTTTGGAATTTTTGTGCTTTTTTAGCTGTGTGCAGCTATGAATGCTAAAAGAAAAAAAAACTGTGCCCGAAATTCAAAAATTAGTTATTAATTTCATATTGAACGTGGAAAATCTATTACAGAAACAGCTGAAACAGTTAACTTGAATCATTCACAGTTTTCAATATCATTATAAGACATAAAAAGAATGATATGATTCAGAATAAAAGAAGACAGACATGGCCGGCCATTAAAGCTGCTATCCAATGGAATAAAACGAATTGTTTTTCGAATTATTAAAAAAAAAAAAAAAAAAAAAAAAAAAAAAAACTATGAGTGCTCTTAAAGTTGCTGCAGATTTACAAGCATTATATAGTGTAATTGTTAATCCTGAGACTATTAGAAGAGTCATTCGATATATGTTTTGTATCACGATAGAGTAGCCAGGAAAAAATTCTTCATAAGGGAAAAGAATAGAAAAGTCAGAATGGCTTTCGCAAAATCCAACATAAATAAAAATTCTGATTACTGGAATAAACTTATATTTGCTGATAAGAGTAAATTTAATATACTTGGTCCTGACGGTGTAGAATCTGGTGTGGAGAAAACCAAGAGAAGAATTTCGTAAACAGAACTTGGTGCCATCAGTAAAACATGGTGGAAGAGGAGTTATAATATGGAGGTGTATGTTGTCCGCAGGAGTTAGTAATCTTGTTTTTATTGTCAGTAAAATGGATCTGTACAAGTATATTGATATTCTAAAGCAAAATTTGAAATCTTCAACACGAAAATTGAACCTTCATAACGATTTTAAATTCTACCAGTACAATAACCCCAAGCACACTGCTTTGAATGTTAGACTCTTGCTGCCGTATAACTGTCCTGAAATAATAAAAACACCGCAATCTCTAGACTTAAAACACCATTGAGAATATTTTGCAAGAATTGGAATCAAGAATTTACAACACACCGTTTCTTCAAAACAACAATTAAAATCAATGCTTCATGAAGAATGGGGTAAAATCATTCTAGAAATCACAAAAATTAGTCAAATCTATCCCGAAAAGATTAAATCATGTTTAAAAAGTAAAACAAAATCCAACCAAATATTAAAACCTTTTAAAAAGTAAAATTTTTGGATAAATATTTGATGGAAAAGTAAGTGTCCCATCAGTTATGTGAGCTTTTTTTTGCTCCGTTGTAAACAAATGTATTTTTACTTAAATAATATTTTAATACTTTTGATAAAATGTATGTTATATAATAAATGCTACTGACTTTAAATATGAAACACACCCGCAAAAAATTTGTCCATGTATTTTTAATTAATTTTATTTGAGTTTCCTTTTGTAAAGCACAAGTGTCCCATCACTTTTGTGAGACACTGTATATCTTTACAGATTTGTTCAGCATTTATTAATCTGTATACGATTATTCTTATAAGATTTTTAATCATGCCTTCAAAATACATATTCAAATGAAATAAGTACAGTATAAAAAATATAATGACTTAACTGTATTTATTGTAAAAACGTAATAGTTCTTTCTATTTTTTTATTATCAATATTATAAGCAAAGCAAAAAACGAATCATGTGAAAATTTCACAAAATAAACCAGCAAAATGATAGATATTTTTACATAATTAACATCCTACTTTAATGCCCTCATACAAACCAAGTTTAAAAATTCTACATTTTTATGTAGAATTTAGATAATCAAATGATACTCCTTTCACTTTTTTTATCCTTCACCTGAAAATCGATGAAGGGAATTATATAATAAAATATATTTTTCCTATTTGTATCGTTAAAAACTTTAACTGGATTGAAAAACGTAAAAAGTGCAGTTTAAATTGTATATAAAATATTTTGCTATTCATCAAAGTGCATACCAATATCATTGAAATTTAATCGATTTATTGATAACATAATTTTTTTATATATTTTAAAATAACAATAAAAATAATTCCTTTATTTTAAGTGACATCGATATATAAATTTTAAAGCATAAAATATAGATTAAAGCATATTATAGTTTGAAACATAAATCATATTATAGGTAATAAAATTTTAATAATTTAAAGTTAAATAAGAACGAAATTCTAATGATATCTGCTAAATTTCTACTAGACTAAAAATTATTTTAGAAATCTCTGCTAGATGTTATTCTGAAACACTAAATTGATTGTCCTTAAAATTAGGACACATATTTATTTTTCCTTAAAATTTGAAGATCTATTTCATGTATAGGGGAATTATTAATGAATTTCTTTATTAAATACTAATTCTTAGATATTATAAATCGATAAAAAAACAATATTATTGCTTAAAAGTACATAAGTTGTATAAAAAACTTATTGATTATTTCCTTATTGTGAAAACATGTCAACCATTTTTGAAATTTACTTACCTATTAATTGTCACATGGAATGCCCAATGGAATATAACCTATTTAGTAATCTGAGAAAAATTAATTTTACTTTTAATTCAGAGCTATACTCATTCATAATTAATTACTTCCTTGGAACCTCGGAGCAATATAATTGTTAATCAATTAAATTACTTTTATTCTGTTATTAAAAAATAAACTCATAGAAATAGTTAAAGATATTTGCAAAAATGCTTAAATTTAAAAGTGTGGAGATTATAATGGTACATTTAATATCGAACATAAAGAAAGGAATACGAAGAAAAATAAAATATCTGAGTAACAGTGACGGGGGAAGAGAAAGGAAAAGACCTCTTTGGAAGATTTTATTATTCTCAAGGAGATTTTCAGATTTGAGAAGTTTAATGAATTGAATAGAAAATACTGTTATTTTCTAGCAGCAGTCTGCATTTTGTTAACAATGAAGTTTTAAATCTTATTTAGTTTTAAGTCTTTAAGAATGTTCCTATTTTTAATTTATCAAGAGGATTTGATGAATCAGCACAACTACATGTTTTTAAAAATATGAATTTTTTTTAATAATAGGATATTTAAATTTAATCTATCTATCTCTCTCCATATACATACATACATACATACATACATACATACATACATACATACATACATACATACATACATACATGCATACATACATACATACATACATGCATACATACATACATATATATATATATATATATATATATATATATATATATATATATATATATATATATATGTATGTATACATGTATATATGTATCTATATATATATGTTTATATATATATATATATGTATACATGTATATATATATATATATATATATATATATATATATATATATATATATATATATATATATATATATATATATATATATATATACACACATATATATATATATTAAAGTATAGTATTATTAGTATTATTTTAACAGTAAAACAGGCAACATTAGGTTTGTTAGAAATTAAAGCATTAGCTTAGGAGCAATGCTATAAACTATCCAGATCTGTTGATTTTAAATTTGAAATAATAATCTTTAAATAGAAATGAAATAATGTTAATAACTCTTAAGTAATAATCAAAAATTTTCATATTAGGCATATTTTATAATTGAAAGTTAATTTTGTTTTTTTAATCTTGGGTTGTTAAAGGTAGAAAATTAAATGACAAAGCAGATGATATTAATTTAGAGTTTAAAAAAATGGAAAGGGACGCAATTATTTCCTTGAGGTAAAACCAGGAATACGAATGATGAATAAGAAGAAAATGAAACGGAAAAGAGTGAAAATTTTTCGTCGAGAAAAATAATAATTTTTTATTTTTTGTAAAGTTATGACTTATTTTATTTACAATCAATCAGTAATATAAAAGAAAAAAGAAAAGGAAAATTTTTCAGACATTGATAAACCACGAGATTTGCTGTGGCATTCAATAAATACGTGATTACTTATTTAATTTTTAAAGTTCCTATACTAACAATATATATATATATATATATGGATAAATTATTTAGGATGTTCAAATATATGAATTTATTAAACACTCGCTTCAGAAAAGACAAACTAAATATTGTCGTGATAATTAAGTTAAGTGATATATTTTAATGAGTTTAAAAATTTTATGGATATAAGTCATAAATTTCTAAACAGTTACTTAGAACAATATATTCGATATGACTGGGGTACTGTATTCAACTAAAGAAAGATCTATTTGACTAAGTACTACAGACAATTTCTGGAAAATAGCAAGTCGAGGAGTGCTTAAAATTGCAGATTTCTTTAATTTATTATCCTTATTGTCATATAAAGTTGAATGCAAAATTTTCCGTCATTCTATAATGCTGATGAAACAGTATAATAAGATATAAATTCTAATTTTAGGTTTATTGTATATATATATATATATATCTTTTATACAAGGTTATGATGCCCTAATTCCTTCCCATATAAATTTAAAAGCACGTTTCATCAATGAACTCGAGTTAAAGTTAGTTCAAATAAAAATTCCCCGAAGTAAATTTAATTTTGAATACATTATTCTTTAATCATTTTGACAAGAGGTTAATACAAAATTGGTTATTAAGTGATCATTAATTACTTTGAGAGTTTAACAGATAAACATAACAATTATCAAAACTTCCATGAATTATTTAAAAGACCCACTGACACACATGTTAGTTCAGTAGATGAAAGAGTTAAATATTTACGTTTCAAATAATGTTAGATAGATTTTCCTGCAAATTGAAAGTAAAATTCTTTTAATTTCTGCAAAAGAAAAAAAAATTAGATTTTGTTTTAAGCATCTTGAAAGGAATTTTTAGATCTGAAAGTGGCTAACAATTTGTTAAATTGGGTTTCACCATTAATATAAGAATTAGAATTAATTAAATATCATAGCACACATTCAACTGTCTAAATTATTTTCAACTTAAACATTGTCTTCAAAATTCAAATTGTAAAAAAATTGATTGAAAATTTAAAAAATTATGTTAAAATTTTGATTTTTGTTTAGATTAAATTCAGCATATAAACTTTATTTATTATGTTAACTTTTTCTGATATTTTCTGTATATTAGATTATATATGTTATAAGCATATTAGACATTATAGAATTTTGATAAAAATTAATATTTTAGACATGTTAGATATTGCATATTTGGCATTAAGAATTATTCTCATCAAAATGGGCAATCTATTGGTGAATGTGCATCATTTTTGTAATTTCGTGTTGGTTATTTGCTATGCTATAATATTGCTATGCTATTAATTGCATGTTTTAGTTTGATGAACTAACTATAACTGCATATTTATATATTGTGATTTAATCGCTGTTACATTTTAGAAGTATGATATTTGAATGTCCAAGTTTAATGGACACGTGTTAACTTATTTTAAAAAAATAGGAAAATTACTTAAAATATTTTTTTTTTGGAAATATTTACAAAATATAATTTTCTGCAACATATATAGCTATAAATAGTAAAATGATAACTTTACTTCAATTCAGAAAAATAGAATAAACCACGAATACGTTGTATACTTGATGTCTGAAACACAATGGGAACACAAACTCTAGAAAAAATTCTGTATACATTAATGGACTTTAAATATTTTTGAAATAGAATTTTGCAGAACGGTTTAGCGAGTTACTTTCACTGAAAAATCTAAGAAAAAGGATATACGAGAAAATAAAATTGGATTATGGGAACAAATGGCATGGAGGAATAAGAGAAGTTGCTGTTTAAATTATATAGTATAAAAGAAACTGCATTACCGAAAATTCTATATAATAGACAAAATAAAATAGATAGATTTGTTTTTATTTTGATGCATAAAGGATAAGGAAAAATGGCTTAACAGATTCAAACGATTATAAAAAAATTCAAAGCTTCAAAGTGATTGGAAGAAAGGCAGTTACAGAAAAAAATTGTTTGAATAAGGCTAAAAAGAGTTCTGGAACTGAGCTTTATTATTATTTTAGTTTAATTACAAATAAAGAAATAGAAACAAAAAGAAGTAGTACTTTAATAAAAAAATGATGTCCTAAAACTTGTTTCTGAGAAATTTCCAAAGAAAAGATTTTTGTTATCCATATGGAGAATACTTGGGAAATTATGAGTCTAATCCTATTGATTATTAATGACAGTTAAATTTTGAATCTGATAATTACACAATTTAAGGAAATTTTTAGAAACTCATAATTAAAATTGAAATAAAGTAAGAATAGGAAAAAGAAACGTGGAAAAAATTCAAAGTCAAAGAAACATATCGATAATGAATATTTAACATATTCCACGTGTGAATTCATAGTGGAAAAAAAAATGAAAGGATTAGAGAAAAATTATCAAACAATATTAAGCTTCTCGTAACGGGAACGAAAAAATAGAAATGTAAGCAAAAATTACAGTAAAAAACTATTTAAAGATTAAGATTAACATTTTACGATTAAGAATTATAATGTTACTAAGAAAACTATGTAAAAAACAAAAACACCTGTTTATATATGAAATCTATAAAAGAATGTAAAACTTTGATTAATATTTTCAAGAAATAAAAATAGATGAAAAAGGAACATGAGTATATAATTCATTAAAATTAAAAATATAAAAATTCAGAATGCTTTGAAAACTTGGAAAGCTGGAAATTTCATTAATGAAATCCTTATTTTAAAACATTGAAAAAGTCTTGAATTCAATTCTGATTCATGCTTACCATTTATATATATATGAAATGTGTGTGAGAAATATTAGAACTTTTTACATTTTTTAGATATTCCGACTGCTTGATTCTCCAAGTCCATTGATTGAAAAGCTAAAATGTTTCGCTGATAAACAATTATAATTACAAATAACATATGAACAAATTAACTATATTATAACAAACTATTATTATGTACTTGAATTTAATACAGATGCATTACTAGATATTTCTTTATTAGCTGTTTTGTTTAGCATTGCTTTTTTTTGTACTTAATAGCTTTATTTGGACGAATAGAGAAAATAAACTATTTTTGTAAGTTCAAGATGGATTTTATATAAAGTTGATATAGTTAATATTTATGCGAAAGAATAGTTTATTACAAATAACAGAGAAATTATTAAAATAAATTATTTTATTTACTAACGAAAGTAAATGTAAATATTGAGTTACATGAATATTGGAATTAAAAAAAAAATATGTACCAAAATGAAAATGTTTATAATAAATTCTTTAAAAATTCATCATTGTATTTACTGTCGTAGTGTAATAAATAACCAAACCCTGAGAAAATAAATATGTATATTGTTATTGCACTATAAATTTAAGAGTTTTCTCTTTTCCTTTCAAGCTAAGCTGTAATAGTATACAGGAAAGGATGTAATAAAAATTGGCACAATTAGACAAGTGCAATAAAGGAATAAATTCTTCCTTTCGGAATGGATGAATGACATTGGGAAAATTGCAAGGAAAGTTTATGTTTTATGATATGTTTTATTTTTAAATCTGACCAGTCGGGATTAAGGGGGAGAAATTACTGGCCTATCCCATAGAAGTGTAGGAGGTAGTATGAAACTTTGGAAAATCAATGGTGTAAAGAGGAGGAGCTAAGATGAGAATTTAAAAACTGCATCTAAGAATGGAGAAAACACACAGAAATCCCTCAGAACACGCAGAAGCTCCAGAGAAGCCCGACAAAGGAAAGGAGTCCACAAATGAGGACTGGGTCCTCATTGAACATTACAAAAAGCAGAAAAGATGCTAGTTGAAAATGGATTATAACTGCCCTGTACTGCAAAAGCCCTGTCTCGACTGTCCTGAATGGAGCTGCAGTTACACTACGACATTTACTTGCATAAGAAAGGCAAAAATAATGAAATTTTGAAAATAGAGACCGCTTAAGAAACAATATAATGCATTTTTAGGTATAAAATTTTAACATTAACACGCAAATAGGACCAATTTAGGAAAAAAATTCATTTCGTCTATAGTCCATATAACTCTACAACATATTTATTTAAAAAAAATATAAAAATTATTGGATAGTTAAAAATAAATGACACAAAAAAAATTCGAAAGATAGCGTAGAGATATGGAAGAAATTGAATGATTAATTGGAATTAAAGTCATGTTAAAAATGTTTCAAATATTATACATTAGATAAAACATGTTTAAAGAATATAGATGTTAAGTGCACCAAAAATAGTATAATTTATGAAACAAGATAATGAGTTATTTGAATCAAGTTGAATGGGATTTAAATTTAAAGAAGATAATGAGAAAAAAGATATATGAGAGATTAATTCAAAAATCTAAGTTAGAACGAAGTCAAAATGTTGGATTAGTAAAAACAAAATGTTGTCAAAAATGCATTTTTTTTGTGATGAAAAATATTTTTTATATTATACTATAATTTAACTATATAAGAATAGTTGTATAGCAAATGTGAATACATATTTTAATGATTCAAATTATTTTAAGACTTTCCCTGTTAATTTAAAAGATTTTCAAACTCAAAAAGGAAAGCAAACAAATAAATTAAATGATTGACACACATTTTCAGAAATATCATTTAATTTATAACATTTATAGCTCCGGTCTCTTTCGAGATTGTGATTTTTATCTATATGTATGATATATTTAATTTGTAAGTGTTGTTTTTCTGAAAAAGATCACATGTTATACTAAATACAAAAAATATTAGATATTGAATTTACAGATTATTTGGATATTTTATAGAAATACTTCAAACAAGCCTAAGCATTAATTATTAAGAATTGCTTATACATTTAGTATTGTGTGATAAATCTTAAATACATACTATAATGCTAATCTTCTGCTATAACACCATAAAATCATTTAACATTTTTAGTCAATGGATTTATTTATAACACTTCCTTTTATGCTGCTATATTTCGCTGAAAAGAAAGAAGCTTCAATTTTTAGTTAAGACTCTTAAATTTCATTTTAAATAAATGCAAATATAACATATAAAATAGGTTACATAAATTAACTTCATTATTATATTTTATTGCAAAAATGTTCCATATTCAGGAAAAATATATGCGTTCAATCTACTTTCCGAAACATGTTTTTTAATAAAATTTGACAGAATTCGAAGATTAAATAAATATACTGCATATTTTTGGCAAAATAATACAATAAATTAAATAATTTTCCATTATGACTTTTGAATTTATAAATTTAATTAACATAACTGAGAAAGTAATTTAATTTTTCTTAGTTCATATACAGAATTTATAGTTTA
This sequence comes from Latrodectus elegans, assembly GCA_030067965.1. Lineage (NCBI taxonomy): Eukaryota > Metazoa > Arthropoda > Arachnida > Araneae > Theridiidae > Latrodectus > Latrodectus elegans. The sequence continues at coordinate 114,246,663 of CM057813.1, read as the reverse complement.
TATTTTTATTTATTTATTTTTCTTATTTTTTCTTATACTTATTTACTCTTCTGGAATGGCTAGTTCTTTTAGCATTTTACTTATGTTTAGAAGAAGCTAAATTGTAATATCTTTCTTTTGATTAATGAACAATCATTTTCCTTCCATTTATATATTCCATAACATATATTAAAAGTTTATAATTTAGCTGTGCACTTTATCTTCAAAAATTCATAATGAATTATTTATTTTTCAAGAAATCAGACAACTAAAATGAAATAACTTCAAAGTAATTCCAAAAATAAATGTAGAAAAAAGATTGTAGAAAACGATTGTTTGATTTTTCTGCTCAGACATAAACAAATTTTGATTTGCTCAAAGCAAATATCCAATAAAACTGTTAGGAAAATTTTACTCTCTGAATGTGTGTGAAGAACTGTAAGGTAAATACAAAACTGTGGTCAAACTTCATATTTAATGTAAGAATTCGAAGTATCTTAAGTTGCTGTCTTGGAAAATACGTGATGTGAATAACGGTCATCTCTTATGAAAGATGTTTGAAGATTAAGAACTTCTCTACAAGATCAAGAAGTTGACTTTCGCACTCAAAGAATATGAACTTGGCGCTCACCTCAGTTCGTGACTTTTCAAGTGAAAATTACAAACGTAATAGTTTAAATTTTTGTGTTCCGTGTAGTGGCATTCACCTTAGTTAAATTAAAAATTTATTCAAATATATTTTGCATTAAATATTTTAAACTGAAAAGATTAATTAATTTTTTAAAAAATACTCTAGCTATTTAATTCCATTATGTATATGTTTCGAATAAATAATTTCATTTAACTCATCAAACAATATTACTATAATAATCATTAACTATTTTATTAACATTGGACCTTTAGATAATTATGTAATATGTGAAACTAAAGAAGATATCAATTTTTTTAATTCTTTTATTATATTTTGCGATGACTAAAATAGGATACTAACTTTCTGTTTTAAATTTTGCACATTTTTAGTATCATTTTGTTTATTAGTTTTGTAATTATGGCTTTTTTTAAGAAAGTAATACACTTATTTCGCAGTTCTTTGTGTATATATTAAGTGAATAAATGTGATGAAAAGAAAATAATGTATATTGAAATTACAAATCTAACAGTTGAAGATATTTGCCGGATTTTGTAATTTCTAAGAAATCTTCCTAAACGTTCTTTCATTATAGACGGATACAATAAATAAATAAATATAAAATTGAAAAAATTAAACAAATTAAAAAGAAATAAGAACAATAAAATTTTCAAATTTAAACAGGTTAATATTAGTATTTAGAAATAGTGAACTAAAATATTTTTTTAGCACTTTTAAAGATATTTTGAAACAATTATTGCGGAAAATATAATGAATTTATGCACTTTAAGGCAGTATGCAATACAAGAATAGTATTTGGTCATTTATAGATATATGTAGATCTTTCTAATGACTGAATTGTGCTAAATACAGCACTAAAACAAATTTTAATTACAATATGTTATTAATATTTATATTATGTATTTCATATTATATATTAGTATTTAGCATCCGAAATAAAAATTATAAAGACATTTGACAAGACCTTTTTCTAACGACTGTGTAGTTTAAGACAGAAAAACTAATCGTGTTTCATATTTGCATTTAATTAGAATATACTTTTCTAAAATCTTTAGTTCTAGATAAAAAAATTTCGAGTCATATTTAGCTTGTACTGAGTTTGAATGTGAAGTCAAAAGCATAAGTTATTTAAGTAAAACACTTGTGAATAATGATTCAAAGATTAGTTGATACTTTAATTAGAAAAACCTTTTGATGTTTTAAATCAAAATGATCAAAATGCAATATATATATATATATATATATATATATATATATATATATATATATATATATATATATATATATATATATATATATATATATAATTTTTGAGTGTGAGTAATACTCATTGCTAATCTTATTTGTTAATAGCTCGCACTACGTGTAATATATTTTGATCTGATTAAAATGATTAGCTAAATTATTCAGGTTATTTTAATTACGAAGATTCGATTCCAAAATATTCAGGCAAATATGAAGTTCTTTTACAATATGCAATCATCTATCGGTTTAAGTATTTTATAATTGTATATACATAATAATAAGTTAATATAATCATCTTAATAAGTCAATATTCGTCACTTTATAAATTATTTACAGTTCAGAAGTTTTATTTATGTTCATCAACATTAAAAAAAATTCCATTTATAATGTTCTGTTTTCTAATGAGAATATTTAGATTGCATTTGAATATATGCAATAATAAATGTATTCTTTATCATTTTGAAGCTAAAATAAATTTAATAAAAATGTTGAATTATATTTATCAACTCTGTAATGCAAAAATTTAAATTTGTGTCCATGGCAACAAAAACGTACTGTTTTGATTCCATAATTCAGTACTTCTTGTTTCGTTTCACAAAGTGAAATATTCTGACAAAAATGCTTTATTTTTTTTAAGTTTATACTAACAGTAACACATGTGTGGCTTAGTAGTTTAAATAATATTATTATATTAAAAGTCTTCACTTTCTATCCATTTATACCTTTTTTATGAAATCAAATTATACAATAACTTAATTTAAATTTCTTACTTTGATGTAATAATATTAAAATTCTTATACCAGCAGCTCTACCAGCAACGAAAACTATCCTTTGATATTTTTTAATATATGTGTTTGGTCAAATATGGTTTTATTTTAATAACAGCTATTTAAAAATATTTGAAGCTTCTTAGCAATCGTTTTTGCAAGCTATCATTTCTTTTCTTAAACAAAACATGAATCTGCACGTTACATCATTTTACAAAGATTTGTAACAATATTTGTGTTACTCAATGTTTAACTATTTTATCTATTCTATAAAACATTTTTTTGTTTTGAACGGGATGGTTAATCCTTAATGATTATTGTTATTTGAATTTACCTTTTGTTAAAGGGTTTTTGATACATTAAAATATTGATGATTGGGGAATTTCACACTAAAATTATTTTAAATTTCTGTATATGTGCACTATACAAATAGGAAAGGGAAGCATCTTATCTAGAAATGCTTTTAATAATATTGATATTAAAATGCTAAATTTAATATCTAGAACTGACAGATAACGCTTAACAGTTAAATGATTCTAGATGAAAAAGTCGCAACTATTGTAATTTAGTTGTATTTATAATGGAAAATTAGATTAATATAGTACTGAAAATTACAATTTTTTTAATTATTTTATTTTAAATTCCTGAGGAAAATCAGAAATACAAAAGTGTAATTTAAACTTTTAGATTTAAATTACACTTTAGTTTTGTAGATATTATTTAGTTATAATCATATGGAATATATAATTTTTTACTTATTAATTCCGGAAATATAGTGTGAGTAAAACATTAAAGTTGATTTTTATATTGAAGTAGTATTGCTGCTTTAGATATTTATATGATTGTTTTGAAATTTTGTGTGATTATAGTTTAATAAATTTATGAAACTTAATAAAAGAAATATATTGTATTTTTCCTGCATTAAAATAATTCCTTTAAGTATCATTACTCACATAACAGTTTTTTCATTAGATAAATTACAAAAAATAATTCTCTCATTAAATTATAATCGGAAATAGCTTAAGAATGAAAGTAACTACTTTAAACAAAAATACTATTTGATTAAAGAAATTCCTTCTTAATTTTTTTATGAAAAGTGGTTTGTCTGTGGATTAACTTATATCGCCAAAGCTATAATGTTTTCTCCAAAGCACAAAGACTTTCTTAATTATCAGAGTTATTGCTAATCTCCTAATTTATCGAAAAATTTAGCATAATGGAAATTCTTAACTTAATCTGTAGCATCACACTGATAGAGCATTATCTTCTAATATTTAATACCAGATTAAGGATAGATATAAAGATAAATTTTAAACTTTTAAAAACTTTAGAATTGTATATTAGCCATTCTCTATTCCACAAAAAAAATCTAAGTTTAAATGAGAGAGAATATGCAATGAAACTTATTCTCGAAAGTAGTAAAGCAATTAATGTTTTTTGACATATGGTTGGTAAATTAAGTTTTTAATTTTACTTTTCAGGTAGGTTATTAAACAATATTACTTTCAGGATATGAATGAATCAATATTATCGTCATTGATTAAGGCTATTAGAAGAACAAAAATGGAAATTAATGTTTAAAATTTTATATACAGATTGCAATAAATTGTATATAAGTTAAATAATGATTTAAAGATTATTACATACATATACTACGGGATTCAAATGAAGAAATATACTAGAAATAATGTTTCTAGAATTCTGGCAAATATGTGATAAATATAACAGATAATGTAGAACAGATCAATTGTTACAATGTTTGGGAAATAACTGTTACATGAAAAGTAAGTTTTTAAGTTTCTAAACGATGATCCTAGATTGAATTTTTCTCATTTAAGGTTTACTTTGCCAGCAATTCAAATCAGATCAAGAAATATATGCAACTCTGAAAAAGAAAACTGGATATAAATTATTTCAAATTTCAATCTTATAATTTGGACAATTGTTTATAAATATATTTTGCAAATGTTTTGTGAGAATTGTATTTTCATCTACAATTGATGTAAACTGCATAAATAACTACCGATTTTTTACCATAATAAAATTATTTAAATGTAGATTAAGTACTTCTTCACATTTGTAAAATGAAAATACGATAGTTAAATCATTTTTAACTGTTTTTTTATTTAAATTAAATCTTATTGGAAATATAGAAAGCATATAATTTTTGTGTTTCTAGAATAATAGAAAATAAATAAATAACCTGTGAGAAGGACGTTTCAATTCTCAAATTATACTGCTCTTTTAAGAATTATAAGCAGAATACTTAATTATCAATATAAAATATTGTTTAATTAATTGAATATTACTCGAGTCCAAACATAAAACGATTAATGTGATTTCACATAAACAGTACAAATTTTAAGTTATATTACAGTATAATTACTGGCACAATTTTACAATGAATTTTCTGTCAACTAAACAATTATTTCACAATTTGCTTAGCCTGTCAGACTTATACCTAGATTTTTATTCTGAGGATTTTTGTAATTATATGAATGTTCCATGTCATCGAAAACTATTGCTTTAGTAGCATATTATATTAAAATGTATATTATTTCAATGATTTGTTTGTGGTCTTAGATATATTAATACACAGAAAAATTCTGATTTTCGATATTTTAAAATTGTGGTCTTAAATATAATATTTTAATTATTTTAAAATTCGTATTTAAAAATATTCATTTATTTTAAAAATGACAGAGTAGAATTCAATTGGAATTATTTATCAAATTTACATTATTTAACCTCATTAACTGTCATTATGTTGTGATTTATTATTAGTTGTTATTTATTATACACCTTATCTATACTATTAGCACATTTTTTTATAATTTACATTTTCTATGCAAAAGAAAAGGAATAATTACGTAATCAATTTCAAAGATAGTAATAAAGTTAAGTTTATTAATTATTACAAAAATACTCTTTGCACACAGAAATAATATACAATAATAAAAATATTAATATAAAGATTCAAAAATATATTGCTTTAATATATTATTTCAGGGTTAGTTTTTATGTATTGCAGTCTGAAAAATTAATATTTTTATTATACTTAATTTGTGTTATTATGAATGTTTTTTATTCCATTTTTAAATAGTTCATACTCTGTATAATTGTTTCATCAAATATTAAAATTAAAAAATAAAACATATTTCCAAGCTACATAAACTTTTTTATGTGTTTGAGTAAATCAATTCGAATTAATTAAATTCAAGTTCTTCAATACATGTTAATTGTTATAACATGGTAATATGGCAACTAACAACTACGTACATAGTGACTCATTCTTTTACATACTAAATCAGTACGGAAGCATAAAATTACTCCATTTATTATACATCATTACTTATGAAATACTATTAAGGAATTTTTAAACAGAATTTTGATAAAAAAATATCTGGGTAAGAATGTCTTTACCTAGAAAAGTATGCCAATGTAATTAAAACTATCAACTTAAATTTGTTTAATTTATTTGATAAGTGAAAAAAATAATAAAATGTATAACTAATAGAAATCTATGACAAATGTTTAGTAAAATCGCAATTGTAAAGCCGGTGTAAATGAAAATAAATATTCTGTTAAATTGATCAAAGCGTAACACATTTGTATAAGTAGTGATTTTTTTATAAATCTCGACTGCCATATAAATTCACCAATAAATACTCAATCCAATTATCTGTACATAATTACGAACATAAAGTAAGTTATCTGAATTATAAGAGTTCATTTCTTTAGTTTAAGTGCTGATGACAGTTGTTAAAATATCTTTCACCAAAAAAAGTCTTCAACCAACTTTAAGCTATTCGGCTCATAATGCTATTCATGTTCCACTAAAAAAGGGATTGATGAAATTTAGATTAAAATATTGGTTTAATGAAAATATCGGATTCTATATGTTCCTGCATATGGGAACATAAAGTATTATATTAGATAGGAGTTCCTTAGCACAAAACAAAAAGTGATGCAAAATGTATTGTCATAATAATTTTTATAAAAATAAATATTAACTGTTTTATAGTCAACCGTTGACATAATAGTGCGTTACAGATAAATATCGAGATTTAATCAAAATAAAATAATTTTTTTTCAGTAAATTCCCTTTAAAACTTTATGGTTTCTTCATATACTCACACACTTTCTTACTAAGATCTGTAATTAATATCATACTCTATAATCCATGGAATTAAACCCCACTATTTCTCTAAAGAAATCCTTCCTATATTGTAACTTAAGATGTCATATTTAGAAAAGAAAAGTATAATAAAGTTAAAATGATTAAGATAGATACAAACTTCTCAGCAGGCACCCCATGTCTTTTTATTTAGCTAATTGTTTGACTGAATATATGTATATATATATATATATATATATATATATATATATATATATATATATATATATATATATATATATATATATATATATATATATATATATATATATATATAATATATATATATATATTATATATATATTTTATATATATATATATATATATATATATATATATATATATATATATATATATATATATATATATATATATATATATATATATATATATATATATATATATATATATATATATATATATATATATATAGATATATATTATATATATATATATATATATATATATATATATATATATATATATATAGATATATATTATATATATTTTTATATATATATATATATATATATATATATATAGTTTTAATTTTTAAAGTAAATATAAAGGTATTGTTTTCACATTCTTATGTTTATCAAAAGTAATTTTATCTCGTAATATTTAAAATACGTGCAATTTGAAGTGAATTATACATTCAGTAATTTGTTAATATTTCTTTTTAATATCCAAAAGATGTCACATGAAATATATATATATGAGTTTTTACTTTCATAATTTGACCCAAGTTCTGTATATATTATAACTAAATTCGGATTAAATTTGTTCAACTGGTTCAGTTACTGGATTATGTTTATGCAGGAAATTTGCACGTAGTTTGTTTTTTACTAAACTGAAAATTAATATCATATCCTGCATTTTTTTGAAAGATAAATTGTCATTGTGAGTTTTAAGCAGCTGATTTGGAATGAAACATTTCTCGTGATAATAAAATATAAGGGGAACTAAATTTAGTTTACTTTTCATTTAGAAATTAAATTTATGTGCTCTTGCAACAGAGGTCACATGCAAGAGCTTTATTATGTATATAAATACTCTATTAATAAAATTAAACTATTAATCTTATGTGGCACATGAAAAAAGTTCCATTTTAATTGTCTTAATATAAATACCAAAAAATACGTTTTCAATTGGCAGTTAATATTTTAGAATGTTTTACAACAATATTATTTTATTTTAGATTTTTACATATATGCTTGAAATTTCTATTTAAGTATACGTAAAATTAATTAAATATATAAAAATAAATAATAGATATTTTGACATAAATTAAAATAAATAATTATAATCATAGGTTGTATTTTCATAAGAAGATAAAGTGAATGGGAAAAATGATATGATAATTTAAGTTTAAATAATTGCAAATAATTTATAAAATTCTATTGATTATTAAAATGTACAAAAACCTATGTATTTAAAGGAATATATTTAAGGAGATATATTTCAGAACATGTAAGATATTGTTATGTTTAGTCTATATAACGAAATATAAAACCATTAAAGTTAATAATAAAAAGGCGCAAAATATATAAAAAATATTAAAAAGTAATTTCAACTGCTTGTTTTTATATTAAGATTTGTTGTCATTTCTCTCTTTTATAACTTAAATAAAAATAATTTAATATTTCATGTTAAAGAAACAAATTTCTCTTTTATTTTTGCATTTTCGACATTTAAGCTCACGAAAATGAAAAGAACTTTACAGATGAAATACTATAAAACATTTTTATCTTAATTAGAATAAAACTTTAAAACTATAATTGAAAATTTTATTACAAGCATATTGAAATTTCCAACTTTCAGAAAACAAGTTTTTACAATTTACTAAGTTATATTTTATTTTTATAAAGGTAGTTTAACTTGATAACTTTTAAAAAGCTGTTTACTATTCCAGAATAATCTCTTTAATTGAAATTTCTCCTTTAAACGGTGGAAGGAACTTTAAGTGCAATAAGTTGTATATGAATAAGTGCATTTCTTATTTTCTTTATTAGAATATTTTTAAAATACGTTTCTTAACGTTTAACGTATTTATAAAGGATTTCTCTAGTTCTTGAAGCCTAAATAATGAAATCGCTGTAAAACAGTGCTTACTTAACCATGAAGAGTTCATAAGTAATCACTTCATTAATATGCTTCGCAAAACTTACCTTGAAAACGACATGAAATGCTGTACAAAATTAAATAAGGAAAGAAAATTCGACATTAATTGCAGGCAATGGCTTCCTTAGTTTGAAAAAATGTACTCTAGTTTAAATTTAAATTGTTTCCTCTCTAATAATTTTGTGGATTCTCATATCATGATATAATATTATTGTTAAATATTTTTAATATTTTATTATGAATTTTTTTTTCATTTTGACATATTAACTAAACTTTATATTACTAATCTGGTAGAGTTGAATGTTCTCGAAATGAAACTGAAAATGCTAAATTTTGTGTTTAACTTTTGAATTAAAATTACATTACTGGTTTAGAGTATGACTTTCTTTACCTTAAACAACTAAAATTTACTAATTAGCAATGTGAGTCATAAATGACATAACTTTATAATGAGTTATGAACTTTCAATTAATGTTTATTTAATTTCATCAATTTGAACATAAATTTATGAAAACATTTCTACTAATGAAAAAATGTAGAATATCATGTGTTTTCCAGCAGTGATTGAAATTTAAAAAAAAATTTAACAATAAATATTGTTAACATAATAATTTTATCGCGCGTTACATTAATATTGCTAATTTATATGTTTCAAATAAATATAACAATGTATGTATTATAAATAATTGAATAGCATAAATTCCTTAAATTGTCAACTGTTAAATCTGTCACACAAAGAAAATGACACATTACAAACCTAAAATTTTTACAACAAAAGAAGATTTGGTTAAATCTATATTACAAGTTTTTCAGTGCACTCATCAATAAAAAGTGGTAGTACTGACATCTTAAATATACTTTAATGAAAAAATTGTGTAGCAAGTTATCTATTATAAATTTGAATAAAATGTTGTTTTCAGGTGAAATATTGTTATTATGAGTAAGAAGGAGAAATACTTATTTCAGTTTAAGTACTTATTCATCTGTGATTCAGTTTAAGATTTATAATATGATATTGGTGCATTTTATGTATGATTTTTATTCTCAAATTATTTTCGTATTCAATAAACAATAATGTAGGAATTGCAGTATAAGTAAAATGAATAATATTAGCAGTATCCTTGCAAGGATACATTAAACCCAATATTTATATATCTATCAATAAAAATATTAATCTATATTTTTAATATACAAACATTATTTTTACATTTTTCATTAACATCTTCAACAAAAAATACATTTAAAACATTATCTGTATGCTTTCCATGGTTTATAGAAAATGCAGAAATAAAATATATTTCTCGAAGTAATTAAAGTTTTTTTATGGGATTCACAGATAACTTTCAAACTATTGAGAATATAATTTTTAAAAATTATATAAAGTTACTGTTAAAATTTTCAATATTTTCAAGAATTCATGTAATAAATTCTTTAATATATGCTTATTCGTTGCAATCATATTACATGTAAAAATAGTAATTTTACCAAGTTTAAAGTTTTAAATGCGCTAATGAAGTTTACGTTTTTATCAATTTTTATGAGTAATTCAAGAGATAGAATTTTCAAAGAATTTATGAATAAAAACCTGATTATATTCTCATTGATTTCAAGTTAACATGACCATGAAATTTTAAAATATTTTGGTTGAAATTTTTATTTTTAACTAAAATGCTTTTAAATAATGTATTTTTTTCTATTATTGAAACTGCTTCTATAACAGAAGCTAAATTTTGATTTTAAGTTCTTTGTTGTTAAGAATAATTCATATCAAGGCATTCTAAAATATTATTTGAGAAGAAATTCATGTAATATAAAATATTTCAGACAGTTTTAAAATTTTGGAGGTCTATATTTCATTTAATTAATACATGACAAAAATATGTGAATTGTTTCTATTTTTCCAACACAAGTTTCTGAAAGACTCATTGTCTACAAAATAATGTTTGCAAACATAAAATAATGGATGAAAGTTCATTTTTAAAAATGTGCAGAAAATGCACATTTAGTTATGCAATTTATGAGAAACTCATGAGGACTGATTTTGCTCAAACCTCTTCTTTCATTAAAATAATTTTAAGGAATAATTTACATATGAAGTTGCATATTTATAAAGAGGTTATAGACTCATTGATTAAAAATATTTACTTTAGTAAATTCAATATTTATTGACACCATTGTTATTTGTTTCAAATGAATAAAATGGACAATAAAAGCGATTTTTTCTCAAAGAAATATGTAATTTCCAGTTAAAACTATTAATTAATAACACAAATATTCAGAAATAAAAAGTTTCAAATCAAATTTAGGAAAGTTAATTGATATCATAATTGATTGTTAGAAATAATCAATATGTTTAATTTACTAAGAGAGATATTACTCACAGTTATCAAAGATATTCAGAGTTATATTAATCAAGTAAAATCCATTTCGGAATCAAAATATCAAAATAAAAAAATCTTATAATGAGTATTATACAACTAAAGTAAATTGAGACAATGATATTCTTAAAGAATTTTATCCATGCATTAAAAAACACAGATAAATTAAAACTAGCAAATATGAAATTCAATAACCCTTTAAATAACATTTTAATTTATTCAATAACTTGACTAAATCAAGCACTATTTATAAGCTCAGATTTTCATGAGAAATAAGTTTACCTATTTTTTTAAAATTAACCTTTTTTTTGGAAAACTAAACACGTGAATATATTTTTCGTATCATTATAATTAGATCATCAGTTGACAATTGAAATGCAATTTACTAAATGCTTTAGAAATGAAATGGTTTTGGTAGGTGTTAGTCGAGGTTTATGATTATGGACCTGTGATATTGTATAGCTCTTTGATGTATAAGCTGTTGGGTTCTATCCATTTTAGAGAAGCTATGAGAAACAAAGGCAAGTAACTAGTAAAATTTAAAATTGAAATTGAATTTGAGAATTGAAAGCTTTTATATCAAGATTACAAGTGCAAATTGTATTAGGTAATATATAATATTATGTTTAATTTTATATAAATATTTATTAAATTGTTATGAATAGTCAAACATGCTAATATATAATACTGAATGCACTACTATATACAAGCGGTGTTTATGAAATTTACCATAAACGAGGTTCGACATTTTAGTCATTAAAAATGAAGAGTAAATTATTAATATGGAAATAATATTAATATTTTATAAGCAATATAAAGCTATTTATAGTTTCCAGTATAGAAAATAAGAATGCAGTTAAAAATTATAAAATAATAGATATTATAATATATTAGGCGCGCTACATTTTAATTATAGTGAAAAAGATTTTAACAAATATCTTTAAAAGAAACCTTGTAAATTTAAATTTTTATGAATGTAAATTCACTCTTTTAGTAAACCGCAAAAAACAATCCATTTAAAAATTCCTCTTTTCCATCAGCCGAATTGGAAGCCGAATGGTTAGCGCTCTTATCTTCGGTTCAACAGTTCGTGGGTTTGAATCCCACCTTGGGTATGGATGTTTGTAGTGGTTCGAAATCCACTTTAAACCGTAGGTTACGGTCTAATTTGCTCTCGTGTGCAAAAAATGACCGTTCAGCCACAAACAAACAAACCTCTTTTCAATCAAATTATGATTTATTATTGTTATTATTAATTATATATATGGTAAGAAAATAGATAAATTTAAAATAATCTTATTATCCTTTATATTTTTGTTTGTGTTTCTAAAAACATTAATATTATATTATATATAAACTCCATTCCATTGAAAACATAAATATTAAACTATTTAAAATTTATGTTTTGTTGTTACAGCTGCTCAGTTTCGTTAAATTATGCTTCCGTATGAAATATTTTTAAACCTTTATAAACCCTATAAAATAACAGCAGTACTACTTTGTTTGTGGAATGTCGAAACATTTTATCTTAAATAATAAATATTAAGAATTAATGAATAAAACAAATTTTTTATTTTAGCGGGTACTCAGGGAGAGGTATAAAAGTGCATATTTCGTATCAATAGGTAAATAATAAGTAAACATTTCTTTATATTGCATAATAAAAATCAGTATGCATCTAGAACCTTTAAAAGAAAATTCTTTTTGACTGAAAATTAAACTATTTATGCAGTTTAATTTTGAAAATGAAAAGATATTTGCATAAAATTGTTTTATTTTCTTTATAAGAAAGCTTATTATAATAAATCAAGAGTAAAATGTATTGAAGTAAAATAAAAGTGATACTCTTTATTTTAAAGAAGGTTTTATATCATCTACATATATCACAATATAATTTATTTTATGTTGATTTAATGGAGGTATATTATAGTTGTTTCTATAAAAGAGTGGAACATAATTGTTTACATTATTTGTATTGACTTATTTAAATTATATACTCTCAGTTTAAGTTTAAAATTTTCATTAGTTAAAAGTATATTTATACGTATAATATCAATAAAATTGTAATGTCTTCTTAACAATCGTAATTTTTATACTTTCATGAAAAATAATAAACAGTATTTTATTCATTTGACTTCAAGAAATCTAGCTCCTGAGAAAAACATGAGAGCATATTAATTTAAAAAGTATGTTTAAGCAACAATTATGCACAATTTAAAAAGGAATTTCGAATTTTTTTCTGATTTTAGATTATTATACATGGTGAAACGTTCGTAAATTTTTTTTTCGACAACCCTTTTCTTTTTTTAATTTAGTTTGGAAAGGAAATTATTTAAAAATTTGACAATTTTAAGTTTTAAATTGAATTTGTGTCGTAATTTAACAAGTGAAATACATGTACTTCGAAAGATGTAGTTCATTTTATTATAATATAATGAAGCAACATTCACTCCTTTCTTTTTGACTAATATGTCAAGGATTAAGAAGATAAGACTGGAAAGAAGATAATCCTAAAATGCTTGAAATTACCTCTAAGTTTTATGATTGAATGTGATGAAATTAAAGATATAATACGTTGAGTGTGGTCAAATATATGTCAATTAAAGACCAGCAACATTTGAAAAATGAAAAAAGATTTATGATAATGGCTCATGAAATAAAAAGGAGATCAGAATAGAAAGTTCAACAAGATAACAATTTGTATGAAGTGCCAGTTTATGAAGTAAATAGGAAGAGATATATATGGAAACAACAAAAGGGAAATGCTAGAACATTGTAGATATATGGCATCATCAATAGAGTGGAACCGACGTTGGGGTTTGACCTTTCTAAATAGTATAACCGATCAAAGAATCAATAACTGATCAGAAATCTTCTTTATAGTAATTAAGTTACATACATACATATATACATACATACATACATACATACATACATACATACATATATATATATATATATATATATATATATATATATATATATATATATATATATATATATATAATAAAAAACCTCTATTTTAGAATATACAAGTGAGAGATTAATCATTATAAAATAGTAATAAATCGATTCTCTTACATATAACAGTAATATAATGATATTAATGTAATTATTTCTATAAATCATATTGTTAAAATCTTATTTAATTAACTTTTTTAATCTCAGCACACACATATTTTTATTTCTAATTTCTCTAACAGTCTTAAATATCTGGTAAATATTTTTCTCTTTTTGTGTTTCAGCACAATAACTTCCTTTCCTAAGCCCAACCGTTTCTGTGCGGTAGTTCATAAAATTTAATTTTAAATGGTTAAAAGATCATAAGATTTGTTTTAGTTTTATTTTTAGGTTAAAATTTACAAAAGCATTTCAATGTTTAAAAGGTTAATGTATAATATTTTTGATAAAAGGAAATTTTCAAAGCTGTCTTCACAAAAATTAATATCTGAGTAGATGAAATTTTAAACTAGAGTGATTCTTGGGAATAATTCTTTTATAATTTAAGTTTTTAAAGCGTTCATTCAATTTCAGTGTTTTATTTATTAATAAAGCGGGGATTGAAGCAATTGTTTTCAAAATATTTTCATTCCTATTTGATGGTATATTAAGTATTGTATATAATGTAGTTTATAATCATCTTTACTTAACTTAACCTTATATAAAATAGAAAGTGAATTCTATATGAGGTTTCCAAAAATACTAGTCATATGAGATTTGTTTTTCTTAAAAATGAATAACAGAAATGCAAGTAAGACATAATACGGGTATATATTTCAATAAATATGTATTATTTATTTAAATTTTATATACTTTAGATAAAATGCGAATTTTGAATAAATTACCCCTTGCTAACTCAAATTATTTCCAAAACTTTGAATAAATTAATATTTTTGGGTAACAAAAAATTGTAGTCCATTATTAATTTGTATAGTAAAAAAATTGATTGCAAAAAAAAAAAAAAATTTCTAAAAATACTGAAAAATCTGTTTGAAATTAGTTTTGTGTAAAAGAAAATGCACCCAGATTATATACTTTTTAATTCATATTATTTAACTATGCTATTTTAGTTTCTCTATGAAAAGAAATGTATTTATTTTCAATATGAAAATACAACCTTTAAGAGGAAAGAATAATTTAGTATTTAAATAAAAATTTAACACGTTTTTATGACCACTACATTAAAGAAAGACATATATTTTAAACTAAATTATTCAATTTAACTAATTAAGTTTATTTTCTTTTGATAAGAATACATAAAATGGTAAAAGCCTGTTTATCAAATAAATAAACAGAGCTTTACGGACTCACAGAAAAACAGTAAGAAATTTTCTTTTATACATGTTTCTTGAATTTAACTTCGTAACATATTCGGTAAATTTTACATAAGATTGAAAAAAATTTCTCCTAATGCATTTTAAGACCATGTGCCCCACTCTCTACAATCACTTACTGTGGTTATTTATTCACTATAGAAGATGAAATATTGATTTCTTTTATTTTATAAATCCAAATGTATTAGCTTTGTTTTGAAATTTTAAAATAAAAATTTAATTTTTCAAGTGAATGAAGCTGACACAAAATATCAATTAACAATATAAGAAGAGGATTTAACTTTTCTTCAATTAATAATTTTTATTGTGAAAGAGATTTAAGATAATCAATGAAAAAGAGCTTAGTTTTATTAATTAGAATGATTCAATTTTCCATTTTCTGTTGAACTCAGTATTTCAAAAGACTCGTTAAAGTGTATAAATTCAGAAAATTGTAAAAATAAAATTTCCATAAAGTAAGTTGGAAACATATGTAAAGTTTGAATGCGTTTCAAGTATTATATACATTCATAACTATTAATAAAAGAATAATCAGTATTTTGATCTAAAATGTGATTTAAAGAAGGGCTTTGTCTACATGATCTAATAGCTACTTAAATATAAAGCACCATTAAATACATTTATACAAGTTAAAAGTAATGATATCTACAAATTTAATTAATCTATTAATTTTGCATATAATCAAAAAAGATACATTCAAAAAAGACACTAAGTGTATAAAATTAAAAGTGAATTCAACTAGAAATTTCAAAGTTCCAAATCTTCACTGTTCCCAAAGTAAAATTTACAAAACATGGGCTGTTTTTGTAAGTGAAAAACACGTTTTGATATAGATTTTAATTATTATTGAAAGTGTCTTTATTTTATTTACATGCATATGTATATTTTTTCGTTATAGAATTAAGGTAAGTTTAATAAATTATATTCCTTAATTCATAGTAAAGTATCTTTTTGTATAATTATCGTGTACAACTATAACCATTTATCACAGTATACTATTTAATTTATATAATAGAAGCAGGACATATATGTAAAGAGGTCACAGCAGAGGTTGGGATGTGATCTTATAAATGAAAGATAATGTGTTTTGTACTTGATCAAATAAAACATTTTTGAGTGGCCGCATACACAAAATACGATATCCTCAACTAATGTGACCTGTGTATAGAAAAAACATGAACCAGTTCAGAAATCATCCTCAGCACTTAAATTAATTTTAAAATTATGATGTGGTTTCAATGCTTACTAACTTTTCTGTCAGGAATGTCTAACAGGACATTATATATATATTGTCCTGTTAGACAATCGAACTGTTTTGGCCTAAAGCGAAAACTATAATTTAGTTCCTACAACGCTTGGTACAAAATTTCCCCAAAAAACTAAATGTTTTTAGGAAAGTGTAAAAAAAAACTAAATGTTTTTCAAATGGAAAAGTTTAGCTCTAAATTCCAAAAAAGGCTTAGTACTAAACTTTTCTCAACAATATTTAATACTAGACTATTCCTAAGAACACTTGGTACATTAAATGGGATTTTTATCAATTCACTGAATAAATGAATTAAAACTACTCATCCCAAGGAATAAACTTTTGACCCATGCCTTAGAAGAAGTGCTTGGTGAATACGCCACGGTGAGTTTCTCCTGTGCATATATATATATATATGTATATATATATATATATATATATATATATATATATATATATATATATATATATATATATATATATATATATATATATATATATATATATATATATATATATATTCAAATTATAATGAAGAAATCTGAGCAATTTTTAATTAGGTTATTTAGAGTAAATGCATCTTATTTTATGATAAATGGTTTAATATTACATTTATATAGTAACTTACAAAAAGTGAGTAATGACTTACAGTTTTTTTTAAATTTACTACTTTTTCCTTATGGAAAAATTAAATTAAAAATATTTGCTTTAAGTGTTTTTAATGTTAAGAAACTTGTTCAAAATTTTACTGAAAAATAATTATTTTAATCAACAAATAATAAAAAGAATTATTTTTAATCAACAATGTACAAAGAAAATATTATTTCAATTTTAAGATGTTAATACATTTGAATGAAGTTTTGAAAAATAAGAATTTTATAAATAGTTATATAACTTGTAAAATAAATTATTTTTTCTTGTCTTGTAAACATATTTGATATTTTTAGATACTTTAAATGAAACTTTCAAATAAGATATTTCAAATAAATATATTATCACAAGTACACTATTTATATTAATAGTTATAAAATATTTTTCTTAGTTAAATATATTAAGAATTTATTAGTATGTTTTTCAAATAATTTGATTTAAATCATATACTTTTCATAAGTATTATAACATGCAATATTTAAAAAAATAATTTATATGATTTATTATTGAACACCGAATATGAAGCTAGTTGATAAATTTACTTCAATTCAAAAGAAACTGTTTCGGTAGTTATAAAAATTATTGTTAGAACAAATATAGATAGCTAAGATTAATATAATTTAACATTTTATTGCACAGTTTAATTGTTTTAATTTTTTTAAAATTTTTACATTAATTTATCATTTTTTCTGAGAAAGGGTAAATATTGATTTTGGGCATGAATGTTTGTATATTTTATAATATTGAGTGCAATGATTCAATTTTTATTCCTTCATAAAAATTGTTTAATTTTGTAGTTTCTGCTTGAAATTTACAGAGCATGTTATAATGTGTTGAATTAAGTAACCGAAATATTAAGTGACTTATTGTGGTTTATCAACATGGAAATGTTTAACTATATAATGACCTTATTAAACAGATTTATTAAAATATAATTATTTATTTGTTTGTTTCGATACTTAAATTAATATTCTAGTGCATGTCATATGCTAAAAATAATTTATCAAGCATATTTCAGTAAATACCTAAAAATATCATTCACTGTATGAAATAATCTTATAGAGAAAGAAATTAGTATTTTTATCCTTTGGCTACCATGCCTAGCTAATTGCTTTGCTTATTTACTTCATTATTGATAATATTTCTCATTCTGAATTTCTGAAATGTACTGAAGTAATATTAAAAAAAATTCTCAATGGAAGATGATAATAAATATTTTAATAAAAAAATTTTCAAAAATGATTCTCAAGGACACAAAATATTTTACTAAAGTAATAACTTTCATCAAGTAAGTAATAATTAGTTCAAAAATTTGCAAGTTACATAAAAGCATGGATTTATTAAAATAAAAGTTTTCCACCCATTTAATTAAATTTATGCAATAACATACTTGGTAGCTTTAAAATGAGAATACTATTTAAAGTGTGAAAGTTATTTTCCAAGCTTACACACATTTTGGTTTTTTAATACAAAACATTAAAATTACACACCAAATGCAATATTTTTAAAACCTTGAAATTGTAACTTCTTAAAAAAGTTTTCTTCTTGAAACTTTACTTTAAAATGTTTTCATTATTTAAAGAAAAATTGAAGAAAATTAAATTTTTTTCCCTGCATATGCATCAATAGTAAGAACTTGATTGTCTTTTACTTCCTAATCATGATTTATTGAATAGTTAGAAAATAGAGAAATTAAGGTGTTTTACCATTTCTAAAAGAAATATTAAACTGTTTGTAAGCACTTTTTTTCACTTAAACACACACTTATTGAAAATAACATTTCTTTTTTTATATCGGAATACTTTTATTTTAAGTGGAAGTGTATAGAATAAATTTAAAATAAATTTTTAAGGAATTTCTTTTGCGCCATTAAAAACATTTATTTTTATAAGGACTTCACTTTTCTGTGCAAAGAGTATTCATTTAAATTAAATGTTTTAAAATTAACTTTTTCATATACTTTGATTAAAAATATTGACTAAAACATAATAATATATTTAATCGAAAACTAATTACTAAAGAATAGTAAATTGTGTTTAGGATAATGTATTAAATTATTTGATTCATTTATGTAACACAAAATCATGTATGAAGGCGTAACGGTTGCAAGTATGCTAACATTTTATACACTCACTTCCAACTTTTAAGCACGAAGATGTAAAATGCACAAAAATCAGTAAATACTACTTTGATTGACACAAAATTTGGCAAAAAGTAGCATATATATTTATGCATAAAAAATCAATAATTATATACAAAAATGAAAACAATATTAAATTTTTGTAAGTTATCAGACAATGACTTACTGGAGATTTAAACAGAATTATGTATAAAGTGAAAATAAACAGCATAAAATAAAAAAGGACATTAATAGGGTATGTGATCCACTCTTCTCTGTATACAAAATTTACACCTTATGATAATGCTTTAGATTACGTGGTCAACCAACGCAGAATTAAGCAATAGCCATTCTTCTTGTAGAGCATTTACTAGCTCAATAAGAGTTTCTGGAGGTGGAAAATGTAATCACAAAGATTTTCAATGGGATTAAGGCCGGGCGAATATGCTGTCCACGCCATACGCACAATCCCTTCACTCTCCAGGTAGACATCAACGACATGTTAGCTTTACGAGGAAGTGTGTTATCGTCCATTAAAACAAAGGACCAACTGCTGCAGTGTACAATCTCACAATAGGTTCTAGGACTTCATCTCGATACCAGACAGCCGCCACAGAACCCCATTTAAAGATATGCTGATCGGTGCTGCTTGCTAATGAAATCCCTGCCCACACCATACTGTTTCCTCCACGGAATGCGTGATGTTCGGTGGTTTTAGGGCTGATTGCGTGTTCCTTGTTCTTGCCATATCCTTATACGCTTGTCATCTGGATCCAAAGCAAATCTTGATTCATCAGTAAACACGACATTGCCTCAGTCAGAAACAGTCCAGTTGACATGCTCCCGGCACCACTTTAATCATGACCCTCTTGATTGGGTGGATCTACAAACACAAACTTGAGGTTCTCGGGCATACCGTCCACTCATATGTAATCTTCCGCGTTTAGTAGATGATATCACCTTATCACCTTATATAATTTCAGAAACACTTATGTTTTGAAAACAAATTGTACGAAAGTTTTTAACATTTTCTATCAGCACTTACAATAAACTTTTTTAACCCTTCATAAAGCTGGTATCTTATAAGACTGCTCTTTTTGCATATTTCTTGACATGCAAGAGCGATTGTCTATTACCTTGCATATTTGCTTACTTCCATTTACCTCTTCTGCGATTTGCATCCTCACCAATTCTGATTTGATAACGGAAATTAGCATTTTAACTTTTGGAAGTGAGTGTATATCTTTTAAAATAATATGATTTCCCAAATTCATAAAACTATATTTTATATTTAATGAATTATTTTTTTTAACAAAAATTCTGATAAATTGAATTAACTAGCTATGTTTAGTATATAATATGACATTTTATTTAAAAAATAAACTTATTATAATTAGATACTGAGTTTTCTTTATTTTTATTTCTATTCGTCTTCATCTCTTATTGTAAGTCATATTATATTTAATGTTTTAGGATATTAATTTATGACAACATCATGTACGTTATTGTTATTTTGTAATATAATAAAAATGAAATTAACCCTGAAATACATTTTCTTAAATATATAACTGAAGTAAAATTTTATTTTGTGAATACGTTTGTCAAATTTAAAGGTCAAATTTTATACGGGTTTAAGCAATGAAATACAATCCTTTTAAAAATTTGCACATATTTAATTATAAAATCTTATAAATAAATTTGTTTGAGCAATATACGATTTAATATTTATCATAATTTGTTAATGTGACAAGAAAATGTAGTGTTTTAACTGTTGCGGCAATATAAAAAATAATTACTTTTTAAAATATAAATGTTTATAATGATGCTTTGATTTCATATAATATTTTATCAAAATATTTATTTTGATTATATAAAAAAATTTGGTATTATGGTTTAAGAAGTTTTCTTAATTCCAAAAATTTACGTCCATTACGTGATTATAAAAATTATGTAGCATATTAAAATTTAAAAAAAAATTGTTTACGATCAACGCTCAAAAATAATTAATTTAATAATTATAATGAAAAATTATTTTTAACTGCTTTTAAGCTTTTATTTAAATAATTTAAGTTGATTTACATATTTGCTGTAAATTAAGAAGGTTAATTCAAGATAATGAACATTGCTCTGATGAAATCATTTCTAAATGAATTTATTTAATAGAAAATATATTTTTATTTAGATATATGAGTAATCTATATTTACCCAAGGTATGGAAACCTGTCTATTAACCTACGATGCCCATTATAGCAAATGTCAACTACCAACAATTAAGCAAATTATTTTAATTTACATTTCATGATTCATTAATGAATCTTAGGCATAATATTTAGTTTTATTCAGAAAATGGTTTCAAATGAACTACATCTTTTATTTTGCTGGAAAAGTAAGAACATTTTCCCGGTTTTGTGTTCCCTGATTTTCCCTTCAGCGTACCATTGATTTTGTTTCTTTTTTTAATTCATTCGAAGAATTTTAGCTTGGTCATAGTTTTTGAAAAATCTATAACTTTTAAGGAAAAGTTTTTTAATATGAAATTTTGTTTAATGTTTAAATTATACATTAAATTGACGTTTTAAATCATACATCAAAATGAGATGTAATGCTCAAAATAAGTAAACTAGTTAAAAGAAAAAGTTACTAATTTTAATCTTTTGAAAATAATAAATTAATGTATGGTTATATTAAAGTAGTAAACATTCTAATATTTATTTTTTGTATTTTTTGTTTATTTATTTCGAAAATATGACTTATAGAATTTCTCGTATAATTAATATTTCTTGTAGTGAGAAATTTTTAGATTTTTTAAATGGTGCATATATATGTATTGAGACCATGTTGTCCTGGTTAGGAGCTGCGTATTTATTTTAAAATCAGGCCTTTTTGTCAAAAGCAAATAATCATAAATAAATAAAATTACATCATAATACAAATATGGATGAATGGAAAAATTTTATAAATATAATATAATCGTTAAATTTGTTGTAATTTTAGCAACTGATAGTATGCATCTGAAGAAAACTAATATTATCACAATATATTTCTGTAAAATAATGACGCTTCTATGAATTATTGAAGTAACAACATATAAGTTTAGAATTAATCTCTTAAAACTAAAATAACTATTCTCATATAGTTTTTAAATTACTTATTTTTTCATAAATTAATTTTTATATTATTGAAATGCATTTTACTTCTAAAATTTTACTTTTTAAATTTATTTGGCTTAGTAAATATTATGCATTTTAAATTTTGAGGATATTAGTATTTTGAAATCAGTATTTAATCAGGCAGTTCTAAAGAAATTTTGAATAAGATTAAATCGCAAGCAAAACTAGATGACGAATTGTAAATTATTTTATAGTAAAAAAATTTTTCAAAATTTAGTGAATAAATACTATATGTTGTGAACAACTATGAAAGGAATATTTATGAACTTAGAAATTGAAAATTTTCCACTTACTATTGTATTATTTGCTCAATTATCCGTTCAAATCTTATTTTAGTCAATTTAACATTTAGGTGCTTGGAACTTTAAAACTAACAGTTAAGTGTTTAGGATAAGGAACTGCTGAATTTCTAGTTAATGGTTAAACATTTCATGGATTCAATTTTCACTTTAAACAAAGATTTATAATGAAATAAAGTTTCATTAATTTTTATCTCAATTACATTAGTTCTCAGTGGTAAGAAATGAAAGTAAAATGACAAACTAAATCGAAACACTTTAAGTTATTGTATTAACTGTGTGTGACTTTGAATTTTTTAAAAGTAAAAACGGAGGAAATTAATTATCTTGTGACATGTTTATTATTTAAAAAAATTGATAACTTAAATTAAGATATAATCAATACCCATAATTAAATATAATGGTATTATAATGAAATTAAATGTTATACTACCATTATATTTAATCAGAATTAAAAATGAATATTATTAAATATTAATTTTTAATTATGATTAATGAGCTAAGTGTGAAAATCAGATGGATTTAAGCATAACTGAAGTTATTTTTAAAAAAAATTTAATGAGTACATAAATTATATTTGCTAATGAGAGAAAAATATGAAAACAGTATTAAAATAATTGATTATTATCATTTTAATATTTTCCAGATTTACCATTATTTCTTAATTTTTCAAATTTAAATACAACAAAATATTTATTAAAAAAAAACGTTTTGCTTTAACTGAATTAAGTATTTGATATATGAAATGCATTTTTTCTTATATTGTATTTGTTTCTAATAAATGTCTATTTTATCAAGTTTCTATAAAAATATTTTCATTGTGATTTACATATTGGTTTATTATAATTTCTTAAAGTAAATAATGGGAAAATTGGGAATATGGTAAATAATGGGTATTAATAATGGGTATTAATTTTTTTAATTCTATATAATTGTATTTAGTATTTGCTCAAAGTTACATAAGTAATAAAAATATGATGAAAACTAAAAATAAAAGAATGATAAACATTACAATTTCCCATGAAAGTATAAACTATTATTTAAAATTTATCTTCAATTCATAAATTGGTTCTAATTTGGTATTTTAAAATTATATGCTTTATTCTCCGTTCGCTAAGCTTTCGAAAAATACTTTATTTGTATATTTCGTACATTGTTAAATCTGGCATAGATTTAAATTCATTAAAATCAAATATGTTTGAGTAAATGTTTATTTAAATGATATTTTAATGTCTTGGCAACGATTGTAAAGAGCTCTTTTAGATAAAGTATTTTAGCAAGATGACGTGTTTAACCGCTTGTGATAAATAGGAATGTCAAGGGCAGATTTGGTGATGTGATTAAATTTCGAAATAATCTAAGGGTTTAATAGCTTTTCAAGTTATTCCCTAAGGAAATTTCTGGCCGTGGAAATGACATTTTGATTGAACTAAAACCTTGCTTCTATTCTGATAAATTTTGACATACCTTTAAGTTTTTTTTAAATGAAATGAGTTTCTTTCATTCTATTTGTTCAAATTTTTATCCTTAAGTTTCTTAAGAATAAATAGTCTACGGATTTAATACAAATTTCTAGTAATTAAATAAATCTTAAATAATTTTTCTTGAATGACATTAATTACGCCGTATAATTAACATCATAATAAGTACAGCTTTGTATCTCAAAATGAGTAGAATTAGATTATTAATTGATGTACCTGTAAGTTTTTATATTCAATTTAAATTATGAGAATTTGAGTAAAATCTTCTCGATTTCTTCGTTATACATCGATAAATATTTCTTAAATTTTTATAGTAATTTAAAAGAAATTAGATGTTTTAATTTATAATTTTAATGAAGGAATACAAAAACAACATTTAAAAACTATTCCCCATTGTTTTTTTATTCAATAAAGACATATGATAAATTAACCTAAGAAGTTCATAACATGCCATTTAAGAGAACACAGGACGTTTAAATTAAATTTTAATTTAAATGTAAAAGTATGTTAATTTAATTTTTTAATTGTAAAGTTGAAATTATGTTTACATATTTCAAAATAATTTAAAGTATTACAAAATAATTTTAAGTAATACTTTAAATTATTTTGAAATATGTATAAAAATATTTATATTTTCATGTTTTATCATAATAAATAAAATATTTTTTGAGACTCATATTAAATTCTGTTGAGAAATTTTTAACTTAACCCTAGAAATGATATACAACAAACTAAGTGTGTATTGCTTATTCATATTTTATTTTCTGAAAAAAAAAGTTTTTTCTACAATTTACAGCCTTTTTTCGAAGTATCTATCAAATTTTCAAAAAGAAGGTCTTAAAAATTGCAATGATATGATATTTTTCAAAATCATAAATTTGCCATGTGTCACAAAATTATATTAGTAAATTATTGTTTGGAATATATTTAAGTAAAATTTAATTTTGTTAATTCAGATAATTAATTTATGAATGCATTAGCAAAGCCAACATCTAATTTACTCTAAAGGAAACATTTTATGATACATTTTTTTGATGTCGCTGAAACAAAATATATAGACATTTATAAGGATTGTAGCGTATATTTTTTAAGTTAAAAAATTTTATAGAGTATAAATCAAAACTTAAATAAGACTATAATGATCTGTTATTTGACAATTTAGAGCAAATATTGTATACTTAATTTCAAGTTAAGGAAAAATTTTTTTAATGAGAATGGGGAAGATCATTCATACAAAGAGAAATGTTGTTGAGACAATATTTGATTTAGTGAACTATAAATTAAATGCTTTGCCCACACATTAATATATATTTCCATTTCCCGGAACTGAATATAGGTTTCATAAATGTAAGCAAATGTACACATAATCTGAGTTTGAAGCTTTATTAATATTAGAAAAAAATTTGTGGAATAGGAAAACATTTTACTTTTAAACAAGGAATCAAGAAATGGATTTTATTTTTAAAAAAATGCACTATTTATCAAAGTTCTGCCCATGGCTTCATTTTTACATGTGTTATTGCTTTTGAGAGTTTTTAAGTATTTTACATTTTTTAAGTACAATTCAATTTTTTTTATTCACTTCTATGTAATGAAGCTTAAGATTCATAAGATTATTATACTTATTTTCTGGTTTTTCATGGTATTCTTTTAAATAAAATATGTCCTTTTAATGAAACATTTCAGTTAATGACATTTATTGATAAATTTTTATTTTTTAAAATCATGTAATAAAACTGTTTTCTAAGATAAATTAATTTACCTGATTTCAAATGACATCGTTTTTATTTAGAAATAAAACTTGTTACTTGAAAAACTTTTCCGTCTTTCTGAGAACCTTAAATAAATTATATTCATTATTGTGATTTTTCCTATTTCGTGTTTAATTTAAATTGTTTTAAAAAGTTATTTTAAATTATAAGTTTACAAATAAATTGACTTTAATACTTACGTTACACTGTTTATATGCTTTCAATTTTAAAACAAGAAAATATTAAATGAAGTTTATTATTCCTTAATTATACACCCATTAACTAAACTTTCTAAAAAGTAGTTTTAGTTAGAGTATATGTGACATTTTTTTCCAATTTGATGCATATTTTTAGGCAAATAATTTTTTTAATCAATTTTTGTGTTAATTTCAAAATGCTGTTAATATTGATTTTAGAAAAAAACAATTAGTTAAAATTTTCATAGCGGAAATTAGTTAAAATTTTCATAGAGTATCTATATATACCCTTTCCGTTATGAAAATTTTAACTAATTGTTATATATATATATGTATATATATATGTATATATATATATATATATATATATATATATATATATATATATATATATATATATATATATATATATATATATATATATATATATATATATATATATATATATATATATATATATATATATATATATATATATATATATATATATATATATACATATATATTTATATGTTATTGATCAAATAATTTTAACCAATTATATAATAAAACTTCTATTTAAAATGTATGTTTAAAAGTTTAAATATTTGTTAAATTTCATTTAATATTTTCTTATTTTAAGCTTGAAACATATAAGTGAAAAGCCTGAAAACATAACAGTGTAATGTAAGTATTAAAGTAACTTTTACCAATATTTAATTGTAAATATTGTAAATATTTACATAATAATATTTAATATCATATGTACATTGTAAATATTTACAGTGTAAATATTAAATATTGAAAAAAGTGATATGCCTTTAAATAAAATCGATGATTTAAATAGAATTATTAATGTTTACCTAGGCACGAAATATTTCAATAAATATAGTCTAAATATAAAATGTAACTTACCATTAAAAGACTATCACCTTTATTTAACTTACTAGATATATATCACACTTGTAATATAATATAGTTTAATATCTTTCATTAGTTTCTGTAAAGTATGTTTTAAATGCTATAGGTAGTACACCTACTAAAGTATGTAAAAAATAAATATGCTTCTTTATTAAAATATTTATGACTTTCTAAGTTAGAGTGAACATTGTTTCTTACAGATTGAATTTCAAAGCCAAAATAGGAATTTATCTTTATTTCGATAGTGTAGAATCACGAACAAAAGCAAAACATATTGACTATCTTAAGATAAGGTTTCGGTTGGGTGACTATTTCTGATTTAAATTTTTGAATGAAGGTATAAAAAGTTAAAAACAATATTAAATGATATTGATACAAAATACTGAAATCAGCCAAGAGATATACACATTATGTTATATTAGATTACAGTTTTAAAATAAAATATTTTTAAATTAGCCAATACGTTGAAAGTTATTATCGATATGTTTTAAAGAAATATGAATCTAACCTATTAATTATTTTATAAAACAAATACATTCATTCTAACTTTGACCATATTATAAATGTTCATTTTTTTTCAAAGTGACGGTTATTAAAGAATCGTTTTCTACTTTCTGATAAAAGGATATTAGAAATCACACTATTGAATACAATCAATGCTTATTTACATAGAATATTAATAACAAATTTTAACATTTGAATTATTATAAATTTCCTTCATTTCTTATAAAAAAATTAAAAAGCATTTTTGCAATTAAATTTTCATATAGCCAAAATACTTTTCATAACATAAAAAGAAATTTCATTTATAAGTAATAAGCCATAAAATAAGTTACAAATATTTAAAAATTTTAGTAAAATGATTCTTTTTTTTATTAAAATTCAATTATTTTTTTATTACGAAATTTCGAAAGTAGGCAAATCATGTCTAATTTCAGAATTCTTATATAATATATTAATTTTTTTTGCCATTTATTAAAATTCTATATAATGTATTGGATTATTTTTGGAGTGACATTATAATTTACTTCTCACAAAAGAATAATGAGGAGAAAAAACAAGAGATTAATAAAAATATTATAACACATGAATGTATTATCTTATTCTATTCAAAACGAGACTATTTATTTCAATAAAAATGCTTTGGAAAAACATTTCTAACAGATTGAAAACAAAATCTGAAATACATTAATAAAATAAGATTTGATTTGATTATACTAGAAGTTTGCAGAATATAAGTTTACTGCAATTAAAGTTTTTAATTTTCTTTAATTATACATTTTATAAAATAATTCTTTATGAATATATTAAAAAATGTAATAATTATAATTAGCTGTTAATTTTATACATTAATTGGCTCTAAATTATTAAAAAGTATTAGATATTTCTATCAAAGTTCTTAAGAAAAACTATAAAGAAAATTCGATTAACAGTGTGACATATATTAAAAGTATAAAACAGCAAAATTAAATACTTAAAGAAAATTGAAATTATAATAAATTTATTATAACCAAATTTGAAATTATAATAAAATTTTGGTTTTAATAAAATAATAAAATTTTGGTTTTAATAAAATTTGAAACTATTATTAAAACCAAAATTGAAATTATAATAAATTTATTATTTTTTTACAAAACCAATAAAATTAGCATACATCATAAAAAATAATATCAATTATTTATTCCTAATAAACTAGTAACAATTATTTTTGTAAGAAAATTTTGTCTTAGTTATCTGAAATTTCTTTAATTATATTTTCAACACTACATGCAAAGCATGTATATAAAAATATCAAAGTTGAATAAAAAAAATTAAAATAAAATGCATTGTTTTGTATATTTAAGCTACATAGTTCACTTTATTGTTTATGTCGATAAAATATTAAACCGTACGCTGATTTTTAAATTTATTGATACGTCAGTGTAAATCTCATATGGAATTTTTTTAGTTGGTAAAATTTGGTCTATATAAAAATTTAATTCCAAAAATGCTTGCATAACACTTTTTTTAAAAAATGTCTAAATACATGCAATAATAATTCAAATGTTAAGAATATATCACATTGATTTCTACAAAATTTGAACTAATTTAATTTATTGCAGAATTTTATTGGTTTTCCATAAAAATTATATTATGAATAAATCGAAAACATTTTCTTAAGAAAAATCGCTTTCAGATCAAATAATTGAACATAATCCTTTTAACATATTATGAATAAGTAATTCCCAATTTTCAAAATAATAAGTTTTTAGTACAGAAAATGATTAAAGAAACTCAAATTTTCACCTCGTAATAATTGAAAGAACATTTTTGTCAAGATGATTCAAGAAAATGATTTAAATGCAATTTTTGTTACTTACAGAAAAATTGTTATAATTTAATAACCCTGTAAATCTTTATTCAATAAGACAGTTTGAAAATAAGTCGTAAATTTATCTTTTGGAATAAATTAAAATGCTATACAAGCTATTCTGGAAGCCCTTCGGCATGAAAATTTCTTTAAAAATAAAGTGATATTTTTTTACTTACTTTTCACAGTATTTTTTTAAAATTTATTTATATTGAAGGTTTATTGCTTTTTCAATATTTTGGTAGAAAATTTTAAAGTAAAATATACCATAAAAGATTTAAATAGTAATTTATGACTCTTTTCCTTTTATAGTTTTAATTTTTATATTTGACAGTATATTTTAATACGACATGCATGTATTCTCTTCTCCGACGAAAAATGCTTTTCATATAAAAAGTATATTTACATTTAATTTAGGTTGATAGTAAATTATATCCTTACTTGTACTTTAATTCACACACACACACACACACACACACACACACACACACACACACACACACACACACACACACACACACACACACACACACACACACACACACACACACACACACACACACATATATATGTATATGGTTGTTAATTAATTGCTATTGATATTTAAATGTACATAATTTAAATATTTTAAAATAACTAAAACGGAGTTATAGTTTTTTGTTTTATTTCATTTATCTTATATAATATTCTATTTCTTTGCAAATTGATACTTAATTATTTTGTTAAAAATTGCAACCAATATCACAGATTCTAACATTCTATACCTTTATTACAGTGCATTGTCAAATATTAAAATGCTTAAAATAAATTGATTTGATACATAAAGAATTATTGTATTTCTGTTCTTTGTATTCAATTCTTTATTTTAATGGTACTGTGTATTGAAGTATTCTTATCTTATTACTCCTAACTATAAATAAATAAATATATATATATATATATATATATATATATATATATATATATATATATATATACATATATATATATATATATATATATATATATATATATATATATATATATATATATATATGTATATATATATATATATATATATATATATATATATATATGACATTAATGTAAAAAATGAATATGTAAAAACATAAATAAGACATTTTAATATTATTTTATGCAGATTCGCCTTTATTCTGCTGTGAATAATGTATCCTTTATTTTTTATTATAAAATTTGAATCGAAATTAAGGAAGATCGACTAAACATCAATTAAAATGTAAAATGTTTGAAGTAAATTTTCCGATATCCAATTATAATAATAATTTTAGAAAAATATGTAATAAAGAATATGATGGATGTTTTAAGTGTGTATTTATCCATAATGTTTCACTAAAAAGGTAAATGAAATAAATGCTTATTAGTGTAAATGGTTAAGAAATAGGTTATGTATTGGAGATGATATTTATAAATGAAAACTCATAAACACCTAATTACTTTTCTTCCAGATAGACTGCAGAAAAAGCCCCGAAATTTAACATTCACTGTTTATTAAACGCAATTTGTGAATAAATGTTCTTCAAAATCATTGGGGATAAAATCTTAAATGATTATTATTCTGTTGGTACAATTATTCTATATTATAAGGGAAATCGGGCAATGTTTGAGAGAAGCTGTTTGGCTGATTCATAAAGGTGATGAAAAGTAGACAAGAGGGGTCAGAGCTTATGCTGCCAGGCTTCTTACTCAGTCTTTTAGTCTGATTCACCGCCTCACTAAGGAATATGAAATCGAAGCTTCTGTGTCTAGAAGACATGTTCAAGTCAGATCACAAGCTATAACACCTGCAGAAAACCGTTTTGGGTTTCTCGGCCTGAAACAGAAGACGCATCTCTGGGAAGCATCTTGTTTCAAACCGCTCTGTAGGGAAAAGGATATCGATTAATACGATGTAAAATATCTTTACGATACATATCACTATGTAAGGCAAGCCGTTGTGTGTACTCCCTCATTTGACGATAGAAAACGAATCACTTATTTTAGGCAAAAGAACGCGTTTCTTTCACCGGACAGCCACGGGTTTCTGCATTTTTAAATACGAGTCCAGATTCACACGGTAGATCATTTCAGGCCATGAGATTATATGAAAGGAACAAACCACTAGACCACAAACCACCATCAACCCAAAATTATGGAAAGACGCAGTTACCATTGTTGAGAAAATAGGAGGGTGTTTAGGTGATACTTAGGTGGGAATCTGACTTGGTGGTCACAATAACCTACATGTGCTCCAGGAAGGGATTGTGACTAGTGTGAGGTATTGGGATGAGTTCCTTGGTCTTATGTCTGCCCATATGCTAGTGATTGACAAAGATTTCATTCTGATAGATGATAATACATTACCTTATCCATCTGTTATTATTGAAGAATATCTTGGAGGTCTTGTTTTTGATGGAAACTAATGGCCAGCTCTATCTCAAAACCTGAATCCCATTCATTATTTGTGCGATTGTCTTGGTTGTCCGTTAAATACTTTAAACCCTCCTTCAAGGTCTGTAAGAGAGACGAAAAACAGTTCACTCCGTGTCTATTCTTCCCATTTCGACTACCGACAACTGGCAGCACTTAAAGTCGATGTCGTCAAAGCATTGAAGTTAGTGGTGAGCAAGCACCCCTTATTGAAACTCTTTTTTTATGTTTCCATGACATTTAATCAAATAAATGTGTGACTGCTCTTTTTTACTAAGAATAGACTTTGCTATTTTTGTTGTAAATCGTTTCTTCGTTTTCTTATGTATATTTCTATGTTGCAATCAGTAATACCTATTTTATCTTTTGTAAGTAAGTTAAATTTTGTGTTTCTGAATTCCTAAATTTGCAAAGTAGGTGAAAAGAATGGTTACGCCTTAACTTTTGGAGGCCAGTGTAATTTATAATATATTGAAATTTATTCAAGAAATTAATGTTATATTTTTTCGCAATAACTTTGTTGTTTTACATTTGATGCATTTATTATGGAATATATCTTGAGTGTGATGTAATACATAAGACTAAAAAGTTAAGGTAAGCATAAAAAATTTAAGATATTTTACTTGTGTATATAACTTTAATGATAAAGACTTACACAAACTATTTAGCAGGTGGATACCTTCTCACGTGGGACTATTTGGCAATGAACGTGCTGACCAGTTAGCTAAGGACGGTATTTTCCTTCCAGCCTCTCCAGATTTAACCCTTACTTTTTCAGAATTGTTTTTTCTCCGCAAAACTAATGTCAACAATGTTTGGATTTTCCTTTCAAGCCACAACTGGTATTGCCACAGGCGTCCTGGTGGAGTCCTTAGCATGCAAGGGTCTCGTGCTGAACAAACCGCTACCTGTACATTTGCCAGTGGTCATACTAGGAGTCTCACTTTCAGGAGGCAAATTAAGTTCTTCTCAACCTGTAAGAAGTGCAACTCCAGTGATTGTCCACTAGATATACCAGCTGTAACAATCCCAATTATACAGCTACAATTCATCAGATACAATAAGTAACAGCTTCCATTCACAGTTCTCAAATACCTCAGACAGAGAACAGCTTCTGTAGACTAATAGTCACGACTAATCATTTTCACTCACTGTCTTTAGAAAACTGTCTTCCTTCTATGTCGGGATGCGGTATTTATACCTGACTTGGTGGAGAAAGCTACCAATTTCGCCAAGATTCTGGAAGCTTCTAGGCTATCTCGCTAAATATTGGTCCTAGAGCTTAGGTGATGGATGTTTCCAGAAATATCTATTCCTTGACAAGACACCAAGTTTTCTCTCCAAAACATCGCCAAGTCACCAAATCATTAGAAAACCCTCTTTTAACGTACATTATTTCTCAATACCGCAATTTTTTGCCCAAAATGTGAGTATTTCTGATCTGCCTGAGATATTTTAAGACAAATACAATAATTATTTATAAATTTGTAGCAATATATATATGTTATACATAAAATTTTACATTTATCTGCCTAACTTGTATAAATCAATTAAAAACTACCCATTCAAATTGAAATTTCCAAAGTTACTAAATTATTAATACATATTTTTATTTCATTGTAATTCCAGTTATTCCACTACATGAATATCTGAATGGAATTTCTTGTAGAACATTTTTCATATACATATAACACATTTATCACTAATTTTTTACATTTTATGGATTGATATCTTATATGCTTGCATACATTTATACTATTGGAGAATTTTTATTTTAAATAGTTTATTGAAGATTAACGAAAATTTTATCTTGCTTTATTGTAGTAGATTGTTTTCTAAGAAACCAAAAAATAAAAAAATTACAGTGCCATAAAAACAAAACAAATAAAAAAGAAATAAAAAAAATGATTACCAATGATTGATTTGTAAAGAGTATGATAGAAATTAGCAATAAGCGTTTATTTTCGTTTTTCACTAACACTGCAAGTTTAAAATAAAATAAAATAAAATAAAAAAAAACATGCAAGAATTTGTAAACTGTGCAAGATGGAATAAATGTTATTCATTCTCTTTTACATGAATCATATTTCAAAGAAACATTTTGATTTTTAATGGATCAATGAAAACCGGCTTGTTTTGTTATTTGAATAGTGAAAATAGAAAAAATATACAGTGAAATAAAAACAAACAAATGAAAGGAATTACAGATATACATTAATCAAACCAAGAAAATGCTCCAAGATTTCCTTTTAGATTGTTTACAGTAAAAAAATTAAATATCAAAAATATGACTATGATTAGCTTATTTTCTTGATAAAATACTTCCTGTCATGTTAAAATATATCAAAGAAGACATGTCAAAATCTTAGGGATTCAAATTTCAAGAGCTTTGTAAAGGAAATGTTTAGAAAGTTTAAAAGGCTTGACACAGTTTAAAAATATTTTTTGTAATAAGGATTTGGATTGTTTTAGTGAAATTTTGAGTACATTTGTTACAGTATTGTTAAAAGATTTTACCAAAACATTAAAGACATGTAGTCTAGTTAATAAGATAGAGAGAAAATCAATATCTCGCTTGATTGCAACTGTCTGCCCTGTAGATACCAATTACTGTTTGTGCATAGAAAAAAAGAGACCGCAGGATAGATTGAAAAGAAAGAAATATAGTGAAAGGTAATACATAGATTAGCAATATATTTCATGAAAAGTATTATTTTCCATAAAATAAAATTCAAACTAATTTTTATAATGATTATGTAAAGGATAAATAGTTTTATCAATAAAATCTCTTCAACATTTGAAGAAATCTATGTGATTGATATATAAATGGTATACATAGAACCAAAAGAGAAAGCATTCTGTCAAAATATAATACAAATTGTAAAATATTTATATAACTATTCAAATAATATCTCGATTTCTTTTTTATAAGATTTGAAGAAGCTTTAGTTCAATACTTGTAAGAATTTATTTAGTGTTTCCAGTTTCAGAAGTCTTTTTGTGCAACTGTCTTATAAAATTAAAAAAAAACACATTTTAAAACGGAAAATATCATTAATTGAAAGATTGCATAGTCATGTTTATCTTTTATTTTGATTTTTCTCTTATTCTTTTTTTATCTCATATTCTGTTTTTTAAAATTTATCTTACATTTATTGCTGTTTTATCATATAGAAGGAATAAGCCCAATAATATAAAATGTATTTTATACACAAAAAAATAATTTTGTGTATAAAATACACAAAAGCATAATTATTGAAAATTACTTCAGTGAAAAAAAAGTTTATTAAAAAAATAAAACAAAATTTTTGAAATATGGCACAAAATGTTCAGAGACAACTATATTTACACAGAATATACAGGCATCAAAATAATTTTATCGCATACAACGTACTGTTC
Organism: Latrodectus elegans; assembly: GCA_030067965.1. NCBI lineage: Eukaryota > Metazoa > Arthropoda > Arachnida > Araneae > Theridiidae > Latrodectus > Latrodectus elegans. The sequence continues at coordinate 114,211,023 of CM057813.1, read as the reverse complement.
TGAAATTTTCTTTATAGCACTTTTCTTTTCTTAAGACACATAAAAATAATTACATTTAGTTTGCATTTTATTAAATATTTTAATTAACGTAGTGTAACTTTATGTTATTTGGTAAAATAAAAAGCATAACTGCTCATAAATACCACAAAATACTCAAATAATTTTGAAAAATAAGTTTATAGAATTTTAAATTTTATTTTCATACACGTCGTTTCATCCTCTGTATTCCATTCAGAAATAAAATTTATTACATGATATATTTTTAACATTTAATAAATGAAAATATTAACCTAATTTGATATTTTAATAATTAAAATGTGAACAAAATAAAAAAAAATGTATATTAAATTAAAGAATGGTTATTGAAATATAAAGTTAAAAACTCAGCATAAATTGCAGAAATTGCTACATTTCAAGGATATTTTTTGCTATAATATGATTAAACTTATAAAATCTCTCTAACGATCGATAACTAATAGTAACGTTTTTGAAACCATTACCCCATTAATTATATTTAGGAATATTTAATGAGGAAGGAAATGAAATTACAATAAAAATTAATTTAATGTAAAAGGATAAATTTAATTTACATAGAAACATACAATCTAATTATTAATAGAGACAGTAGTCAAAATAAAATAGAGAGATTAAAGTCTTAATAATTAATTTACTCTTCAATAATATCAAGCTGGGATTTTAAAATTTAAAAATATATTATCTGAGTGAGTTAAAATAATACTCAAGTAAAGATGGAAAAATTGTCATTTCTGATTTTCTAAGCAACGTGTTTTATAAAGCGCATATATATTTTGACAGGATTATTCTCTTTTTGAGGATCATAATATAATTTTTTGGATAGAATCTTCAAGTTTCAAATTTGAACATATGTAAATAATTTTATTAAATATTTTCTGAAAAGCTATCCACTACTTTTTAACTGATGCAAAAATATTCTCATACACATTGTTTAAATTAAAATTTGCTTGATATCATACCTGGTCCTATTTTCCTCTTCACTACTCGAGAAAACAAGGGATTGTTTTGAAAGAGCACGTGGAAAGAAATACACCACAATTGTGCATCTCCATGAATATATTATTTTATTTATGCGCCTTAAGTAATTATTTTCATATTTATTATTTTAATATAATTAGTAAGTGATTGTGTAGTTTCTTAACAAGTGATTTAAGTAAATAACAGGAAATTAAATATGTCAATCTGACAATTATTATCAGGATATTAATTTAGCTATTAAAGTCAAAATTTGGTTTTAATAATCACACACATTAGAAACATTTGAGTATGGAAATATTTGTAGGCTTCCCAGTTCATAATTAATTCTGTGTAAATATATCTTAGTTTGCCCTATGCTTTTGCAAACAGATATATAAAGACATCTATTAAATTTATGTGAAATTATATCCTATAAAATACTTACACAAATCAAAAGGAATTTTAAATTATAAAAGAGAAAAATTCTCTAATATTATTAAAAAAAATTAAAATTAAAAAAAATTATTAATAATATGTATCGATTTCTTAACGCTTTGAATTAGCAAAAAGAAGTTAAATAATTGGAGATATTTTTATCATGATTTTAGAAGGCATTTCAATATGTTACTATTCATTATTTTTAATGATGAATTTGAATTAAATAAAATTTATTTTAGATATTTTATTTCAGTTTATAATAAGCCTGAGCATTACATTTAATGAAATACAATGATTGTTAATTATATATTTAAAGTACTAACTTACATTTTAATATTTTAAACTTAAAAAAAGAATACAAAACAATTTTATATTTTATTTATTAAGTTAACATTTAAATATACAAGTTTTATATTTTATTTAAAAGTTAACATATTTTTAATTTGAAATATTTAATTAAAATTAAAACTTTATTTTGTATTAATTTAATTTAATTTATTATTAATTTTGTATTTATTATTAATTTAATTTAAAACTTTATTTAAATAAATTTATGAAATTTTTGTTAATTAGAGACATAAAGCACATTTTTTGTTTCATTTAGCAATTTATTCCCCAAGAATTTGAATTTGAAATATTTATAAACAAATTACGGTTATTTATCAAAAAATGTTAACGGAGATACGATTTATAACAAAGTCTAATACATTTTTGTGCGTTACACTATTTTTCAAATATTTTGATAGAATCTTTACGTTTTTTAATTATTTTAATTTGAAATAAGTGTTATAAAATGTTATGCTGCATTGAAGCATAAATTTATTTTGAAAATCTTTCGCAAAATTTATTCATGATAAACAGCTTAAAGATTTTACGTTTCTCTATGGAAATATATACATCGAATTTATGTTTCTTAGACGATAAATATGCACTTTCGAAGACTACATCAACAACCTTCATCTTTAAGCATTCTTTTGTCAGACCATTAAGAACACCTGCCACTGACAACTTTAAGGAAATGATAAACTTGTGAACTGTATAGAATATATATAGAATGAAGTAGAAGAGCCGGATTTGGAAACAAGAATTAATGTTATCTGTCATGGCCAGCAGTGAACTTAGCATTTGTCCTTTGTGAGAACATGTAAGCATGTATATGAATTAGATATGCCAAATTTTGCCTACTCAATAAAAAGAACATATACAATTTAATCTTTTCACAAAAGTATGTAAATTTAAATCAAATGTTTAACAGAGGATGTTATGCTAACATACATTTAAAATATGGTATATAAAATGCTGTTGAATCTTATTTTAAAAATAATATTTAAAAAGATTTAAAATATCAAATATTTTAAACAGGATAAAAAATATAATTTCTTTTAATTTACGCACTTTAAAATAGTACAAATTTACAATGTTTTTATTTTTCCAATTTTCAAAAATACCATGAGGAATTTATGTTTTCAAGTATAATTATTTTAAATGATATGTATTTAGACTACTATAGTAAATATCTTAAAATTCCCTAAATATCTGATACTTTGATGACACAATCTGCTTTTCTTTGAATTCAATATATGAAAACTAAAAATATTCAGGACATATAAAACAATTTTTAAAATCAGAATTCGTGTATCTCTAATTCATTAAAGTAATGAAAAATAAATTATAATTTTATATTTTCCATATTATCAATTAAATAATACATTTAAATATATCATGCAATCTAAAGTACTGCAATAGCAGTTTCATGTATGTTATCTTGAAGTTTAAAAACTTATCCATAAGTATGTAACGTGTTCATAAGCCACCACTAGTAAAAGTTTATAGTTTTTTATTTTGTCATTACATTTTACAATTGAATGATGATTCACATCACATGAATTCAATGATACAACCTTTTATTTAATTTGGTGATTTAAAGCTTTAAATTTAATGTTTTAACTAAAGCAAAATAAAATATAGTAAATTAAAAAAGTATATAAATGCTTACGGGATAGCAAAGGAACATTTTAACGTAAGCAATTCTGAGATACTATTTTCTACCATTTATTAAGATATGGAAAAAAACTTTCTTATTGTTTTATACATAAAAAAATGGGACAACTTTTAAACTTTTAATTATCTAGTCCTTATTACTGCCAAACACACTTTTCAGGTATACATTTTCTAATTTTTCTATATTGATTAAAAACAGTGCCAAATTTTCTAAATTATGCAATTTAAATTATTAAATTTACTTTGCATGAATGCACTAGCATCAAATGGTTATTTAATGCAATATGATTCGTTACAAGTATAAAGTAAAAAAAATAACATCTAATAAATTAGATAAGTAACATTTACACTTGTGTCCATAAATTAAGGATAATGCAAGTTCAGGCAGAGAAAGAGACAGAAACCAAACACGTGAGTTATTTGTAAAGTCTATTTATTAAACAATATGTAAAGAGCAAAAAAGATGCTATATGTTTGACATCATTAATAAAAATTGAATTTTTACTTCCTTTAGCAAATTTTAAAAAAGAACCGATTTAAAAAACCAAAATAACATGGTTAGTATGATGGTTAATACATAGTAAGACCACCATACAATGCAATACAGGCCGTACAACGCCTAGGCATGGAGAGTATTAAATTATCGATCTGATATTGGGGAATATTACACCACTTATAAAGCAATGCTCTCCAAAGTTCCGGTAGACATGTGGGAGGGGGTTGATGGGCTGCAATTTATAGGCCAAGCATGTTCCACACATGCTCTATTGGATTCAAGTCCTGTGAGTATGCTGGCCAGTCCATACGGGTGATTTCCTCTTATTGAATTTCTTCGTCTACAATGTTTGGATGATGAGGGCGGTTGTTGTCATCCATAAACAGATATTCTGCACCCATGGCGCCTCGAAACAAACGTACATGTTGTTCCATAATGATACCCCGATAAATATGGCCTGTCATGGTTACATTCTGAACACGCAGGTTACTTCTGGAACCCAGAATAATTCCTCCTCTAACGAGCAATCCTGCACCGCCATAATGGTGTCGTTCAATGGTGTTGTCTTGGTGGTAACCGGTATCTGGCCCTCTCCATATGAAAATCCAGTGAGAATCAGACTGAAATCTAAATCTTTACTCGTCAGAAAACATCACACAAGACAACGTTAGCGGTTTCCACAATGTATGCTCACTATTCTAGGCTAACCGCAGGCGACAGTGAGTTGTTGTGAGTGGAAAACATCTGACAAGCCTACGAGCATGTAGACCAATGTGCCCTAAGCATCTTTACATGGTCTGCCTTGAAACGGTTGTACCGGTAGATGGAGAGAGCTGAGGAGACAGTTCTGATGGTGTCCTGCGTCTTTTTCTTTTGGCAGTAACTTCCAAATACTGGTTCTCATTTGAAGTTGTAACTCAGTTGTGAACTGTGCTGGTTCCAAGATAATGGTAATACGACGTTAGTCTACTTATATTGCCATCATCTTAAAACCGTTACCGAAGCTTGGAGATTACACTCTGGGCGATTCCAAGTTCCTCAGTTACCTCCAGCTGGGTACGGCTGGTATTCCAGACAGCCGATAATTCTATCATGTGAAACAACATCCAAATGCTTCTTTTGTGTAATAACGACGTGCTTATTTCATAAAAAGGCTTTTAAAGCGCTTGTGAACAATTTTACTTCTTTGTAGCCTTTCCTTATATACCTCCGTCTTGCACTCCTATCATTGTGACGTACTATCGACGCCATTTAGGGATTTCTTGTAATTTGCATATTATTCTTCAAGATGTGTGTAATAATTGAACTTGTGAAATTTTTGTTTTAGAGTTCAATTTCTTTGTGATTCTGAATTATCCTTAATTTATGGATATGATTGTACAAAAACAATATGTTTATCTGAATAAAATACATTAATTGTGAAATCATAAAATCTTAGACTAAAATTGTATAACTATTGAAATAATTGTATACATATTTACATGTTCAAAAATTCTTATGCTATTTTAAAAATATATTCTTTAGAAGTAAAAAAATTTCCAATATAAATATATAGTAAATTACATGTTTAGAAAGCATATTCATCAGTTAGATTACTTTTAATCTCAGACAGTTTAAATAGATAATTCGAGTTATTTATATCATGAGATATTTAATTTTTCTTTCAATTAACATTAAATATAAAGTATAGAAAAAACTTAAAGAAAATGGAAGGCCAAAAGAATAGTTTGTAATTTGTATGAGATATCCGCAATTTATTTTTCAACTAATCTTGATGATCTAAAAATGAAGATATTTTTTAAAAAGTAACGTTTAAATGATAATAGAATTAGTTTAAATATTTTAAATAAAATCGTTTTGGATATAATCATTTTAAAACTTACATTAATAGCATAAAAATATTAAAATATTTCGCAATCATAAGAGTTTTAATAGTGTTATCAAATATTTGGATTTTACTGAAGCTGTCCAAAAGATTTTTTCCCGTATAAGTTGTAATACGTATATGTTTAATTTCTCAGGTGTGTTTGTACTTACACAATATTAAGCAAATTGAAAATTCAGTCAAAAATATGTAGATTTCAGAGCGTTTCATTCTTTCATATATAATGATCTTCATATAACACATGTTTTTCGCTAATACACAGATATTTCAGACATACTACAAACTTCAGGTTCAATAAAATGTGGGTGGAAATTATGATTACTCTAAATCGTTTTGAGGGTATTTTGTTGATGAAACGTTTGCTAAAATAATTTTAAGTTAAAGTGCAGAGCATGAAAATTTGACCATTAAAACTCTAAAAATAAAAAAAAGTTTTCTGTATACTTCAAATATTTTAGAAGTGATGACCTTAGATATATTAGAAAAAAATCAATATTATACTTTACAAAAATGCACCTTATGCACGCACATATTATTTTTTTAAAATATTTCATTCTATTAAAACATTCTTATATGACATATCTAATGCTTTGGATTATAATGTATTAATATTAGTTATCTTAATTTAGAAAAAAATCATTGAAATTTTCTTAGTAAAATCTATTTAAATAGACTTCTTTTTAAAAGAAAAATATATTGTCATTAAAATAACTTCGATAATATTTACACAAATTTTTAATCATACTTCGCTATAAATTAGTTCATTAAGTACAATATGCATATTTTTCAGTAAGAAATTAATACTTAAACTATTGATCAAATGATTCGAAGTGAAGTAAAATAGGAAATGCATGAATAATATAGTAAACTTTGAATAGGAAGCAGCACAAATCAATCAACAAAAACGCAATTTGCTACTTTAATTTAAGAAATGCCTTCTAGGTGACTTGCAATATTTGTTGATAGCAGGAGCAAAATTTAAAACTCATCAGGAATAACTTAGATATCTTACTTTAAAACGCTAAAAATGTATCAATATTGTAAGTCATATCTATAACAAATTAAGAAATATGAATAATATATAAGCAGTTCCACAACACAATATGTAAGAAGTCGACAAAGCATTAATTTCCAAATATAAAATAAGGTGAAGGTATAAAGTAAGTTTGCGGCGTGGACAAATTAATACTATAATCTGTGTGACTTTTAGTATGCAAACTTAATTGAAAAAAAACGTTAATTAAATGACTGCAAAAATTATTGACTTGAATGAAAATTTCCTTAATTTAGAGTGTGCCATTTTTTCTCATTTTGCTATATTACTAATCTTATATTTAGTATATTTTCTAATTATAAATTTAGTTATATTTCTTAGCTATACTTTTTTTTACATTTTGTATATATTTATTGAATTCAAAGTACTTTATTATGCTTTTCAAACTTATTTCTTAAAAAATTAAATAAATTATGAATCATATTGCTGTTTTTTATACCACGTTACTGACAGCATCATCTAAAACAAGTACCCGAAACTGAATAAATTTCTGTCTCATAAAAACTTTATCAAGAATAATATTGGATTTATTCTAAGATTATGTTAACTATTCTCCCAAAAAATATTTCTTTCAAAAAGTATACAAGACAAAATAAAAAGAAAACTTGAAGTATTTTTTTTTTAATAAAGTGATTGATGTAGGAAAATATTTATAAATATTTTGTTCATTTATTTATAGTAGCATATTCAGTGATTGTATGACGCAACAATTTGATGAATGAAAATTCCATACTGTTTAAAGAATGAAATGAAATATAAACAAAAATTTAACATCATGATATTCATACTTTTTTTATAAAAAAAACAAAAAGGATTGATGATGTAGTGTCTTAATTCCAATGTTTATGTATCAGGGATGAAAGGTCACAGTATTTTTTAAAGGATAAAGAAATGTATGAGAGCTAATAAACAAAATATTAACTATTCAAGAGATAAAATATATAACTATATACTTAACTATTCAGGAGATAATATATAACAAAATATAACTATTAAAGAAATTTCCGGAGTTATAAAAATTAATCAAAGAAATCATTAAAATGCATAGTTTTATGAAAATTTGCACTAATAAACGAAATAACTATTCAAGCGATAAAATATATAACTATATACTTAACTATTCAGGAGATAATATATAACAAAATATAACTATTAAAGAAATTTCCGGAGTTATAAAAATAAATCAAAGAAATCATTAAAATGCATAGTTTTATAAACATTTATACTAGTCATCAATTCTCAAACATATATGAAAATTTGAGAAATAAATCCATTATTAATGTATATAAATATTTTATCTTCTTTACAAAACAATTTTTTATAACTAATATATGAAAAAGATGAATTTGTGGTAAGGAATACATCCCAAACATTCATTTTAATTACTTAAATTAAAAAAAAATGCTGACAGTATGACAAAATACAAAAAAAAATTGACAGGTAAAACACAATATTCGAATTACTTATTCGAGAAGTATTACGTTTTTTCTACATTTTATACTCTTGAGAAGTATTTTGATTTCTTAGTTCAAGAGAAAAACTATCTTGAAACAAATTAATTATTCAATTTTACAGGTTTACCAATAATTCCAGCATTAAGTTAAATATGTTATTACTATTAAAATTTATTTTTAAAAATTCCACCAAGAAAGAGGAATTGTAAATTTAGAAATACAATGTTGCTTTGCTGAAATTCTTCAGTAATGTTATGTGATTTTGAAAAATTATATTTTTACAAACAGTTTGGGAATATTTTACTAAACTACTAACATTATGCATCTTGTCATATGCCACAAATATATATTATTAAACGTTTATATAATATGCTGAATAATTTTGATTTGCATACAAAATTTTCGATATAAGTATTTGGGTATTCTGTTGAATAAAAATAGCCACATTTATTTCAATTGTTATAGATACTAGAAAAATAAAATAAAATATAAACTTAATTTATATGTTATTTTATTGACTTAATTAAGTTTAGTTTCTGATAAAGTATCTTCTACAGTTTTTTTTAAGAACTGGTGAATAATAGCTTCATTATACAATCTTTAAAATTTTATAAAATTAATCACCAGATTGAATATAAAATATTAGAAATTTATTTCTATAAAATTGTTTCAGCTTATGATGCAAAATATACACTACATTGTGGTATTTTAATACACACACACACGCACACGCACACGCACACACACGCACACACACACACACACACACACTATAATGCTTATCGGGTTACTAATCTTACCTTTAAATTAAATAAAAATCTTAACTTAAAGTTGCAATTAAAATAGCATTCGTTAGATATGATAATGATAATAATATTAAATTCAAATAACTCAGGACTGCAAAAAATTTAATAAACAGGTTTTAATTAAGAATTTTACGAATTAAGATATGCAAACTGGTCTGCTTTTTGAAAATCAGATTTTTTGGAATTCACAAAATTCGAATTAAGGCAGTTTGGATATTTTATTTTTAAATCAAAACGGAGAGAATACATGATAATTTTTGCCTTGTATGCAAGTGAATTTAAATTGGGTTGATGTAAATATATTCATGACAACAATATATTTTTCTCTCTTTGAAACACATATTTTTATCAATCTCCAACTACCATTCTCTAAAAAGTAATAAAGGAAAATAAGAAATATGTCTAACCAGTAATTATTTATACTCCATATTTAATTCTAACATAATTGCATCATGCTAAATAGTAATTTAATCTAAATTTTATGTCTTTTTGTAATATCAACAGCATTATCAACAAGAAAAATAATATGATGCTATATAAACATTTCTGTATTAGTTATTGTTTAATGTACTCAGTATTAGTATACTATTCGATCATTAATATCTAGAATATTTTTTTGCATATGTTGTAGAAAAATGTTTTGTGATTATATCCAATATTGCCAATTTGATCGTCAAATGCTAACATAAAATTCATGAGATATTTTAGAACACATAATTAGAGAATGAATATGCTTAATGGCTTTTCACTGATATTTAAATTTTTAAATATTAAGAAATTCACATTTTTTGATAATAAAAAATATTTTTAACAATTTAATAACTAATAAAAAATTTTCTATGATTCATCTCTTCTTATGAGATAAAATTAAGGTATTCAAAGGCAGTATAAATGCATGAAAAAATGTAGAGAATTTAAAGAAAGTATGTGGATAATTTTTATAGAAAAAAATTACTTACTGGGGAATATTTTAAAACATGTCATATTTAGATGTAATGTTTTATAAAAAATAATTTGCTATTTATCAAATAATTAGAAAAAAATTATTCATTTAATAAATTCAGAATATTTATTGTGATATCAATTTTGAAATAGAATCAAGTTTCATCATTCATATTAATATTTAGAAAACCTTTGAATTATTTCCGTTACATTGCATTTAAAAATGTATTCAAAAAGTTTTCCTTATATTATAGAAATTAAATAGCTTGACACAAAACTGGCTATTAACTAACTTTTGGAATATTGTATACATTTCAATATTCTTTTTAATAATACCTTTGGACAAAAAGCTTCGTTACTTATCTATACATGTATATCTTTTGTCAAAAATAGAGCTTAGTCATGCTTTTCAACTTGAATTATGTGGAAATAGGAGTATTTTAATTTACCAATGTAGAATCCATGCTGATTAAGAGCTATACACTGACATTATTTTTGTTCAATATTTTTTCGAGTGCTGAATACAAAATTTAATTTAGTGTGTAGTAAGAGTTTAAAAAAATTCTAATAATTTTTTGTATATGTTTCATTTAAGTTTTTTTTCTTTAAAATAATTTGAAAGTCTTTTCAGGCATTACGTCCGGGATTAAAATGGTTTTTCCACTTTCGAGATCAGTCTTTTGAGCAGTTATTTTTACTTCTTATTTTTTATTTGTTTTCCTTCATTATTTTGAAGTTTGCTTTCGTATTTAATTTCTTGTGTTTTAAAGCTTTTATCAAAAGAGAACATAAAAATGCTTTTTTTTTTTCAAGAAAAATGTTGAATTGTTTTATTATTAAACAGAAACTTTTCCATAATCTGCATGCTAAAAATTTGAGATATTTTTTAAATTTTGAATATAATTCTGATATACAGTATTTAAATTCAACGTTCATTTCCCAAATAATATGCATTTAAATAATAAAAAATATACTGCAGTATTAAAAAATAAATAGTTTTGTTTGAAAGTTTTTTTATTCAAATAATCTAGATTTCATTACGTACATAACACATTGCTAAAGCAATACTCATATGTTCTGCTCATGTAATGTGTGATCTATTAAATATTTATACATTTAATTTTTGTGTAGATATTTTTACATGTTTTACCTCAAAAACTTTAAAATATATAAAAATAATGAATAGGAAAAAAAGAATTAATTTTGCAATCAAGATTGCATAACAATATGTTACAATCTTGACACATTATTATTCATATGTTCACTCATGGATTTTTAATATATTAGGAATACTGTTATTTTAAATGCATTACATGGACACCATTACACATTATTTTAAATCCATATTGAGTCACTTGAAATTTATTATTACATTTTAAAATCTATACTACTTTTGCATTTACTATTAATTTTTTGACGCATTTTTATGTGTGTTGCTATAACTTTTCTTTTTTTATAGGTGATGAAGTATATATATATATATATATATATATATATATATATATATATAACTTAATCTTAACGAATATTATACTGAATATTATACTGAACTCCTATGAAAAGTAAAAGATGTCAGTATAATAAAAATATTAATACATAAAATTTGATATCAAAAATAATTTAGAAACTTACATTTAAGGAAACTTAACTATCTATACTTTGTTCGCGAGAATCTTTATAGACTATAATCATTTGAAATAGTTTGAAATATAGTATAAACAGCTTAAGGCCACAGTAAGACATTCTAAAAGTTGTTACTTGTTCAATCTAAGAAGATTTTAATTAAAATTATCTCGTCAAGTGTAATAAATGAGAGAAATTTGAAAAAAAAACTAGGATTTTTTTCATAAAACCACAGATAGGAGTGTAGATTTCAGTAAAAATTCTCCATCTCAATTAGATGAAACTAAGGTCACTCATAATGAATAATAGGGTTTTGCAGTTGAATCATGGTAAACCAAGTAAAAACTGTTAACAGAATCACAGGAAAAGTTGCTTGGCCTATAATTATGTTTTATATTAGTCATGGTATTTATATCAGCTATCTTAAAATACTAACATAAATCTATTTGTGAAATATAAATTTTTTAATAATACGCTACTTGCCACCCAAACTGCAACACCAAGAAAGACAAGCAGATATCACAACGAAATTTATTTTGTAGATAACATGTTGAAAAAATATCTAATGATTAAATTAATAACTTTTGTTAAGTGTGGTTCCTACCAAAATATCTTCCAGAGTAGCAACCATTGTTGGAAATCACCACTGCAACACGTCTCGGCATTGACTCAAAGAAACGTTGGATGTGTTCTTGAGGTACAGTAAACCAATCAGTTTCCTCACGTTGCTAAAGTGGGTCTGGTGGGGCAGCTGGGAATGTAATTTGGGTTAATCATTGAGCAACCATGCATCACATGTTTTCTCTCGGTGAAAGACCCAGAAAGCAAGCCTGCCAGGGCAGCAATTCAGTCTGGCGATTAACAAAGAACTCTTGGATAATGCGTGCTATGAGTGGTTACGTATTATTCGGTTGAAATATGGTTGTGGGTAAGCTTTGAAAGTAAGATAAGACAACTGGCTCCAACACCTCAATGATGTAGCGCTGGCTGTTTAAAGTACTGACAATGAGTACTAAAGGAGTGCGTAAGTGAAATCCAACACCACTTCATACCATAATACCCGATGCAGGACCAGTGAGGCGGTCAATAACACAACTGTTCAGTATTCTCTCTTTCCGTTGTCTCCAGACTAGAATCGACCATCGCGATGTTGCAGATAGAAGGGTAACTCGGCAATAAAGGTATTTTCAACCCATTCTGCAATTCACATCCTTCTTTCATTACACCATTGACGTCTGTGGTTCTGCGTTAAGGGTACACGAAGCAATGGACGTCTTGCGGACAGACAACTCTGCTGTAAACGGCGTCGAATGGTACACGCAGACAATGGATGATGCGTTACAGACTGAATGTGCTGTGCTATGGTTCATGATGTGGAAGAGCGATTCGTCACTGTCATGCTCACAGTTTGCTTGTCATCATGTGAAGTGGTGCAATGAGGTGGATGCGATTGATCAGGTCCATCCTACCCTCCTGATCAATCGCATCCACCTCATTGCACCACTTCACACGATTACCCATTTCCCAGAAAGATAATCCACAATTTCGGTAGGCCATTATCATTCCTCTAATGAACTAGAATACTTGATCAAAAATGATCGCTGTTTCCTACGAGGCATAATGGATAGTTTTTTTTCTAGAAAAACATAAGAAAAACACAATTGCTGTAATAGAAATCATTGAAATTTCCAAGTCTTAAATAGCTTTTTGAAGCGGCGCCACAGATGAAGTGTGTCTGTGCTGAAATTCTAATCATTTGCATGTCTCACTTCCTCTAATGCATGTTGTAAATTTCATGTTATTTACATGCTTCCTTCAATTTGTTGCCTTTCCCGTGGCCAGCTGTGTATGTGAAAGAATATCACATAAGCTATCACTTTATAATATTATTTGACAACCATATCGATGAGTAATCATTTATATGGTTAAAATAATCTTAAACCCATTTTATGTAAAATATATTTATTAGATTTTTCACAATTTCAATAAAATGTTCTCTTTGTAACTTTCTTTCTCTTTACAGTATAATAAATGAATACCAATAGCTTCGGAATTACCTATTCAAGTAATATTATTAAGTCTGAATTGTGATTTTAACTTTTATTAATCTAAGAGAAAAATAGTGTTGTTAAATACTACTTTTCATATGTATATATGTCGAGATGAGTAGTGAAGTTTTTTACGAAGAAAAGTCAGCACAAAGGAACGTACACAGCTCACATTATCCAGATTTCCCTCTTGATGCTAGAATCCTATAAAATTCAACTCTCAAGGAAAAATTTAGAATCATTGTGAAATTGTTTCCTTAAATAAATGAAAATGTCAGAATTTTGAAAACTCAAATAAATTTGAATATAAAACCATTTCGTAAAAATTAGTCATCTTGGTCTTCAAATTAAATCAGTCATTCTAAAGACACATATGAAGATGTACAAAGAATAAAGGTTATTCTAAATACATTACATGCATACTGTAACATATATTATTAGCATGTGCAATACATTTTTTTTTATACAAGCATAAAATTTTAAGGTTTATCTTTGTTCACTCGAAACATCAAGAGATATATTTGCATGCATTTTTCAGAAGGTATGCATATATTTGTCAATACTAAGATAATGCAAAAGAAAAATATATCCTAAATTCTGTAATTTATTTTACGCAAATTTTTTTAAATAACTGAGAGAAGTATAGAATAAAATTAATGTGTTCAGTTTAAGAGAATAAATACGCATATGATATATGTAATTACATTCTAGTATTTTTTTAAACTTAAAAAATATATATTTGCCAATTAAAATTTAGATTTTTTGCTTTTTTAGTATTAAATATTGATGTATAGGGCATGTTTACTCAAATATATGGGTACGTGCGATATAATAATACATTTCTGTAAGGAAAATAATTTAATGCACTACTATATGGTAACCTTTATTTACTTTTTGTGACGGATGTTAGTAAAATACGATTGCTTTTGTTGCATAAGATAAATGTATTATTATATCACACGTACACAATAAATAGTAAGATAGTAAACTTAGTTTCCCATATGTCACTTATATATGTAAATGCTTATTATTTCATATTCCAGTGGAACTTATAAACTTCTGTAAACTATTAAATTAAAGCAATAACGTTTTATTGAAATACTTACAAGAATTTTAACTGTACGAAGATAAAAGTTTGAACTTAATGATAAATTACTATTAAATTTTATTACTAAATTAAGTTTTTCATTATGAATGTTTGATAATTAACTTTTATTTATGATTCATATAAAGCATTTCTTTTTATTTCCTAATAATATCTTATATTGTTTACGTTATAGCTAACTTACACAATAGTAAAAAATAAAATAAAAATAAAATCATACTTTCAATCTTAAATAGATATTAAAAAATATCTTTATAATTTAAAAAAAGGGACTACAAATGTACAACCCAAGCTCGGTACTGATTTTGAATAAACATATTTGAAATTACAATAAGTAGATTTTAAAAGGAGATGAAAATAATTATCTAGAAGGATACAGATAATTTATTAGAATGTTATACAAATATTTGTTTTGTTTGAATTTTTAAAATTATAGTAAATTCATAAACAAATTGTTGATACTTTCTAAAGACAATTTTATTTTGTTGACTATTTTGCTGTGAAATGTAGAAATTGAAAATTTGACAAATTTAATATTTGAGATACATTTGGGAAATGCTTTATTTATTTACAAGTGTTTGAATAGAATTATTGAATAAAAAATTATTATTTAAAAATTCAAAATACATATAAACATTTAAAGTATATGTAAACAACAATAATCTTCTTTTGAAAATACATCACAAGACATAAAACAGTTACATTAAACATTTTCAGTGTAAAATTCTGCATACTAAATAAAACCAGTATTTCCGTATAAAGAA
This sequence comes from Latrodectus elegans, assembly GCA_030067965.1. Classification (NCBI taxonomy): domain Eukaryota; kingdom Metazoa; phylum Arthropoda; class Arachnida; order Araneae; family Theridiidae; genus Latrodectus; species Latrodectus elegans. The sequence goes on along the minus strand of CM057813.1, from coordinate 114,195,414 downwards.
ATAATTATAGCAATGAAAATAAAAATTTCAAAATAAATAAACCTATTTAGTTTCATGAAATTATTTTTAATTAATAATGTTATTTTTTGCATCAAATAACTATAATATTAATTGTGAAAAACGTCGTAGTGAATGAAGATTCAATGTGAATAATAAGGGATTATTGCGGAATCCTTTGGATACATTTAAATAATTTAATGTTAACATTAGTATTATAAATATTATGAAAGCTTTTACATATAGTGTGATATATATAAATAATTATCCTTTCTTCCTTAAAAATATACGACGATTGTCTTAAATTTCAAATTAATATTACCATTAGTATAACATAATTTCTTCCACAATAAGATTTATTTTATCTTAAGATTATTTATTTTTTCTCATACTGGGGTACATAAATCCTCACAGAGATATTTATGTACCAGTATGAGAAAATATAAATCTAATGAAATAGTAATTTATATTAGAGTTCAGTATTTGTGAATAACACTAGTGATTTCTAAATAATAATCCATCTGTAAAAGCTGCTTAAACAATTTTGCCAAAAAACGTTATTGAATAAATTAAAGAGAATACACTATAGAAACACTATAGAGAATACACTATAGAACAAAATATACACTAAAGAGATATCACTCATTATCTAGTTCTACAAAAATTATCGAATGATAGATTTCTGAAGGCTTATACTTTCAACAATCGTTTCCACCACAAAAACTGCTTTTATAAATTTTAAATATAAAACATACTTAAAAGTGCTATTTTTTAAGGGAAATTTTGCTTGTGAACCACACATAAACAAGCATCCCTTTATTACTTTAAGACTGATTGAAATTATTTTTCACCTTATCCTACTTTTGAACAACAGAACTATATAGATAAAGGCAATTGTGTTACGATTTACCTGGTGTGAAGCCAAACAGATTTATGGTTAAAAATTTATATATGTGGGAAACATACCATTTAGTACATTCATTCTTAGTTGTCAGTGTGATGGATGGTTTCAACTTAACAGATTATGGACTGCTTTGGCCTGTTTCCAAGAAATAAAAATGACTGAAATGACATGAATGAAATGACCTGACAAAAATCTGAACAAATCTTGAGTAATTTGTTTTATGCTATTGTTCGGGTGATGAATTTCACTTTAAGGTAAGATTTCATCATCATCGATTTCAATTTAAATAAAAAATAGAACCTCATCTTCATAACATCCATTTTTGCTTCTTCTTACATAGATAAATGGGAGAAATTGTCATAATTTGAACTGAATTTTTAGATAATTTTTCATAGAATTTGGTAAATGAGCCTTCGTATATAAAATTTCAATATTTTAGTAAAAATTTTTTTCATGACACGAAAGGATTATTTTTCTAACATTGCTTGTATTAATATTAGTCAAACTTGCTTCCAAGACATTCCCTACTGGAATCCATATTCCGAACTTTTCATATTTAAATGTTTATTCATTATACATATTATTGAAAATATAATTGTTACCAATCGAACATATAAGCTTTGCTGAGTTTAGTTTTATTCACACATACTACCATTTTTTTATGTTGAAAAATTATTTTCATTATCGTTCTTTTTAAATTATTCAAAAATAAAACATCATAATATTTTAAAATTTAAACATAATTTTTTTTAAAGAAATCATTTTAAAATTCTTCAATTAAATTTTATATTAACATAAATAAAACAGCTGTATTTAATGAATTATTTTTTATGTCAGATCATATTAATTGGCAAAATATACAATATATATCTTGAAAACAATATCTCATATCTTTTTTAAATTTACAGTCATCCAAATAAATTATTTTTACTTATACGTTAGAGAAATGTTACAAATATATTTTTATAGATATTGTAATGCAGTAAAATATATTCATCGTTAATAATTTAATTTTTGAATAAGTTAAAAGATATTCAACATAAGAACATTAGTATTAAATTATTAGAAACTCTTAGTTTCTGGAATAATCAAATCAAAATTTTAACATTTATGTTTATTTAATTTTTTAAAAAATCACTACAAAATTAGAACCTTATAAAACGAGAATAAACACTAAAAGAAACTATATTTTTTCTATCTGAATCATCATTTAAATTTCTGATTAAAATACTAGTATTTGTCGATAGTTTAAACTCGTATAAAAATGAAATGTATCTGAAATGTATAAGAAAACCAAACTGAATAATATTATGAGCTATTCTGGGATTAAATTTTTTTTACTGACAGTAAAAAAGAAATATATATTAGGAATACTTAGAATGCTTTTTCTTATGATTAATGTTAGAGTTAACAAATATTCTAGAGTAGTTTGGAGAATCAAGAAGAAAATACTTTTGAAGTTCTTGGTTAAATAAAATGTTATAGTTTTCTTTATTTGAAATCATTTATTCCATGACTAATTTGTAAATCTTTCGTTCAAAATTTGGGCTAATTTTGAAAGCACAATAGCTTTATAAATCATAATCTGTTAAACATAAAAAATTATGAAATCCTGCTTTCATTATTAATAATTACCCATTCTTTCTGTTTTTAAAGTATTTGTTAAGCGTAATACATTTAACAAAAGTGAAAGTATAAATTACAATAGCAAAAAGTTTTTGCATTCACTAGCATAATTCAAGCATACTAGCATAATTCAAATTTAATAAAATAGCGTATTATAACACATACTTTAATAGTGATTTTACGTTTACACTGTAAGTGTAAAGCAAGTTTTCATAAAAAAAATTCTATATTCTGAATATTGACAAATCTATTGTCTAGGCAAAATTATTAGTTGCTTGAATATGTTTTAGATTTCACTGACTATAACATTTTTAAACGATTCCTATTTTAATTCCATCACGTTTATCGTATGAATAAAATTTTCAAAACCAAATTTTACAACTCTAATAAAATCACCACCTTTAGGGAAATATAGATTGTAACTATCAATTCAAGCAACAAGCAATTTTTATTTTTTAGTATAAAAATAATTTTTTGTTTTTATTTTAGCTTTGAAATGTAATGAATGTCAAAGAATTCCTTAAAGTAACAACACAAGCATAAACACTTAGTTTACTTAATTAATTTTGGATACACAAAATTAAATTTTTAAAATTTTATTTTAAAAATAATTTATGTAATAGTACATAAAAATTATAAAGCATATTATTTAAGAAATTTTGAAAAGTATTTATCAAACATTTTCAATTTTATTGATTAATTAATATCTTTACAGTTTATTATTTTAAACAATTGAATAAGATTATTTATAATTCTCAAATTAAAATATTTTCATATTAATTTGTTTATAAAAAATACAAATTAGTGTTTCATATTAACAGAATACATTTCTTCTAAAAAATGTCTGATAAGAGCTTAATATTACAAAAAAGTCATGAAAATGCAAATAACTAATGTTAAAAAGAAACAAAGTGTAAAATGCATGTTAAGAACAAATAAAAGCCTTCTGAAAAATTTTAAAATTCTGAGTCAAAACTTGGATAGCAAAATAGAACTTTTCATTAAATTTGTTTTATTAAAAAATGACTCTTTTACTGTCCTTTAGTGTCTTATACCGGATCGAAAATTCCTAAATGCTTAGCATACACTATTTGAAACATTTAAAATAAGATAATGTTATTTATTTGGAGCAAATACAAGCAATTTTACTCATAATACTATCGATGTTTTCAAAAATAGCGAAATTATTTTTTTGCTTAGACATTTATTGGAGCCGCTTTATAACTATTACTTTTAGTATTTCTCATCTTATTAACTTATTTAGGCTAATTATATTTAAAAATGCTCTATTGAAACATATTTAAAGAATAATAACTAAAAAAATATTTCTGCGTATATAAAACTATATATCATTAAGGATATAAATAAATAAAATTATTTTCTTCGAATTAGTCCAACTTAAGATGATCTATGCCAAAATACTTAGAAATGATAAAGATTTTATTCTGACATTTTAACATTTATTTTAATTTTAAAATTATCAACTTTATGATGTTTGTTTTATTATAACATTAAAAAATAACATTAAAAAATGTTATTAGATTATGGTGATAACCAATGAAATAATGATCATCATTACTTTAAAATTTGAATTTTATATACAATTTATAATTTGGTAGCTACAATAATTGTAAATTAAAAAATATAGCATAAAAATGTGCATTCATTTGAAAATTATATTAAATAATATAATTTTAGTACAAAATCAAGATTATTTGATTAGATATTCCTTAATTAAATAATAATTTTTATATAATTAACAGATCATAATTAAAATTATTAGCTGAAAATTTATCAAAATATATGATGAATAAAAGCTATATATAAGTGTATGGGAAATATAAGTTGATTTAATTTGCTAAATATGTTAAAGCATGAAATATTGTAATTACTTTGCTTTATTATTGAGAATTTCAAATAAATACTGTAAAGAACATTACAGAAAAATCGCGTTTTTTATTTAATAATTGAATAAATAATTTAGAAAAATAAGATCAAACAAGGTAAATTGTAAGAATAGCTTTTATATTTGTAAATTATGCTTAAACCAAAAAAAATAATAAATTATTCGTATTTGTAATATTATATATTTTACTTATTATATTTAAAATAAAATTTTCATTATTAAATTATTGTGTATTTAAAGCCTTTTTGAAATAATATTTCAACAATAGGATAAAAGTTTAAGCAAGTTTGTATGATCTACAGTCAAAAACTTTCCAATAATAAATATTCACATGTTTTCATTAGATTAAAATATTAATTTCTAAGGAAATTGGTATTTCAGACAGCTTAATGTTTCAGTGAAAAGAAAAATTGAGTTAATTAAAAAAAGATCAAACAAAAATATAGTTAAAAAAAGAATAAAGAAATCTGAAGTTTTATAAAGGAGCACTTTTTGTTAAATAATTTTATTCGTAAAATTTAAAATGAAAACTTGGTAGAAAAGTTTTTTATTTTAGGTTAAAAGTTAGAAATCAATCTAAAAAATTTAAATAATGGTAGAAGTCATTTTTTTTATCAATAAATTACAAATAAAAAAGTACATGAAGATTGTTTTGTCTAAAGTTTAAAGTTTCTTGACTATCAAAGAATATTTGGAAAGAAGATTATTTGTGTATATAAAAAGGAGGTCACTAAAATGGCTAAGAATTAAATTTTTTGATATATTAAAATTTTGATTTTATCTAATTTTTTCAATTCATTGAATGAACAATCATTTATTTCAATATATTTATTATTAATTTTTAAATTTCTAAGGAATTAAAGATTTATGGCATTAGTTTTATAATATTATCAATTCGAAATAATAATATATACAATGAATTTGTCTTTATTAATTGACTAATTATTTAGTTTTAAAAGAAGAAAGAAATATGACAAAATCGGTCATCATTAAAATATGAGCATATACCTTTCAAAATACAGTTTTAGCTCTTACATTAAATTTTCCTTATCACTGATAAATCACTGATTATATTACTTAAAATATTTTAAGAAAATGTTTGTGAAATGAAATTATATTTGATTTATTGAGAAGTTAATTTTAAATATAAATTTTAAGAAATATTAATGAGAATGAGCATATGATGTAAAAGAAGTTTTCACAGAATTAACAAACATTAAAAATGTGTAACTGGGAAGTTGGTCTGATTAAATCATTATACATATATTACATGCCTAAAGGCTTAATTGGTGACTAATCAGCTATGGGAGGATTTTATTGAGTTTGTGTTTACCAAATGTAATTGAATTTGGCAACGTATTTAAAAAGAGTATTCCTTTAAAATACATGATTAAATTAAATGAAAGAAGCTAAGAAAAATGTTAAAGGTTACTTTTTTAGATAATCCTTTGAAATCATGTGAGAATTTTGATATAAGAGATGATTCGTGAATTCCTTTAATAAGAAATTAATTAGTTACTAAATTTTAATCTCATCGCGAATTCAATTTTTTTTATATGAAATAAAATTAGTTTAGTTTGGTAATTTAAGATTCTCAAATGCGTAGTAATTATTAATTAATGAAGAATTAACAATTTTTTTAATTAAAAAGTTATAAATGCTAGATAAACAAAAACCGGTAACCATGAATTACAAAGATCAAAATTATTTATCTGGAATAATTGAATGAGAGATATAAAGGCTTCAAAGTCAAATTTATAAATTAAAAGACTAAAGCATTTTTTGAACTTAGTGTTTCCCATTTATAAATAAATGAATATTTTAATATACATTAATGAATACACTGTTTGAGATTTAAATTTGTAATTGTTAAGATGTGTTCCAATAAAACATAAGATGCTTAAGTTGGAATTTTGCATTTGATGTTTGGGACTATAAGATAAAAAAAGAATGCGATTTCATTTTTCATTCAATTTCATTTAAAATACATTTCATATCTTGAATAATAACCGTTTGGTTGGTAATCTTATTATTTGATAACTGCTTAATTTTTGTAGAGTAAATTTTTGGTTTATGAGTTACCAAAAATAAAATGTTATTTATCATCTCATATCCAATATTTTTTCTTGATTTGAAATTATTTTTGCTTATTAATTGATAGTCTGAATTAAAAGATCTTTCAATTAAAGAAGTGCTTTTTTAATATACTTAAAAAATTATTTTATATTGGAAACAATACTTTCAAAAATAATGGAAAGAAATTTCACATGGATGAATAGTCATAATACATATTTGAGATTATTTATTCAAACAATGAAATAATTAATAATGATATTTTGTCTCAACTACAGCTTTTATAACAATACATATATATATATATATATATATATATATATATATATATATATATATATATATATATATATATATAAATTTAACTTTTATTTTAAAATTTATATTAAAAAATATATTTTGTAATTGTTAAATTTAAAATTTTAACAATGGTAATTTATTTAGAAATCCATTTTTAATAGAATATCTTTATAATAAATTTAATCAATATAAGAGAAGTATACACTTTAGAAAAAATTTCTATGTTTTATGTGTTAAAATCCTTTACCGTTTAACTTTCAATAAATAAATATGTAAAAATAATTATGATATGTACAATAGCTTTTTTTGGAAGAATTAAAAATTTTGTTTTTAATAGCTCAATAATTTCATTAATGTATTAGTTAGCAAAAAAAATAAAAGAAAGTAGATATATTGTTCAAAAATTTTATTTTCTAAAATTCTAAGTATTGATAAATTACACTTGGAATTTAAAGGATTGATGGAATTTATAGGTTTGGTGGAATTTATAGGCTTGGTGGGATTTATAGGCTTTACTTTTATATATTAAATAAGTTTATTACACATTTCGTTTAATTTATCTTATGAGTATCCTTTTCAGTTGTTAGAAATAAAGGATAAACAAATGTTTATGTTAAAATGATTCCATGAATATTATATCATATTTATAATAAGAATGATTCGTTAAAGGAAAGTTTGAGTACATTCAAATGAGAAATGCACGTTAAGGATTATTTATACAATTATCTAATGCACCTAAAAAGAATTTCTGAACACATATGAATGATTGAATTATAAATTATTTTATCAACATGTATTATAAAATTTAAAATGGTATATTAATCATATCTTTAGAGATCAGTAATTTTAGGCAATTTTTTAAATTTAGCATTTACATAGGATGTAGAAATATCGTTGTTTTCAAGTGATATGTAATCGGTTTTCTAAAATTTATATGTGCTAATTTCCATGCAGTCATTCAAAAGCAAAATAAGCATTTCAAGCAATGAATGTAATTAAATATTGTAAATGTACTTCTTTTGTATTGATAGTAAGTAAAAATATTATTATTGATATAATTAATTTTGCTTTAAAATATATTTTATTTTTAAAATATAGTAAATTATTTTATAAATAACTAAGTATCTAAAATGTAAGGCAAATTTTATAATTAATGAAAAAATCTGTTGTTAATACTTTATAATTTTAATATATTTTTAATGAAAAATAAAGTAGATAATGGCATTAAAATAAATGTAATTTTATGAATTGCATAACATATTGAAAATACCTGATTTTCGTTTCGCATTATATATTTCAATTTGTAAATATTTCATTTACGTTACAGAGAACCCATTACTCAACAAGACCTGAAATGAACTCACAGTAAAAAATTTATTTGAAAGATATATAACACGTTATTCAAATTAAATTATTGAAATAACAGTCTCTTTAAAAGTGTGGATGATAGCAAATCAATATTCTTAACTACCATTGTTGATTATAATTACTACCACGAGCTTCGGTATAGAATCAAAGTAACTCTGGATTTATACTTGTGAATAATAGTTCATGCGTTTTCCAGATTAAACCAAAAGTAATTTGGTATAAAAGTGGTTAGTGTACACAAGGCTATGTATTGGTAAGAAATGATTCCACATATTCAACTATCCAGAGAGCTATGGATCGGAGAACAAACAGGCTGAGAAAGGCAGCCATTCTGATAAGTAAAAAATAATTCTTCAAAATTAAAGGACTAATGACAGGCGTATTAGCTCATTATCATGCTGGAATATCGCTGATGGATAACGCTGAAATTATGGGTAGACCATTGTCACTAAAACCCCAGAGAAGTTGCCTAATTTATTCAGTGTACCGGTATAGTGTATAAGAGAGATGTGGTTTCAAAATCCATTACGACTTCAAATTAATATACTGGAATAACTCAACTTCATCTTCATAACTTCAATCAGGAATAACACAACTATGTACAATGCAACAAATTAACAATCTCTCATCAAGACATTCTTCAAATTTAATTCCTATCACAGAGTTATAGACAGAAGCAGAAATTATCAATGAAATAATTTAATTCCATTTCATAGTTTTATTCGTCTTTCATCCTACTACCGGAAAGACATCGGAATGTAATAATAACAGAATATGGTGGAATTTACCCAGTGGTTTAAGTTTGTAAGCGAAGCAATAGAATTGGTCTTATTATATTTCTATATCTGTCTAAGTGATCCAATGTCTTTAAGTGTACAAATATTTGCTATAAGAAGATCCATGGTACAGTGAAGTGAGTGCGATCGGTGTCGTAGAACAGATCTTCCTTCCTATACTCAGATCTGCATCTTAGTTCCTTGGCTTCTTTCAGAACTATAACTAATTTTTCTAGAAGATAATTTGCAATCCTTGAAGGCTGCTGTTTGATCACGATCAAACGCAGAAACATGTTCGAAATAAATGGAAAATCTCTTACGAGGCATAATATAAAGTTTACGGGTAAAAATACAGTTTTCGCATATATGTATTTTTTTCCTTCCTTACATAGCGCTTGCAGGTGTCATTACAGTCACCCGTGATGACGCTATGATACACAATGCTAATGATTTGTTCATGTCATCGTCGAAAACATTTGATATGTTTCATATGATTTGACTGATTTATTCAGAACTTTGGGTTTTTGGTGCGCGGCCATGAATATATAAGCAAATATCAGCATTATATTACATTTAATAATTTTCCAAAATGGAAATTTTAAACTGACATCCTTATTAAGAATTTTAGTAAAGTTTTTTATCTTTTTTCTGAAATTATATTTTCATCCATGATTATACGACATATATACATACTATAAGTTATGATGAATTTTAAGGCCGTCAAAATTCATTTTTAGAAAACATTTTTGAATCTTCATTATATAAAATTTTTTGTTAGACTTTTCAAAGTATATTTCTTTTTAAAGTATCCTTGTTCAAATATTTTTTAAATTGCAATAAATAGGAATAATAAGCAAATTTTATTTGTTTATATTTTAAGTTAGGAAATAATGGTCATCAAAATCAATACATAGTTATAGTTAAACTTCCATTTTGGTATATTAAAAATTAGTTAACCTTAATGTTTCCCATTATTTTCGCGATCAATAAAAGTATATTTTAATGTAATATATCTTTAAATATTTTAGTTAATTTAACATCACAACCGTTTTTACATTCATGCAGATATCCTCTAACATTAAATATTTACTTACATATTTGATTTGCCTTTGAAAATTGCTTAACAATTTTATATAGTTGAATATCTATATCTATCTACCTATGTATCTATCTATCTAGCTATATATATATATATATATATATATATATATATATATATATATATATATATATATATATATATATATATATATAATAACATAAAATTAAATATCATAAATTTTTTAATTGCTTAAAATAAAATTTAAAATAACAATAGAATTTAACTGTAATGATTTCGTATATAATGAATGATTAATATATATTAGTAAATAAATAAATGTAATACGAAGCTAATAAAAGTAAATTTCAAACATGTTGTAAAGCATTGTATTTTTATTACTTATTTTTAGTGAAGTTTTCAATACTGCATTTTTTCTTCAACAAAGATGAAAAAAATTGGAACAGAAATAAAAGAAAATTAGGAAATATTTTGAAATTTTATTATCGTAGGATAGAAAAGTTAGCAATATAGATATAAATATGTTTGAAAAAAACGTTATTTAAAAAACACTTATGCTTCATTTAATAAATTCGTAATGAAATTCGTAATTAATTTTATAATCTCGTAAAGATATATGATATTACAAATTACTTAATTTTATTATCTTGTAATGTTTGTTTTAATTTACATTAATTAAATATATTATTGAATGTTTTCCTTTTTTGTAACATAATATAATGAATTTATTTTTTATTAAATTGTTAAAAAGTTGTATTTTGAACATTGTGTTTTCACTTCATGAGGAAAGTTTAGGACATCAGCATGGAATGTAGAAATGAAAATGCAGGAATCCGCAGATGCTACACAGATTTCAAAATAATATAGTTTTAGTTTCATGTAATGTAGTCAATTTTGTTACAAAATAACAAATGGATGAAAAAATATTTTTTGTTACAAAGCAATTTAATAAGGTATTTAAGAAAATTTTAATTAAACTTTTTATTTATTATTGATAACAAATTATAATATTTTTAATAATATCTTTAAAATTTCATTAAACACATATAATTTTAGGATAATTTATTCTTTTCAATTTGTTTTTGTAAGCAAAACTAGTAAATATCCTAATTGCTGATTATTCCGTAAAGTTTCTAATTTTACTATTGATAATTTTTAAATGCATGCTGTACAAAAACTTATATCAAAATATTACCGATGAAGAGCCTGTTAATTCGTATATTGCTCTAAACTTTAATCTAAACTTAAATTTAATCTTCAAAACAATTTTTTTTAATTTTAAGTCAAGTTTTAATATTTAACGAAATGTATTAAATTTTATTTGATATTTTACAACAGATTTACTTTCTTTTTACTTGTTACTAAATTTTGAGATGGAAAAAACTATTTTATGGATAAAAGTATCAGAAACTTCTATGAAAATGGTTTTACTGTGTGTATTTGTATATTTATACTGTAAAATATGTACAATCAGCGATGTAGGATAATAAAGAAGTTATATATATATTTTAAATAATTTTATTCAGAATCCATTATTTGCAAAAAAAAAAAAAAAAAAAAAAAAACATTTTAAATCTGATAAAAAATTCTAATTAGCTTCATTCTTAAAGAAATATTTATTAACTAAATAATGGAACATTTAAAATAAGCCTATTTTAAATGTTCCATTATTTAGTTAATGTTGTGCCAGATGTTAATATGAATAATTCAAGTCACTTGCCAACGTCTAAAATTCAATAATGAAGAAATATGAATGGTGAAAATATAAGGCTATTGATTACAATTACTTTCTTAAATTTTATAATAAAGCCACTTTTTAAGAAGCCTTATTTTCATATTCATGACACAACATCAGGGGTTTGAGGCTATTTTTGTACTTTTAGCTTGTTAGCTAGACCCTAATTTTAATTCTAATGACAATTTTATTGATAATTAGCGTAGTATATGTAAATTGAAGTAGAATTATATGTCATATATTAGATATTACTTTCAAAATAAATTATGTGACAAAAAATTAGTTTTTATGTTGTATGTGAACAACAATGTCATTTAAAATTTATTTGTTAAGTTGTTATATCTAAGTAGCAGAATATTTTTATGTGAAGTATTCTTCTGAAAACTAAATAAAGTTTTACTCTAGAAATAACTTTAAGCTGTTATTGTTCTTTAACCTATTGGGCACACATTCCCCAGCCTGCAAATGTAAAGGTGCCGTCCACTGCGTGGGCCTCACCTCGCGTTCAGGCTTTATGTTGTGAATGTCAATAAACGTGGACTGGTGTATACACGTTGGGTTGGTGGATAGGCTTGTCTGGTTTGTTCCGGAATCGAGCAAAGTGACATTAGATGACAGACCAGAACATCGGTCAGGCAGAGGAATGACCCGTCTGTTTAACTCGGCTACTGGAGCGGCTCTCTTTTCCAGGTCCGGCGGGGGGGGGGGGCTTGTTGCCTCTCCGTGATGGGTTCTGCAACGCAGCGGACATTAACAGCCTTACACTCGCTTCGCGAGTAGGCTGTCCGCCTGCGGCGTCGAAATAGACGGTTGTGGCAAAGCGTGTGTGGTTATCTGCTAGTGGTAACCGTTAGCTCAGTCGTTACTTATGGCTCTTCGACGGAATAGAGCGAGATTTAAACAACTTACGGAGTTTGAAGGCGGGAGAATCATCAGTCTTCGTGAAGCTGGATAGTTTTATCGTGCAGCAGACACTCGTGTACAGCGTAATCAGTGGACGGAAGAGTGTCGAACAAGTCGAAAATCAAGGAGTGAATCCCGAAATGTAACGTGTGATGATAGACACCTGATCTGCGTGGCACTGACGTACTGTTCAGCTTCCTCTAGACAATTAGCAGCACGGTGGTCAATAGCCACAGGTGTTTCACTGTGTGCATCATTATTTCATAGACGTCTGCTGCAGTGTGGGCTGCGCGTAAGGACTCCTTTATACAGGATCTTCCCCACGGTAAACAATCACCACGAGCGACTACAATGAGTCTATCAGCATAGGGACTGGCCTACTGATTAGCAGCCTCTATGCTAATAGGCCCATGCTGTGTTTTCTGACGATTCCCACTTAAATTTGTGTTACCAAGATGGCCGCATTTGTGTCAGACGATATGCTGGTGAACACCACCTACTGGAGTGCAATATCGAACGCCACAGTGGACGAACACTAGGTGTTGTGGTCTGGGGTGCCATAGTATATCATGAACACTTTCAATTGATACGAATTGTGTGTTATCTGAACAGCAACCAGTATATCAATGAAGTTCTACAGCCCAAGCTGTTTCTTTCCTGCTTGCCAGGTACTATATTTAAACAGTCCATTGCTCGCCTTCAAATTTCTAGGATCTCTTTCAACGTTCCTTGCATCACAGTTGGTACAGCTACTTCTATAGCCTGATATTTCCCAGATATGTCGCCGACTGAACATGTGTGGGATTTCGTTGTTCGGCGTCTCAATATTGATGCTCGTCTTGTTGTTTCTACAAACAAACTTTGGGTACGCATATAAGCAATATGGTATGCTCTTCCTCAGACAGACACTCAAAATTTGTTTAACTCCATGCACGTCATATAGCAGCACTCATTGTAAGAACACAAAATACTGATTTCGATTTCTTGCTATTGTTTGTTTGGGCTTTGAAAGTTAATTTATTCATATGTAACACTATTCTCAACTGTGTATTAAATTTCATTTAATTATGATGATTCCTTCATAGTGTTGCAATTTTTACAAACATGAGTTTATATATATATATATATATACATATATACAATGAATTTTACTATCATATCACTAAAGTAATTTAGTGATTTCATCAAATATAAAGGAAGTTTCAGCATTTTTTATTTTGAAATTTATAGCACTCATTAACAGACATTAAATCTAAATTATATAGGTAAAATAGATTTTCTTTCTAATACTTTTCTATTATTTATTTTTTAAATTAAAATTATTAAAAATCCTTTTCTTAGAAAGTATTTTGATAAATTATAGTACACATTTTGCATTTGCTAAAATATATTTAATCAAAACTTATTTCTGAGCATAAAATTTCGACACACACACATTGAAAATATTATTCAAATCGTACTTTTAATTATAAATAAATTCTCATCTTTTACGGTGATTAATAAAGTATATTCACATCCATATTCTATTCTATTTTCAAATAAAGATGTATTTGATATTATATGAATTGAATCCACTCTCTTCTCTTTCCTACAAATAAATTGCAATTTTTAGCAATAAATATATTGATTTATGGGAAAAAAGTTAAAAGTCGAATTTAAATGAAATGTTTTCAAATTTGCACTGATTTATGACAAGAAAGTTATTAAATATTAGACTTGTCATAAAAATTTTTACTCTTTTATAAAATAAATAATAAAATATAAATTATAATTTTTTAACAATCTATTAGATGATATTATTTCAAATAAAATCATTAAATTATTATTTTAAATGATTTGAATTTTAAACTTTTAGGAAGTAATATATTTAATTATTTGCAAAATTTTAAAATGTTAAAAACATTTTTGAAAGCATTGAATAATGTGTGTGGTGTTATTAATGGTGGAAACAGAAAAGAAAAAAATAAACATTGATTGTCAAACATCATCCATTCAACTTATTTTTTTCACTATAATGCCTGGAATTTACTTGTTCATTGAAGATAATAAGGCGAAATCTTCTATGAAAAATAATGGTCCTGTATTTTATTCTATGTTCTAAGCCCGTTAAGATTAAAGGTGAACTGAATAAAACAGAAGATTTATGCAGCACTTTCGCATAACTTCGTAAATAACTCTAATTTTTTCCTGTACATTATCTATACTTTACTTTCATACTTTATTTCTATAAGAGAGTAAAGTTTCTTATAAAGATTAAAAAATATGAAGAAAGTTTTTATTATAGGGTTCAGAGCTTCAATATATAAATGTATATTTGAAATTAAGATGATAAATATATGATTTCAAATTCGCCAATAGATTTATCTGGAAAGTTATTATCTCATTTAATGGTTATTAAACGAAGAAAAAATAATCATAAATTTTTCATGAAGTAAATAGGGAAACTAAAATAGACTATTTAACAATAGTATAATTCAGGATCATTTAAATTACACTTTCCTTGTTCACGATAGCCAAAAATTTGTTTTATGATGTTCTTGGTAATGAATAAATGTGTATTTATTTATAAAAATCTAAATGTTTGCAATACGTACTTTTTACATTAATAATTTATTAAAAATAAACGATAAATTAAATTATAAAATTAATGGAGTACTTAAACTAGAGGTTATAAAGAGCAAACGATTATAGTGAATATATTTTCACAAAAGAATAGAACTTTTACAACATAGCATATTATTATAATTTATAGAAAACATTTTTTTGTATTATTTCAACAATATATTAAAACTTTTTTAAGCAAAAATTTTAAAAATATATAAAAAAGAAATCGTATTATAGTTGGAGAAATAAGTTTGTTTCAAAACCCTACAATAATGTATTATTTATATCTGAAATTAATTTTAAATTAGTAAAAAATTATAATTATTAATTTTAAATAGGTTGAATGACTCTTTTCTTCATTGAAAAAATATAGTACCTTCTATTACCTATGGTTCTTTCATTAGAAAATATTGATTTAAATATTTTCTTTTAATAAAAGGTATATTTTTTTAAAAATATTATTTTCTTAATTTTCAAATAATGATTTCTATAATATCACGCATGAAATGTGTCTTTTTATTTTGAAGGGATAATATTAATAAATTAAAGAAAGTATTCAAACTTAAAAAAATTAATTTGCTGTTTTTCCCACAATAGGAAGATGTATACTTTAAATTTTATAATGTATCTTTATTTCCAATAGAATAAATATATAATATAAATGTTTTCTTATAAATATTTTAATTTTAAAATATGTATCATATACAGATGATTTTGGTAAACTTCAAACGTATAAAGCAATGGATATAAAACTAAAATGTAACTTATGTGATGTAATATTTTATATTACATATTATATTTTAAATTTCGAAATGTTGTGAAAATCAGCCATTCTCTATTTTAAATGAATCATGCTACTTGCAAACAGTTAATGCGTTCTTAATGTTTTGAAATTTATCGGTTTTCTTCCAGAATTTTTGACTTTTGCTATCATTTATCTTATTCATAGTATGAAACCTTAAATATAGTTTCACCCAGAAAACAATTCATCATTTAGAAAGAGAATATTGGAAATCTAATTCAGGTGCAATTTTTTTGGCAGTTTACCTCATAAAGTAAAGGTCTCAAACATTTCTTCTAAAAATTTTGAATTAAGAATTGAACATACGAAAGTTACACATTAGGCAGAAAATAAACATTTTAGTTTGAAAAAAGTTGTTAAAAATTTCTTTTATTTATTAATATTCTAACTTTAAATGATTTGATATTAATGATATTTTTAATGAAAATAACTATGCTTTCAGAGTATAAGGCAATTTTATACTGTGCATGTGTAGATTGTTATTACATTTACTTGATTGTGGAGGTGATTGAAATCTGAATGAAAAACAATGATAGTTTTTACAAGTATTTTTCTAAATTAAATATAAAATTAAAATTGCTTTTGGATGTTTATATTATTTGGATGTTATTCAAACTCAACTTGAATTTTCTTTCATTGATTATGCATGACGAAGCTTTTAATCGGGGGAAAATCTTTATTCTTTTAATTATTTATTAATTTGTAATTCTTAATGTTTAAGAACCATCTACGAATAATCAATAAATTTAGCATAAATATTATTAACCATTTATTTCTTGTACTACTTTCTTGTTTATGGTTGTCTTTATCACCTAATATTGATACCTATCTTCATTAATATAATCAAAATATGAGAATTAAAAAAATGTTGATATTTGCTTATACAACCACAATCCATAGTGATGATGAAATATCGATGGTATCAACTTGGGATAGCCTTGGGTTAATAAATCACAATAGAGTGAAAATTAAAATTTTAAAGTGGGAATTAAAAATGTGTTTATTAAAAACTATTTAAAGGTTCTAATGTATAAAACATAAATGTAAAAGCAATCTATACAAATATATAAAATATATGTAATATTCATACATAATTTAATCGAAATTTGTGATTTTATTAATTATTGAATTTTTATTATATGTTTTAAAAATAAGAGTTTTCGTTATAATACAAAGACGGTCTTATTTTACATCAACTTAAACAAATTTTTTCATGTAATAATCAAATAAAATATTTTTTCAGTTTGTCTGCCAAAATTCTGTACATGAATTGAATCGAATCAAAAACATGAAACACTTCTAGGAAATGCGTGAAATTTATGCCAGTATGTTGGCATCTAACTAATTGAAGTCGAAAATTGAGTCTCTTTTTGAAAATTTCACTGTATTCATTCATAATAACTTAAAACTCAATTTACGCTTATTTGAATACTGTGAAGTTGTTTATGCTATGCTATGATATACATACATATATGTATATATATATATATATATATATATATATATATATATATATATATATATATATATATATATATATATATAGAACATTCCACTTCAAAAAGGAAGATCTTTTCCTCGTTTTTGAAATCTTCATCGATGAGTTAAGTATAGAAAAGTGTAGAAAAATATTCAAGCCAAAGAGCATCTTTTTTTATATTCTATATTCCTACTTTGTAATTTGTTCTCAAACAGAATTTTTTTTCATAACATTTGAAGGAAAGTTGATTTCGTTCTCTTCAGCAAATGCATTTTTGCTTTTAAAAATATGTCTCTTATTAAAATTGCATTGGAAATGGAATGAAAAAGAATTTCAAAATTCCTTATTTAATACTTTCTTAAGTAAAGAATTTTCTTAAATATTATGCACCTCATTCTGTTTTTAGATTATCTGTATAAGAAGATTTATTTCATGATGCAAAACATCTTTTTGAGGCGATATTAATTTTAAAAAAATCTTTTTTTTGTGTATTTAAGTGCAAAACATCATATTTTTTCTCTTTAAACTGAAATTTAACGTGCTTTTTTACTTTCTTATGTTTATAGAATAGAATGGTTTATAGAATAATTTAAAATAAGCTTTGCTTTTTTCTTATTATATTTCCTTAATAATTATCTTTCCATTTCATAGCTGAAATATAACTTACATTATTTTTTGTTATGTATACAATATTATACACTTCACTGTAGAGTTTCATGCTTTTAAGATTTAAATTGAAAATTCAGTTAGTATTAATTTTTTAATTATTTGAGGTTTCGTTTATAAAATTATGCTATAAAAATATCAAGTACATTTTCTGTGTCATTTTCATTGAATTGATTAAATGTTTGTCTTTTCAGTTCTTAACTGTTGATAGTACTTTCGAAATGTACCTACATACTTCCTTTCTTCAAAATCTAAACTGTAAACATTTAAACAATAAAATCATTAATTCAAACTGAAAATGACTTAAAATTATCCCAGAGAAGTGGGTGTATACATTTAACCAATACACTTATATAATTAGTAAAATTATTAAAGTTATTTTTGTTTCAATGAAATTACAATCATCTGATTCACTTTCTAGAAATTAGAAATAAATTTAATGTGCTAACATTGTCTATTCGATGTCTTATGCATACTTTCGTATATTTTTTTCATATGATGATACACAATATTTTAATATTTATTACTCACAGAATGCGAAAAGGAAATTATAATATTAATTAGAAAGATTTAATAAGAATAAATTCAATTCAATGATTGGGATTTCATTAATATTAAGATAAATTTACGAAAACATTAAGCTATAAATAAATGTAATCTAGGATAAATTCACAGGGCATATTATATATAATCTCATAAGCATTCAGTAAACTAAAGAAAGTATGGTTGCCATTAAATAAAATATTTGCTGCATACCAGATTGCAAATTTAAAATAAAAGGGTTTTTTCAAATATATGCATATCATGTTCAGTATTTTAATAATTATATCTTGATACTATTCATAAAATACATTAACAAGAGTTCAGAAGATTTGTTTCTTTTGAAACAATGCTTCCATTCAATAAATCAGAAATCTTTCAATCTTTACGTTTACAAAAAGGCAAATAAAGAACTTTTGAAAGCTAAATTTTGAGAAACTCACATCAGAGACTAGGACATATATGTTAAGTTTCTGAGAACCAATTTATTGGAAAGGAATTGCACAACGTAGACCTAAATAAATGTAAATGCTTTGAAAAGTTTTCTGAAAAACAGTTTATGTTTAATAAAATTTAAAACACACAGTCCTGAATAACAATAGTAATCATTAGTTTATCATTTATGAAAATGCTTAGCTGAAAGTTTAAGTCTATATTTTTGTTGTTTTATTTTAATTACATACAGTTGAATGAATTTCGCACGTTACAATGTTCATTTTCATCCCATAAAAAGGGTTTTATCTGCTTCTCATATTTTCACTACTTTATTATAGATAAGTTAGTTTTTACTTTAACATTTTCACAAAACTAGTAAATATTATGTTTTAATTTTCTCTTCTCTCTTAAAAGTGTTTGTAAATGAGAAAATGTTACACAAGTAAACAGAAATTAAAGTAAAATAGTTAAATTTAACACTATTTTTCAGTTCCCGCATAATTCCCGCATAATCTGCGGAAATAATTTTCTTTAGAAAACTATTTCTAAGAATATTGTAAGCTTTTACCTTTAGCATATGATTTATTTCAGTAATTTCATATAAAGATTACTGTTATTATTTTAAATTTTAAATAAAATATATTTTTTAACATAATATTAACTTAACATACAATGTAACAAATTTAATTCAGAATGTTTATCCTAATCTATAATTTTCGAAAATTATATTTACAAAAAATACTATATATTTAACGTTATTCCTTCATACAACTTGGATTTAAAGGACTTTTAAAATGAAAGAAGTGCATACAAAATTAAAACTAAAACTTATTTTATAAATTCCCTGATATAAGATTATACTCATTTATATATTTTTAAATTTGTTAGAAATAAGAATTGAAATAAGTTCATGATAAGGAAAATATATAATTTTCTTTATAATAATCACAATATCAAACGAATGTAAATAGAATAATGTACTTAGAATAAAGTAATTGTAAATAAAATAATGGTAAGATGGAATTCTTATTTTTTTATTGTTCTTCTCTACCATCTATGTATATTTCTATTTGTATCTTTCTCTGAATAATGCTTGTTTGTTTATAAATAAACTACTATGTCTTGTGTGCAAAGCTTCCAAAGTCAAAAGAACCCATATAAAAGTATTTCATCCACACGAAACGAAGCGAATGATTTTATTTTGATGCTAAATATTTTTAAAGTCGAATTAAAATGTATTTATTTATAGTATTGTGATATGTGTTCTTTGCATTTGTTTTGCATTGCTTACTAAGCAAAATAGAATTAAAGAAAACTTCCTTTAAAATTAGTTTGCTTTTAACTATTTTATTAAATTATAGTGATTTAATTTATTACTACATTTTACATACTAAAATGAAAAAGGAATAATAGAAAACAAAAACTATTACTCATTGGAAAAGAATTTGTTTACTATTATAATATAAATTATTTTATGACTTTTATGAAACTTTACAATATTTCACTAGTATTTTTACAAAGACTAATTGAATTAACTGTAGAATTAAATTTTTGAAAGCAGTTTAAATTAACAACAAATTTTCTTAAGTAAAATAATTATTTATAGCACTGTAGTATGTGACCTTTGCATTTGTTTTGCATTGCTTACTAAGCAAAATGGGATAAAATAAACTTTCTTTAAATTAGTCTGCTTTTAACTATTTTATTAAATTATAGTGACTTAATTAATAACAACATTTTACCTTCTAAAATGGAAAAGGAAAAATAGAAAACAAAAACTATTTATCAATGGAACGATATTTATTTACTATTAATTTTTTCATGACTTTTATAAAACTTTACAATGTTTCACTAGCTTTTTACAAAGATTAATCAAATAAACTGCAGAATTAAACTTTTGAAAGTAGTTTAAATGAATAGTTATTTTCCTGAGTAAAATAAAATTATTTTTTATATACCAAGAAAGTAAAGAAAATAAAAAATATTGAATAATTAACTTTGATCTGAATCAATTATTTTTGCTTCCTTTTAATTAGAGTCTATTTATAATGTTTTTTAAGTTTTTTGTTAATTATCGAAATATAATGTTTATCATTTTGATTAATCGCCTAATATTTCACTCTTAAAAAACGTCATGAGTTCTTTGAATTAGATATAAGAAACCTCAGAATTGTTCTAAACTTTTGAGATATTTACTTTCGCAGGATATTCCAAAAAAACTGTTTTCTTACTTCCAATCATTACTATGATGTAACAATTACTTAATCAGTCGCAGTAAATTTAAATTTCAGTACTTTAGGTAATTTATCTTCCAATCTGCTTAAATTTTTTACTTTTTAAATTTCAAAAAACTATAAACCTTAATTCATAATTCTAATTTCCAAAGTACTGCAACTTACTAATTATAATTTAAAAAAATTTAATAAGACTAGAGAAAATAGCTGTTGTAAAATATAATATACTAAAATGCCAACTTAATATAGTTTTGATGATACTGATATATTCATACAAAAAGAAAATTCTGCTAATTATTAGCCTTTAGAAATCTAGTCACTTTAAATATGGAATGCACAATTGTTAAGATATTTGAACTCAGATTTATAATAATTTAACTAAATCTTAAGATAGTTTTATATTTTAAAAATAGGAAATGTAATCAAATAATTTGATGATTTAGGCATTATTTTTTTGATGCTGTCTTTATCAGAAATAGTTGTGATTTCATTTAATTGAGATTAAGCATTTTAAAATGAAGAAAATTAAGTAATTTTAACAGATAGGCCTAATCGAGAAATTTAATTAAAAGATGTTTATTTTTTCAGAAAAGAAATAAGTGGGGGCACATAACGTGTTTATGCAAGTACTGGTAACAGTATTGCGATCAATTTAAACGTTTACATGAAAATAATGCCGATTACAGAAATAACATCAATAAAAATGTTAAGACGTTTTTAAAATATTAAAGATGTTTTTAAAAAGCTGAATGAGCAATTTTCAGACCGCTCTTGATAATTAGAGAAAGATTCAAGTCATCTTTATTTGATGAGGAAGAAAATTTACAATTTTCAGATTTCTGATTTTGGCTAGATATCACAAGCAAGATAAAGAGGTTCATAAGTTCGCTTTGTTTAGTTTCTAGCTGTTCTAGGATAAGTTAACAATTTTATAATATTTCAACTACAGGTAAATGAGATATAATGTTTCTAATAGGACCAAAAATAACAAATTACAAATGAAGATAACTGAAAAAAAAAGAGTATAATAACAAGAAAATAGCATTTTCCCCATTGAAAATTTTGATACCGAAACCAAATATCTAAGTAAATATATGTTTGCAATTTTAATAATATGTATACACACAAAAGAACTTTATTCCTGTGGATAAGTTTATTAATTATTTATGCAAGTATTTTTTCCAATTAAAAATATGATAAAGTAAATAGTAAAATTGACTTTTGGATATGAGAATGTTATTTAAATTCATTCTCATTTTAGGCAGTGTTTTATTCAATTATATTTAAATATGCATTCAACTGTAATATATATTCAATTAAAATAAAATAAACAGCAATAACTCCTTTATAATCAGATGATGTTTTTTATAATTTTAAAACCTATCTCAATATGAAATAATAGTGATTCAAAATTATTTCTCATATTAAATCAATCGAAAGAAAATAGGAGATTTAATCATCTTTTGGAGACAATTGTAAAGGAAAAACATTTATTGTACAGTTAATAATAGTGAATTTTTTGTTCACAACTGTAACAGACCCATATTAACTTTACTGACGTTACAAAAGATGGCGTTACTACCGAATACAAAATATTCAATATCCAATAGAGTTAGAAGATTAGAATAGAGATGTGAGGAATGGAAGTCAAAACATTATTTTCAGAAATAACCTTCTTTATAATTTGTACAATACAAGTACTATATAAACTTATAAATAATTATTAAGTACTTTCCTTGTAAATATTTTTAATCATGTGTAATGTCGTAATAAATGTAATGTTTTGCCTAATTCTAACTTCCATTTTCTTGCGTCCTTACACAACTTTATTTTTAACTGTTTAATGCACATGACTCAAAACAAGTTCTTTTGAATATAAGTGAAAAAATTATGTGCTTATTTTGTATGCTATAAATATTTTTGATGCTTATAAATATGCAAGCATTGTTAGATTTTATAAATAAATTAGTAAAATTAAACTTTGAATAATCAAAGTAGCACTAAAATATTTTTTATTTGCATATACACACGTGTATTTACTATGTGGGTAATATATACTCAACATGAATGAAAAGAAACAAAAGATAATATATCATTTAAAATGTTATTCTTAACATGCATTTCATATTAAAGAGTTATTAAAGTACTATTAAATCCAATTTCTTATATATATACATATATATATATATATATATATATATATATATATATATATATATATATATATATATATATATATATATATATATATATATATATATATATATATATATATATATATATATATATATATATATATATATATATGTATATATATATATATATATATATATATATGTATATATATATATATACATATATATATATATACCAAGTTTTTAATAGAAATTGGAGAAACGGGAAACTTTCCATTATCATACATAAATGTTAAGTACAGAGGATAAATGATGTTGTGATTTCTAATGATCTGAGTACTTCAGAGTTGTTCATTAAGACAAATCAATTCAATTGAATATTAAACGAAGCGAACTATTACTCTAATGTATGAACACACGCATTTCGCAATGTATTTGACGATGATGAAGGCAGTTTATAATAGGAGTCAGTAAGGCTTATATAATCATAAGATATTATCTGTTGCACAATTTAGGATAATTAAGGTGCACAAGTAATGGGTTTTTTAAATACATAAATCAATGCTTTCAGTAATAGGAATTTCACAAAGAGAATTTCTCTTTAACTACGTTTTACCATGCTGTTTTTAAATAGCCTGAATAATTGTAATCCTATAAGTAGTAAAGGAATAAGTTTAGCTTTTAAGATGTATTTCTTGTATCAAGATGTATAACGTTAAAAAAAGAAAAAAACGAGATACTTAATTTGAATTCTGCATGCTGTTTGCGAGTTAAGTTTTACAGTCAAGATATTTTTATAGTATCGAGTTGGTTTGTAAATTAATTAAAGTTAAATTAAATAAAACAATAGTATTTCTTGACTTTGGAACAAAATGAAAAATATTAACATTATATAATTATAAAAAAATTACCTGCAAATAAAAAGGAAATCCTGATAAATTAATACAAATATTATATGATATGAATACAAAGGAAAGATCAGACGTTATTCATGATTCCTTTTATGAAAATAATACACTATGCATTTAATTCTTGAAGAAATTGAGATCACTTAACAACTGTTGAACTCGATGTTTTGTTAGATGTCCAAATGCAT
The DNA here is from genome assembly GCA_030067965.1 of Latrodectus elegans. NCBI lineage: Eukaryota > Metazoa > Arthropoda > Arachnida > Araneae > Theridiidae > Latrodectus > Latrodectus elegans. The sequence goes on along the minus strand of CM057813.1, from coordinate 114,170,774 downwards.
ACATGCTAATGAACAATAATAAATTAAAAAATTTGTACTTTTATATACAATAATATTATATTATTAGTATTTTTCTGTTCAACAAATGTCTATCATACTATAATTTATTGATGCGCTATATGTATATTTTTCAAATTGTATTTTTATGACACATAATTAGTTAATTTCTGAGAAAAATATCAATATTTAAAACTTTTTATAAAATATACAAAACCTCTACAAAATTCTTATGCCGTTGAAAATACTCAGTCAAATAATCTATATATTTTTATGCGATTATTTCATTTTAGAACATAAACTTTTTTAGAAAAATAGTTAAAATAAATAAATCACAAAAAAATGTTTTCCTTCAAATAATTAGATTTTCAAATACACAAATCTTTGTTTATCTACGAAATACTTCAGTGAAATCAACTTTTATTATCAAATAAACAATAAATTTAAGATTTCAAATATTTATGGACAATCATTACAGTATTCTTTATAATTGGTAAAGTTCATGATAACATGACTTCCTAAGTCACAAGTAAATCTCAAATAATCAGATTATTATATGCATAAATGTGCAAATCTGAAGTAAAATTTTAGTTAAGCATATGTTCAAATGAGAAGTATGTTGAAACATTTAAAGATTGAAATGCTAATTATTACAACATAGTGTTTAAAATTGATAAAATGTATTTCTTAAGAACGATTAAATAAATCATTATGAAAGTTCTGTGATAAATAAAATTATTATATTATCAAATACACAAATCTGGGAACCTGTAAAATTATAAAATAGATTTATAAGTATTTCTCACTTAAACTGAAGGACAATTATTACATCATTTAAAAGTGATAGAATCTTCATAAGAACCTACAAAATATTAAACGACATTGCTGTCGGATAATTATTAATAAGAATTATATTTTATAGTGCAGAGCCATGAAGTGGAAAATCGTAACAGTTAAGTAATTAATATTTTCATTTAAACATGATTTTTTAATTCCAATTAGTATATAAATGTGTTTATACTTTAATAATAAACATTTCTCATTTAGAGCAATAGGAGCGTCATAAATTCAATGCAAGACAAAGTATAAAATTATCATTATTATTACTTAACCTTAAATGATATGATATAACAGAACTATAAAGTCAAAGAAATGCCTATTGTCTGAATCTGATAATTAGACAAAAAGATAAAATAGATAATCCAAACACAAATGAATCATAATGGATAAGAGTGTACTACTGGAGATTGAAAAGATATTTTTTATTCTAAAACCATTAAAAATGTTTCCTAGGTCAGTTCATTACCTTAACTTAAAAATACAGTAGTCTAAAGAGAGCAAGTTCATATCTAGCCTAATCAAATATCCTCATGCTTGGAGAATCTGAGAAAATTTAAATTCTCATTTTCCTATTTCTATTTCTATCCTATCCTATTTCTCATATAATCAGACACATTATTCGAACATTATATAAGTATTATCATGATAATTTTACAATAGTCAAAATTTGGGGAATGGTTGACTGTGCTTAGCTGATCCATTATCAGAATAAGCAGAAAATGTTTCAAAATAATATCTAATATTAATTGTTTGACTTTTTTGGAGAGTCAGCTAAAAATTCAACTAAATTATATAATTCTAGTTAAGATTCTTCTATTAAGTTTTCTACTAATTAATTGTTTTTCTTAGAAACAATTGAATTCTCAAAGAACATAGTTTTATGAAAAAATTTATGCATCATTTCCATAAAATTTAATATTTGCAGATAGCCTAAATGGAGCAAATCTTGCAACATTAGCTTTATTTTAGAACAATAATGTTATTCAATGAATTTTATTTTTATATTTTTAAGATTAAAATAAGTTTATAATTTAAGGAATGTTAAGCAGTATTACAAAGATCTTTTACTGTACGATTTTCCTAAAAATGTTTTATTAAATTATAAGGCTCATCTAAAACATAAAATTTGTAATTAGTATTAATATAACTAATTGTAATATATAGCTAGAGCTTAAGTGAGTCAACATTTGGCAAAGTATTTTATCATTAAGTTTAGCTGTTTTGATAAACTTTGTTGCAAATTATCGTATTTCAATACACCATGAAAAAACAATATTTTTATAATGTATAGTTCATGTTTGTTTAGCAAAATATACTTTTCAAGACAAGCTATTCATTTTTATTCTATATGTTAAATTAAAAAAAAAAAAAAAAAAAAACTAGTTTTCTTGGATAGTACTTAACAGATTGTTAAGAATACAATTGGCAAGTTGAGGTGTGTAATGGATTTAAAACAATTTTAAGTTATATTAAATTTTTCATGATTAATGATGTTTTAATTAAATTAAAAAATTATTGAAATTTTGTCTCACTTAACAAACATGAAATAAATTAAACACCATAAAATAAGAAAATCCTAAATTTTAATCACACTTTGAAGTTAATTCAATAAAATAATATTATTGAGTTCAATGACTAATTGTAGCAGGAATATTCTTTGATATTTGATCGTACCAATAACTATTTATAAAATAAATGGCGAATCTTGGCTAAGACGTGAATAAAAGTAAATCTTCTTTACACGGTACTTAACCAATTTAGTGCTGAGGAAGCTCTTCTTTAAATGGTTAGGGTGAGAATACATCACTGAAGTCTCTCGTGCTAAATAGAGACCTTTTTTTCATAATAATAAAAACATTTAAAATGAAACTGTTTTTTTCTACATTTATATATATAATATAATATAGCAATGAAAAATCTTAAATTTCAAACCTTTAACTTATTTAGCATATTAACTATCCTTATTAGAATTCAGCTTACATTAATTGATATACATTAATTGTTAACATTATTAACTATCTAATTGCTTTTACCTACTAATTGTTTTTAAAATATAACTATATGATTCTCTCATATTGTGCTTCTTGTATAAAAATAATGTTCAACAGTATATATACACTACTGGCCATTAAAATTGCTACACCAAGAAGGCGACATGCTACAGACGTAAAATTTATACGAAAGGAAGAAGATGATGTGATAAGCAAATGATTGGCTTTTCAGCGCATTCAGACAAAGCAGGCGCCAGTAGCGACACCTACATTGTGTTTAAATGAGGAAATTGTTCATCCGGTTTCTCATACACAAATTGCATTTGAACTTTGTTGCCTGGTGAAAAGTTGTTGTGATGCCTTGTGTAAGAAGGAGAAATGCGTACCAGCACGTTTCTGACTTTGTTAAAGGTCGAATTATAGCGTACGGGATTGCGGTTTATCTTATCGCAGTACTGCTGCTCGCGTCGGTTGAGGCCCAATGACTATTAGCAGAATATGGAATCGATGGGTTCAGGACGGTAATATGGAACGCCATGCCGGATCTCAACGGCCCCATATCACTAGCAACTGAGAAGACAAACATATTATCTGCATGGCCGTTATGGATCGTGCAACCACGTCACGAGCCGTGAGTCAAGAAACGGGGTCGTTTGGAAGACAAGTGTCTGCAAGAACAGTTCGACGACGAGCAGCATGGACTCTCAACTCGGGGACCATGGCTGCGGTTTCCCTTGACGATGCGTCATAGACAAGAGCACCTTCAATGCTGTGATCAACGATGTACCTGGGCGCACGAATGGTGAGACGTCATCTTTTCAGATGAATCCAGGTTCTGTGTACAGCATCATGATGTTCGCATCCGTGTTTGGCGGCATCGTGGTGAACACACACTGGCAGCGTGCATTCGTCATCGTCATACTGGCCCATCACCTGACGTGATGGTATGGTGTGCATTGGATACACGTCTGGGTCATCTCTTGTTCGCATTGACGGTGCTTTGAACAGTGCACGTTACATTTCTGGTGTGTTACGACCCGTGGCTCTACCCTTTATTCGAGCCCTGCGAAACCCTACGTTTCAGCAGGATAATGCCCGACCGCATGTTGCCGGTATTCTACGGACATTCCTTGATACGGAACATGTTCGACTAATGCCCTAGCCAGCACGTTCTCCAGATCTTTCACCAATAGGAAACGTCTGGTCAATGGTTGCCGAACGACTGGTTCCTCACCAAACGTCAGTCACTACGGTTGATGAACTGTGGCATCGTGTTGAAGCTGCATGGGCATCTGTACCTGTACATGCAATCCAATCTCTATTTGACTCAATGCCCCGGCGTATAACTGCTGTTATTAATGCCAGAGGTGGTTGTTCTGGGTACTGGTTTCTCAGGATCTATCCATCGAAATCTTTTGAAAATTTAATCACTTGTTATTTCTAGTATAATATATTTCTCCTATAAATATCATTTTATTATCTGCATTTCTTCCTGGTGTAGCAATTTTAATGGCCAGTAGTGTACTTTTTTCATAAAAATTTGTATTTACTAGGTAAATATGTTTTTTATAAAGTATTTCTTAATCTCTAAATTATATTTCCTAGACTAACATATTTTAATTAAATAAAGATTAAACTATTAATGACTCAATTTAAATATCTAAATTACAATTTATATTTGATGAAATGTATTATATCTATGTCTGGTCCCCCATATCTATGTATGCAGAAATTTCTGAAGCCTGAACATTTATGGAAAAAAATTTTGAAATAAATATACAAAAATGTTCGCTTCAAATAATGCATTTAAAAATGATATTTTTTCTTTATCATTTCAGGTGAGTAACATGTTCATCATAAGCCTAGCTGTAGCAGATTTAACTGTGGGACTTGTTGTGATGCCCATCAGTTCAGCTTATGTACTCATGGTCTCTACAGCTTATGTACTCATGGTCTCTGTTTGACTCAATGCCCAGGCGTATAACTGCTGTTATTTCTGCCAGAGGTGGTTGTTCTGGGTACTGATTTCTCAGCATCTATCCAGCCAAATTTTTTGAATCACTTGTTATTTCTAGTATAATATATTTGCCCAATAAATATCATTTTGTTATCTGCATTTCTTCCTGGTGTAGCAATTTTAATGGCCAGTAGTGTGTGTATATATATATATATATATATATATATATATATATATATATATATATATATATATATATATATATATATCTTTGGATATATATATATATTGCTTTTGGATATATATATATATATATATCCAAAAGCAAATCACTTACAAATATAAATAAATGTAAGCAATTAGTATCGCGATTACATCCCTAGAAATAGCTTGTAATACAGGAACTTGATGGATTCTTCGAAATTATGTCTTGACCGCCATCTACCATTTTACTTTCCAAAATATCTTTGCCCTGTTCTTATTAAGGAAACAATACAGATAAATGTTTAATTTATCATTCATTTTTATTATTTTTCATTTATAGAAATCAGGATCTAAAGAACGGTAACTTATCTTGATTGTGATATACCAAGTGTCTAAGTATTTATTTTATTCGAAACTTATAATTTTTGTACATCGAATAAGTCATTAATTCAAGAATACACGCTTTTTTTAAGACTTGCACATTATATTTCAGAGTGCTTAAATAAAATTTACAGCAGTATAGCTTTTTAGAGATTGAAGCAATTTGTAAGTCTTGTCAAGCATTCTGAGATCAGTCTGTAATCTAATATCGGGTAATATATTCCTTTGAATGGATTTTATTTAAAGCAATTTTGTATTTTAAATGACAATTAACCCAAATCAAATTTACTTTTGACAAGAAAATATCTTACAATACATCTTTTAACTTTTTATAGTCAAATATTTAATTTTATGATAAATGTCATGGAAGAATACTATTTTTAAAAACAAAGCTTAGTAAAATGCCAAATTATCATATATTATTACAAATATAGTTTATACTGTAGAGTTTTTCTATTTTGTTATTATATTACACCTATGCATAATAATTATAAAGTAACTTTTTATTTGTAAATAATACGATTTCACTGCAATTTTTATTTACATTTATTCAGTTATCAAGAAAAATTTTAATACAATTTTTTGATTTTTAATTCAGAATTATTCACCTCAGTATTAATTATATATTTTTTCTACAAGTAAATAAATCATAATAACTAATTTTAAAATTGCTTATTGACATATATATGCTTAATATTTCATATGAATGCTATACTTACTGTTGAAAAATTTTATTACTGAAACTATGATAAAATATTTAACTGATTATGCTAATACAGAAATTTCTAAGAATTGTGACATTACTTCTATTAAACATACTTTTTTATATTTTTATTCACTAAAGTATCCTATTTACATACTTTTAATTTCTTAGATTCAAGACTATCACATTTTTATTAATAAAATAATTATCACGAGTAATACATTTTTTAATGAAACTTATAGATTTGCAATGTATTTTCTATATTAATATAATTATTTTTCATCAATTAATAACTCTAGTGATGATGAGGCATGTAAAATTATGCAAAACTGTGAAATTAGCATTTGAGTAAATTTACAATCTTTACAATATTTTTCTTAAAATTATTTGTTTCATCACATGTTCTTTCATCACTTAAAAGTAACCTTTTCTTTGTTAAAATATTAAGGCATAGATTACACAGCCAACAAGAGTATACAGGGTAAAAAATCACATGTAGAAGAAACATTGAATCAATAAAATATTGTCTTTTTTAATACATAAAATATTTTTATATTGATAAAATTTAAAAATCATACATAAAATTAAAATTTACTTACAAAATCTCTAATTTTATAATTTAACGTAAATATAATAATTAACAAGATTGGAAGAAAGTGGAAACATTATTATGGCCACTTTTTGCACTCAAAGGCTAAACTGGTCCAAAACCAATGATTTAAAAAGTGTATTCCAAATTTTCTTCACATTACCACATCCAAAGTGAAAAATCGAACTACTCACTTGGTAGAAAGAAACAGAATTCCAAAAGGCTAATCATTTAGCTGTCAAGTTGGTACTGAACATGTAATGAAGGAATGGTTTCTAAAACTTTTCCGCATTCTAAGTTTTAAAAAAATATTTCTACTAAGTGCAAAATAATTAAATCTGACGTGCAAGTACAAGAATAATATAAGTTTGGACTTCTGTCTTTATATAGAATAATATATTTTATCGAGAAGCTGAAATATTGCCTAGAAAAATTTCAAATAAAAAATTATTATTTGCTGTTCTTTTTAATGCTAATTTTACACAGTTACGTTTATTTACAGATGCTCCTTATATTTTTAATTATATTTTGTACCACATACTTTTTTATCAGCAATTTTTAAAGTTCACGTTACATTCTGGTTTTTATTTTAATTCTAATCCTTGTAAATGTATTTACTTTTTCGATTTCAATTGCCCTTTTCTTACTAAATGGGTGTATTTTTATTTTCCTGTTAAAATAGGATGGAAAAAACATTATTTTCTTATCCAATTAGACGTAAAAAATTATAATTGAAAAAATAACTACAAAAAATCATAATTAAGATGGGAAAGGTTTCTTATAATATCTACGTGTGGCATTATCACTAATTAAGAAGTAAGCATTATTTTATAAAAAATTACAACATAATATAAATAAAAAGTAATAAAATAATATATTACTAGTTCCTAGGATGGTTTATTGTTTCCTAATTACTGATGAATTACGAGCGATTTTAAGTAATTATAATTTAAATTACAAATTAACATTTGTAATTTAGAGAATTCAATGAAACAATTTGGTAACATTTACGAATACTTATAGTTAATTTTTTACTCTAATTATAATTTGTTTTGAATATTAGTAATTTTTATTGAATGTATTAATGTTATTTCTGTTTTAACTACATGTATATAATTCATATCCCATTAAATTAAACCTACCAAATCTTTGCCTCATATAGTGAGACTACAAGTAAATAATTAATTTTCTTGAAGTGCTTATGAATGATATGAACAATACATTAGGATATTCTTACGTTAGAACAATATCAGTGAGAAACGTTTTCAGTAATTTAATTATTGAATGAAAAATAAGGCAGAAATTTAAACAACATTACAACAAGGAATTTAATAAGCTTGTTATATTTAGGAATAAAGCAGATGTAAGAAATAATTTCTGTAAGATTTAGAGAAGACTATAGGTTTAGGATTAATAATTCACTAGAAATCATATTGTCAGCTACAATTAGGCGATTGTTATAAAAACAATATATGATTGTTCCCAGTGCATAAATGTTCTCTTTTAGGGTTAATATCATTATCCATCATTGACTTAATAAAGATGATATTAATGGGAACTAAATTCATATTTGAAGTATAATAATTATTTAAATATTTAGGACTACTACACCGGCCAACTTGTCTAGTGGTCAGCGTGCCTGACTACAGATAGGGTGGTCCTGGGTTCAAATCCCGGTTCAGGCATGCATGTACTTTCTCTCTCTCTATCCTATCCTTGTCCTTTCCTTGTGTGTGTGAATGAAGTATGAATGATGCCTACACTATAAACGGGTCCCTAGAATGTGTGAGGGTGCGATGGTGGCCCACCACCTGTAGTGCACCTGGGGCAACGCCACGGCGGCTAAGAGGTCGCTATGTCTGGCCAGTTCCTTGGGTATAAGGGAACAATAGATTAATAGGCTATGTTGTAGTTGTAACTGTCTACAATCTGCCATTGGAAAAAAATATTTAGGACTACAAGACCGTTGAACGGGAGTAAAAATGTTGCAATCTATTGAGCAACAAATTTGATATGTGAATATTAATTGTTAAGAATAAATAATGGTCATTGATTATCAGTAAGTATGCCGACAAACAGCTATCAATCACTGTGGTTATTTTATATCACTGTTATAAGCTTGTAGAAAAGAAGAAAGTAGGTATAGTATGAGAAGAGATTGATATCACATTTTACTGTGACAAGTTTTCAACCTTCGTAATTTTCTAAGGCTTATAGCATATTTTCAGAAGTTAAAATAGGGAAAACTTTAAGAATATAGAGTGATTTGTTTTTATGCGAAAGATTCTACATAGGATTTATTTTTTAGATAATAGCGAAGTTTACATTAAAATCTGATTAAAGCAGCCCTGCACAGTAGAACATAGCACTTGAATTTTATTCATTCTTAAATGAAATTGCTTATATAAAATACTTCCTAAGAAAAGAATTCTGGAATATGTATGTAAATACATTTAAAAAAGTATATTGTATTTGAATTCATTATTAACGAAGTATATTGAATTCTGTATTTGTTGCTTAGCGAGCAATATTCCGCTTATTACAGTATGTACAATAACCGAAATTTACATTGAACGTATAATTTACCTCAGTGAGGGAATTTCACGAATGTCGAAAACTTTATTTCATTATATTCATATAACTGTAAAAAACATTCTTTTTAATTTAAGTTTGAAACACTTTTGAATTTTTTTGTATAACAATTGTCTGATATAAAAAATCTGAAAAATGAGTAAACGCATATAAAATTAGGTAATTTTTAAGTTTATTGACAATAAGTCTATTGAAATCCAATTTTAATGGACATAAGACAGAAAAATTTAAGTTTCTATGAAATAAAATTAATTTCCTTTTATCTTCTTTTTAGAAAAGTTTTTTTTGTTTTTGCTGAACAAAGTTCTAAGTCCTTTTTTCATGTTCCAGAAAGATAAAACTTTGATTATTTGCTTTTTTCTTAAAAATTGCAATACTAAAACAAGCTAGTATTTGATTTATTGACAAGTGACTATCAGTTTTTGTTTCTTAGACAGAAAACTTTTTCTCACTTAATCACAAAAATAGTTTAATTTTAGATATAGAAAAATAATAAACGTAATTTTAACAGCCTTAGTTTTTACTTTTAGTGAATAAAGTTTAGCCCTTATACGGGGTTTTGATTGTAAATAAACAAAATAATGAATTCCGTAATTTTCTTAAAATAGAAGGTTTTAAAAGTGGTAATAAAGACTAAAACAATTTCTAAACTAAATTTAAAAATGTCTCATACGATATTAAATTCAATTTGATAAGAGTTTTCTTATTATTCCCTTGTTTAACTATGCTGTTTTCTAGTTTTGATTCATTGATTTTTATGTAATTGAATTAATTTAATTAACAAGTATACAGTTAGGTTCCTCAATTATTTATTTATTGATTGATTTATTAAGAGAATATTCTTTTGTATCTAGTATTTACACTACAAACAGCCTCAACAAAACTATTTTCTAAAAAGAGTTTAAAAGTTAAAATAATTGAAAAACCTGATGTAAATTATGTTTTACGGTAAATTCCATTCTGAAATATAAAATAAAACTAGTAAAAGTTCAATTCGAAGTTTTTGTATAAGGGCCTGAATTTTCAGTTAATACTAATCGTTTTATCATACCAGTGTTACGTCATATATCGCAACCAGAATCAGAAATCCATCATCTTAAAAATAGGCTGCATCAATAGACAATTATTGTAAGACAGGCACATTGACATTTTTTTTATCTCCATTGGCCGCCCATAATCTTCTTCAAATATTGGAACAAGATATAATCACATGCAGCTAGATCAATGTGTAAGGAGGGGAATTAGGCTGTTCTCAAACAAATAATGTGGTCAGCTGTTGAGTTTGATTGGCTACTTGTGAGGACAAATATAGTCGTGAGTTAAAGCAACGTACTTCCACAACATGATGTGATGTTCAACGTCATAATTTCACGAATTGCCACTTTGAGCAGGCAATACATAAAACACCTATATTTCGTTGCTTCTGTTAATTTGCTTTCAAAACTGATTACTAAATCTAATGTATTGCTCTTGTAAAGCTAATTACAAGGTAATCATAATTACCTTATATTATTAGAATTAATTTTGTGATTTTAATTAAGTATTTTCGATTACCAGCTGGTGAATGTGTTTCATTAAATTAAACGTTCGGTAATATTTACATATTATACACTTCTTGGCACCTTAAGATACGCTTCTTAAAATCCTTAATTCATAAAATATCTGTTAATTATCACTTTTTTAGTATGCTCCTGCACTAAGTCATCCGTAATGGCTAACTGTAACACATTGTTATGAAACAAACTAACGACTCCAAATTTAGAAACAAAAACATTTAATTAACAAAAAATTTACAAGGAGTCATATTTGGGTTCATAAAACTCTCGCGCTTGCGTAGCGTACCAAAGAGTCAATATCAATTTCCAAAACTCAAAAACGCAGCTTCTTCAGCCTGCTCCTCGCACCAATCGTCTCCCTACTCACCCTCCCCATCAAAGGCTCTGGAAATCGAAAGCGCTGAGTAGGAGACGTTACAGACTAAATTATTCCTTCCTTCCCCGGAGTTTTTTTCTTTTTTTTTTCTACGGAAATCAACCTGCAATGAAAAAGAAAAAAAACACACACACACAAGCAACAAAAAGCAAAATTTAGTATTACAGATAGCCCTGATCAATCGGACTCTGGCTGATACACAAAATATATGGCATTATATAATATAAAAATATATCAAAAGAGCACAAAATAATTATGTAATACAAGAGAATCTGCAACAATAGATAAATTTACAAATATACACATTAATATTATAAAAAAAAATATAATTTTTTTTCAAAAATTATGAAACAATTGAAATTTGTATTAATAGAAAATATTTTTTTTTAAAAAAAATTAATATCTGAGTAATAAAAAGAAAATAATTATGTTTGGTTATTCAGCATTCTACTGAGACTATCAGCATTCTGATGTAATTTGCCCTTTTTGTGAACAATATCGAAATTTAGGCTTTGAAGAACCAAAGCCCATCTTAAAAGTCTGGGATTAGATCCTGTATGATGTTTTAACCAAACTAAAGGGTTGTGATCAGTTTCTATAACAAATTTATACTGACTATCTAAATAATGTTTTAATTTAGTAACAGCAAAAATTATTGCTGCACATTCCTTTTCTATAGTACTATAATTTTTTCAGACTTTGAAAATTTTCTACTCAGAAACAGGATAGGGTGTTCATTTAGTTTTGATCTCTCTGAGATAAAACTACTCCTATTCCTAAGTTTGAGGCATCACATTGAATAATAAATGGTTTGAAAGTCTGGACTGTAAAGTACAGGCTTCTTTATTAAAGCATTCTTTAATTCTATGAATGCCTTTTCACAGTTATTATTCCATATTACAGTTCCTTCTTGGATTTCCCTTTTAGTAAGTCAGTTAAAGGCGCAGCAACTACCGAAAAGTCTGGTATATACTTACGATAGTATCCAACAAGACCTAGGAAAGCACGTACTTCGGTTTTGCTTGAGGGACGTTCGAAATCGGTAACAGCTTTCACTTTAATATCACCTGGTGTTCTTTGACCTTGTCCTACAAAGTGTCCCAAATATTTAACACGAAGTTGAGCGAATTTGCACTTTAAGGGTTTTACAGTCAATTTCGCAAATCGAATCTTCTCTAGAACACATTTAAGATGTTGGATGTGATCAGACCAAGTAAATGGATATATAGCTATGTCATCTAAATAAGGTACAGCAAAATGTTCGCAATTTTTTAATATCTCAGCCATTAACTTACTGAAATAATAAGGGGCATTCTTCAAACCGAATGCCATTCTCAAAGGTTTATGAACACCAAATGTCGTAGTAAATGCAGCATATCTTTGAGCCTTCGGACTCAAAGGTATTTGCCAATAACCTCGTGTTAAGTCTAATAGAGATATGAAATTTGCTTTCGAAACAGATTCAACGCGCTCTTCAATATTTGGCAATGGATAATATTGTGTTCTGGTAACCTCATTTAACCGGCGATAATCAATGCACGGACGAGGTTCTTTTCCAGGAGCTTCAACTAATATTAAAGGTGATGTGTAATCGGATTCACCTGGTTCCACCACCTTCAATTTCAACATCTTGTCTACTTCCGATTTCAAGATTTCTGTCTGTCGTGGGGACATTCGATATGGTTTAGCTATAATAGGTTTATCAGATTCCAACTCGATGTCCAGTTCAGCTAGTTCAGTACAACCCGGTTCATTTGAAAAATATCAATAAATTGAATCAAAAGTCTACTCAATTGCTTCTTCTGCTCATCCTCTAATTTTTTCATTAAAACAGCTTTCAGGAAAGTCTCTAAAAGGTGGATGAATTAATTTCAAAACTTGGGATATCTTCATTCTCAGAATCAATATCTTCATTATCAGAATTAGAGGTAAAAATTAAATTAACATCTTCTGGACGCTGAAAATAGGGTTTTAACATATTTACATGGTATACATGTAATTTTTCTTTATCGGGAAATTGTGTTATATAATTTGTTTCCGATAGTCGTTTTACTACTTTTCCTGGACCTATCCAATGAACAGAAAATTGACCTAGAAGGGGCAACGACTAACACAAGATCATTTTCTTTAAATTCTCTTTTCGTAGCCTTACGGTCATACCAAAGTTTCTGTTTTTCTTTAGCATCTGTCATATTTTGCACAGCTAATTCTTGACATCTTTTCATTCTATTTAAAAGATTAAAAACGTAAGCAATCACACTATCTTCTTCAATGGTTTTACCAGTTAAATTTTCATATAATAGTGTTACGGGAGTTCTTAGGTTCCGACCATGGACTAATTCTGCAGGAGAATATCCAGTGCTATCATGAATGCAAGTTCTAAGCGCAAAAAGTGCCTGAGGTAAAATTTTCTCCCAATCTGTACCCTTTTCTAAACAAAGGACTTTCAGTATTCTCTTTAAAGTTCTATGCAATCTTTCAACAGGATTGCTTTGGGGATGCTGTACAGAACTATGCACTACTTTAATACCAAATTTTTCTAAAAATTCTGATGTCAGGACACTCATGAAAGATGTTCCTCGATCACTTTGCAACTCCCTAGGAAAACCCATACGGCTAAATATCTGAAGAAAAGCATCAACCACAGTAGTAGAACGAATATCTGGTACTGGGATGGCATCTGGATACTTGGATGACATGCAAATGGCTGTTATAATATACCGGTTGCCGCTTGAAGTTAAAGGTAAAGGTCCACAGGCATCAACATTAATTCTAGTAAATATTTCCGGAATTACTGGAACCAGTTTCAAAGGAGACTTTTTCTTATCTTGAGGCTTTCCTACACGTTGACATTTGTCACAAGATTTAACAAAATTTTTTATGTCTTTAAAGCAGTTTGGCCAGTAGAAAGTTTTACACAACATATCTTTTGTTTTAGTTACACCTAAATGAGCTGCAGTTACCTCATGGCAGATTCCTTTTAGCTGGTTGCGAAACTTCTTGGGCACAACTAATAATCTTCTTATGGTTCCATCATTGTCCATTTTATTAAAAAACAACAACATTTGATTTATTATAACATATTTATTGTCTTTTGAAGATTGTCATTTAGCTTGCTCAAAAAGAGGTTTCAAATCTTCGCACACTTTTTGTTCACGAGCGAATTCTTCTGGGAATGTCTTTATCAAATCCAGACCTTCAACTTCGGTTTCTAATGGTGGCAAAATTGCATTTTCCTCTAATTCTTCATTTTGTTTAGTTTTGAGGCAAGACCTAGAGGATTTTATTTCAGAGACAATTATCTCTTTATTCGTGCTATTTTCCTTGCGTCTTTTTTGAGCTCGAGTTTCTATAGCATTTATCATATGTACTTTCACCTCTTTGTGTTTTTTGGTTTCTTCAATTAAAGCGGCTGTTTTGTTACCTAGTAAATACCTTCCTTGATCCAAAGAATCTGGAAGAACTGCTGCCTTTGTCAAAACGTGACCTAATTCACAATTTATTGCAACCTCGGCAATAGGTAAGCATACTAAAGTTTCATCAAGAGGTGTTCTTAGCCAAACCTTTTCCTTAGTGAACATATCAGGTTTAACGTATTTTCCACAAATCAAATCAAGAGTTGCTCCAGTGTCTCTTAAGATTGGCATTTGAATTCCATTAACAGTGCCGATACTAGTGTAGGGAGCCATCAACTCATTAAATGTACTTTTAGCAATTTCATTAGATGCTACCGATTCTAAGTTCTTTTTTATTTTGTCACACTGAGGCCGCAAATGACTATAAGAACCACACTCATAACATCGGAGTTGTTTTCGTTTTCAAATTCCCTTTCATGTGCATAATTTGAATTTTTATTCTCGACTCTTTTAGGAACATGAGATTTATTATTTCGAATTACTTCATTAAACTTAAAGGCACGGTTTTCGTTTTGTTGACGAAAACCAAAATTATTTCGAGGAGTTTTGTAAAATCTTTAGTCTTAAAACTATCTCTTAAGCTTTCATATTCATCTATTTTCTCTGCCAGATCATACGGAGAATTTATTTTAAGCCATTCCGCCAAAAAATGTTCTTTAATTTCAATTGGCACTCGACGTTTCAATTGATCTGTTACCATTAGCTCCTTAAGCTGTTCAAACGTCGTTATTTCTAATTCCGCAAGCCATTCCGTAAAGTAACTATTCAATTCTTGTGCATAATTTCTCCATGATTTTTCTGTCGTTTTCTGGTGTTTAAGAAACAATTGTCTTAATTTTCGCTATTTAACTTGAATCGTTTAAGAATAAGTTCCTTCACATAATCGTAATCATTAGCCCTTTCTGGAGGTTCTCTAGCTAACATGTTAGATATTTCTGAAGGTAAAGCACTTACAAGATAAACTACCCATTCGTTTTGGAATATTAGCCATTTCTGCTCTACGCTCAAAATTTATTAAGTATAAACTCATCTCATCTTTCTTTTCATCATACTTTGGCGTTATTTGCATTAATTGAATTTTTGAGCTTGTTCAGTCCTATTTGTAACTGATTCTCTGTTCGAAATTGTGGCATTTGAAGAGATTTCCAGACGTTTCATTTCCAAAATATGTTCTCTTTCTTCACGTCTAATTCTTTCCTCTTTTTCTAGTTCTTCGCGCCTAATTCTCTCCTCTTTTCTAGTTCTTCTCGCCTAATTCTCTCCTCTTTTTCTAGTTCTTCTTGCCTAATTTTTTCCTCTTTTTCTTCTTGTTCCTTTTAACTCTTTCATCGATTACCCTATCTAATATACATTTTACTTCTTCCTCGTTGAAGTTTTTACTAGCTAAAATTAATTTTTTAATGTCTGGGATTTTAAAAGAATCTGGAACTATTTCCCCTAACTCTTCCGCTACTTCTATTAAATCTCCCTTTTTTTCCCCGTGCTAAAAAAGCCATTTTAATTACTAAACGTTTTATCTCAGAAGAGATGCAATAATGTGAGAAAAAACAGACTATACCCACCAATATGCAAAATTTATTAAATAACTATTGAAATTATTTATCACACACTACTAATATAAACATATCAATAACGTTTAAAAAACTAAATGAAACAAACTATATTATAATACAACAAAAGTATAAAATGGAAAATCAATTATTTCAAAAAGAAGAAAATGTTTAATATTAAATCTACTCTCGATTTTAAGTTATTATCACCAAGCTAATCATTGATACTCAGATAAATTGAATCATTAATCAAAAATGTAAATATATTATATGTATAAATTATATAAAATCATATTCTTATATAGATACTACTATATTAAATCCAAAAATGAAATTATACATATTTTTAATTCAAAATATAGAACACTACAATTCTTAAGAACAATACAAATTAACAGCTTTAACTAATCTAAACCAGAAATCAGCTTTCGATTTCAAATCAATAAACTTAGTTAATCATACACGACATCAAATAATGTTAATAACGTAAGATATTTTAAACATTAAGAATATATCTTTTCAAATTCTTAACAATGTAAAAAAAACACATACGATTTAAATATCAAATAAATCAGTTTTATATCATATAAAACATTGCAAAGAACAATCAAACACATCAATAAAAATTTCACATTACATTAAATTCAAACCTATTTGTAATAATATACTTTCGTTTTCACATAACGAAATCAAAACCTTTAAAAAAATATATTCCTTTCTTTTCTTAAAATCTACTTTATATATCAGTTGAACAATCAAAAAACTAAGTATATAATTGTACTTTTGATTTTACACCTTAATCTATAACAACATAGTTATTTTAACACATATTCCTAAGTGAATTGAAATACATCAACCACATAAAAATTATGAAATACACATTTAATAAGATACACACTTTTCGTATAAAAAAATATTACACTGTAAATTCGAATACACGAAATACAGAAATTATCTTTTGTAATATGGAATACACCATTTACAAACTTATAAACAAAATTAATTGATGTAACATGAAAATTCACGTAAATAAGATTGGAACTAAATATTCTATAAATTTATAACATACCAACTATTTATTTTTAATTGTAGCCAGAGAAGGATTGATCAAAATGGCCTACCTGTATTCCAACATTTCGGCACGTAATCCATTATAGTGCACATAATTAATTTTCACAGTGGATGCTAATGCAAAGCATTATAAAAACATCCCACCGCTGCCACCAAAAACATAAGTTTGTTATGAAACAAACTAACGACTCCAAATTTAGAAACAAAAAATTTACAAGGAGTCATATTTGGGTTCATAAAACTCTCGCCCTTGCGTAGCGTACCAAAGAGTCAATATCAATTTCCAAAACTGAAAAACACAGCTTCTTCAGCCTGCTCCTCGCACCAATCGTCTCCCTACTCACCCTCCCCATCAAAGGCTCTGGAAATCGAAAGCGCTGAGTAGGAGACGTTACAACATTCCGTTTATGAAAAATCACATTCCTTCAACCATCTTTAAAAGCGTTCTTCTATTTCCATACTATGATATCCCTCATGAACAATCCACCTTAAGCTCTATTTATTGGAGAGGAATTTCAAGTATTTTCATGCCTTAATCAGTATGGAAATGGTTTGCATTGTATTTAGCGAGTGAAATTATTGACCAGAAAAGACATTTCAAACACATAAATGTTAGTGGATGACTTTTTAATGGTATCTGTAGATTACCTACTTATTTTAGCACACTAAACGTATGTGTCAACTGTTGATCACAATAGATCAATAACAACTAAAAATGTAAGAAAGTGCATTGTAAGATAAAACTTTCCCAACGCTATCTATTCTATTTCGGATGTATTTCTATTTTCCTAGATAAAATGCATAATATAATGCGTTGTTCAAAGTATTTTGATAGAAAAATATTTTATGTTTCGGTGTTATATTTTATGTTTTTAAATTTCCCCACATATATATATATATATAGATAATTATAAAATTATATATATATATATAAAATATAGTGAATTCAGAAAGAAGTAAGTTACACTTCTCTCTTCAAATTGGTATCATTCATTGCAAAAGAAGAACGAAAGTAGTGCAAACAATAATTGAAATTGAGTTCTACGGCTTCCAATTGAAGTAATTTCATATAGATCGATTGAACCGTTGATGAGTAGAATGAGAAAGAAATGCCTAGTCATCTAGAAATATACTGCATCTTTGAACATTGTAAGGGTAGCATGTTTTTTATGGAAAAAAATGTTTAACAAGTACGGAGATTCATTGTGAAATATCGGCAATGTATGGGCAACGTGCAATGTGAAATTGTGAAATTTTGTCAACAATTCGAAGACAGTCACACAGACTTTACCAATGAGATTACCAATAAAAATGAGCTCATCAGGCAATTGCACAACAGTTGGAAATATCTGTTGGCATTGTTCGTTCCAACATCCGCTACCAACTGGATTATTACAAATTGTGTTCACATGGTTTTCTAATTCTTTATGCTCCGAACACAAAGATAAATGTTTTGGAATTCGTTTAACGTTTTTCTGAGGTAGCAAATGATTTCTTAAGCCGCATCATTACTGATAACGAGATATAGGCGCATCATTTCACTTAAAAAAAGAAGAAAATGTGAATATAATCTAAGCACATTATTGCCTGTGAGGAAAAAAATCAAAGTTCTTCCATCAACGTGTCAAGTCATGGTTGCTTGTTTTTCAATTGTGAAGGAACTGTCTAAATCGACTGTATGTGGAAGGGCACAATTATTAATGCTATGTCCTGCTGTGAAACATTGAGGTGTTTCGTAAAGCTAAGATAAATAAGTGACTTGAAACGTTAAGTGAAAACGTTGTCCTCTTGCATGGCAATATAAGAACACACAAGGTATGCAAAGCACACGATTTGCTTCTTAGTTTTAGATGAGAGTTGTAGAAGCATTCACCTACAGTGCTGATCTTGCGCCCACAGATTTTCATGTGTTTGGGAAGCTCAAAGAACCTTTAGTTGGAAGACTATTTTCCAACGATAACCATGTTCAGATAGCAGTTCTAAGCTGACAGCTCAAGAACCAAAGAGCGATTTTTATAGCCAGAGCATCGAACTGATTAGATTTCGGCAAACATCTATAGTAAGTTTGAGATAATGCAAATAAATAACATATTGCATTATTGAGTACTTCTCAAACAAGTTTTTTTTTACTTACACTATTCAATTGTAATTAACATTTTGAACTCAGACAGTACATTCTCTTTATTTTAATTTAATACTGAAAATATATATATATATATGTATAAAAATTTACTTCTTTTTTTCTACTGTAAAAAATTCATAAATATCTTTTCCACAGTTGTGAGTGTAAACACTATAAAAAAAGGCAATTAGTTATCTTTATCGTAAATAGAAACAAATTTCTTAATTTAAGAAAAACAAACAATTTTTTTTCTAAGTTATTTATTCGAAATAAATTCACCACTTATTTAGTTTTTAGTACTAAGTTAGTTGTCTAGGTAATGTAATACATTTTATTGAATTTAATCTATCTAATCATAAATTAACTTATTTATATAAAACTATGGAAAACACTCCATTTCTTATGTTTGAACATATTGAGGGAAAATAAAATCGATTTACGAACCTGTCAATTTATTGAGATAAAAATATGCATCTAAATTCATAAAGGCAGTATAAATCACAATTATATTTGTATTACATTTTATTGTCTACTAATTGAAGGAAAGAATTGTTGGATTAAGATCTTGCTTACCTGAAAAACGTTTTATTAATTTTTCTATTTGAAGTGTAAGAGTTAATTTTCTGAACATTATGTATAAAACTACTACATTGTTTGTGGATTTAAAGAAAATGAATGAAATAAATTTTACATTACAGGTTTTGTTAATTTTTCTGAGTAATCAAGTATTAAACTATTATGCTTCTTCTTCAAGGCATATAATTATCTAAATAAATTTAATTATTAATTTCCGTGTAAAAAATGAAAAAATCTCAGAAAGAATTCTTATTTTGAAAATATCTATCTATGTACTCGATAAAACTAGAAACTACTTAATAACTACATTTATTATTAGATAAATATAAAGTATTTTTTTCAATTTTCACGTTGCCGTTGAATAAAGCTATAATAAGTATGTAAGTATGCAAATTAGTATATGACGTGGTTGAGACATCGATTAGTTCAGATTATGAATATCAGTCATTATAAAAGCAAGTCTGCCGCACGCATTCATCAATCATAGTTCCTACAGTAGTAAAGAGAAATGCACGTGTTGAAGGGGAATTCATTTAATGTTGTTTGATTTATCACTTCAAAATGTGCTCATAAGCTACTTCTTTTACTAAGTATTGGTTTCGCTACATCTACTAAGAATTCAAGTTGTGGGATTCGTCCGTATGTGATAAAGATTGTAGTGGTCAAATACAGGCCTTGGATACGAAGCTCTGTCTGTGGCCATTGAGGAAGACAGTAATCAAATGTGTGGTAAACTTGCCTGGAAATGTAACGTTTCTAGTGAAATGGTTGGACTTCATCTGCACCCCGCTTTGATTAGACATACAGGTTGAGCAAGTGGTTTCTTCACTTGCTGTTTGAAGTCGATAAGCAACAGTGAAAGACAGCCTGATCATCGTTTTTTTTCTCGTCACAGTAGCTCTTCCACATTCAATCGCATGCTGGTCAGTGACGGATTGTGTGATTACTCTTAAGCACACCGAACATTGGTGTCAGTCCAAGATGCTGTCCCTCAATGCGCAAGACCACCTATGCACTCAAGCAAGATTATGCTTTATGTCTGGGGGACTTTTCGTAAATGATTTCCTCTGAGCTGCTACCAATAGGCCAAACGGTTGTTGGATGTTCTTGGCTGATGACATGAGTCAACGCGGGTAGCTAGGAATACCATGTATCAACTTGATAAGGAAACTTTGTTCCATCTTCTTTACTCACCTGACCTTGCACCATAAGATTATTATCTCTTTCATTCCTTGGAAAATCATTTACCAATGGGGCAATCCTTCACGGTTTACAAAATTCCCCGAGTTGTTGCACAAGGGGATCTCACAACAGGAAACACGTTGGTAGAAGTTGCTGCTATCTGATAATGATTACTTCGAGGATTAACAATAGGCTACACTTTTTCTTGGTTTTGTTTTTTTAAATCCCTAAAACCGGAATTAACTTTCATGTTTACTTTATAAATAACAGAATAAATTGTCTTGAAAATTTTAATTCTGTTTTCATTAAAAAATTTAAATTTGACTTAAAATATTTCAGCTAAAAATTTGATTAGCAACTTCTATTGATTGGACTATACCCTTTCATAAATTATTAATTAAAAAAAGAGGTAAATTGCTAAAAGTTACTTAACTTTCTTCAACAAACATTGATATTTTGCTGACATTTTTCATAATTGCTTTCAAGAGCATCCTATACTAAATTATAAAACATTCTGCTGATTATTTAATAAATTCATCTAATAATAGCTGTAACATGTTAAATGCTTGACAGTTTATTAAATATAAATGTAAACTACGCATTGCATATTTTTGTTAGTTATATTGTATAAAAATTAGTTTTGAAGAATTGCTGTAAATTCCTTTTGATTTTTTGAAAATTTAATAGACTAGCTTCTGAGTAAAATATTTAAAATGTTTAAAAATGCATCCATTCAATATAGTATTCCAAATTCAAAGCATTCTATATATTCTAATAAAATCTATTAAATATGATTGAATATCATAGTTTGTTTTCGTATCAATATTAAGCACGTTTTTCAGAAAAATATATTTTGATTATTTCATTACATATCCAAGCAAGAAATGTTAATTGGCCAAATATCGTAAATGAATATTATAACATGCTTTCCGACAATATTATGGAATATTAAAATGAGCCCATCTAGATGTAACCTTACTTTGTAATTCATAAGTTATTTTAATATCAGTTAGTAAATTTCAGAAAATACTATTTTCCTATTACAAATATTTTTGAGCAACAACATATTTCACTGTTGAGAGTACTCTTAATTTGGCTCTACCATTTCAGTGGAAAGCTTTGTAATTAAGGAGTAAAGGCCAAGTAGAATACACCCTGTACCCAATACAGTTTCCTTGGAATAAATTGCACAACACCTACGGTTGAGTCGAACTGAATAACTTTTAGGAAATAGTTGTTTATGATAAAAGTCATATGTAGGTATAATGCTTTAAGTAAAAATATTTTTTAATGTGATATTTTTCTTGTTAAAACATAGAGAATAAAACTGAACACATTTTATATATATAATCCTTAACTTTAACTTAAATATTTAATTGTAAAATTAGGTTAAAACAGTATAGATATATATATATATATATATATATATATATATATATATATATATATATATATATATATATATATATATATATATATATATATAGATATATATGTAATATTTAATGAGATTTTCTGTATATGAACTTGCATATTTTTCATAAAAATAAGAACATTTCGCACTTAATCACAACTAAAATATGATGTCGAAAGATTACTTTATTATCAAGATTCAATCAAAGAGTATTTGTATGTACATTATTATAATATAAAAGAATTCCTTCCAGAAATATACTGTGTTTGTTTTTTTCATTAATTAGAGAAGCTAATGCATAAATGGTAATTTTAAACACAAAATGGTGCTCATCTTTAAATTTCAGAGATTGAGATAAAAATATTTCTCACTTTCAATTAATTTTTAATTTGCTAGTAATTAAATTATTTATAGTATTTTTGCTTTATAATTGTAAGAAAAATATCTTTGAAATCCCCTTATTACAATTTTCATTCAGTACAAGATTTGCAATTTTAAGAGACAAGTAATAGTCTTTTTAAAGTAAGCAAAAATTAAAAGATTAAGAGAATATTAAACTATTTCGAGCCGACCGCCCAGTCTAGTGGTCAGAGTGACTGCCTGCGGATAGGGAGGTCCTGGAATCAAATCCCAGTTCGAGCATGGATGTACTTTCTATCTCTCTCTATATGTCCTGTCTTTGTTCTTTTTATGTATGAATGAGGTGTGAATGTTTGCCTAACCTATAAATAGGTTCCTATGGCATGTGTGTACCGAAGAAGTGGGACTCCACCCTAAATATGGTTCAGTAAGAAAAAGTGGAGCAGCGCCCCCCATATTGTGAGCCCAGCTAACTTAGACAAATTTTTTTTTTAAATATTCTTATCGCCTATTGAATTCAATTATCTACTTTATTCAATAAAATAGAAATAAAATATTTCAATCCTGAAACATAACCTAGATAAAATAAAAATAATTTATATTTCTACATCAAACATAGAATATCATATTTATAAAAAAAACTACAAAAATAATGAATGAAATCAAAACAGTTTCCAGTATTTTTTACATGTGAAATTTCAATTCAGATTTTCTAATGGCATAAATCAAATATATTCACAGTAAAAAAATAAATGAATGCACATAAACATACATATTTATTTATTAGGTTTAATTTCTTAAATCTATCTATATATATATATAAGCATAATTAAAGATATATTTTTTTATAAAATTTTATTCATAGACCCCTGTGGATTATTATTACACCTAATTACATTTCAAGTAATTTATTGTATTTGTTTCAAATTTTAATTTTTGATAATATTATATAACATATAGATTTAAATTTGAAATTAATTGTAAATATTAATTCATGAAAGGGTGCATAAGACCGTATTTATTTTCACATAAATGATTTATAATTTCACAAGAATCTAATTTAGTTTCTTTATAGATACTAAAATATTTTAATTTTTTAGAGTTTTATCTTCTCTTAAACACTTACTGTTTCATCATGCATATTAAATTCTATTTTGGGAAACTCTCTTATTAAAAACGCTTGACATTTAAACAGTTTAAGAAATATTGCGATTGATAACCGTAGAGTAAACAGAGTATATGATGATGCTAGCAGTTTTCTTTTCTCCTACTTAAAAGTTTGATCCTTCTTGAAAAGGAAAGATTAAACTTCCTATCCTATAATATCAAAGATTCAAATATAAATGATTTACCACCAAATTGTATAATTTTTCGAAGGATTTATCAAAGATAAATTAAATATATAAAGAACTATATTAGAATATTTTTCTAATAACCATTAAATGTCCACACCTATAATAAATATTCTTCATTATATTTAAATATGCTATCTGCTGCAAATTAACTTTGATAGTTTCCACAAAAGAATATTTAAAAATATTTTAAAATTAATGTTATCAAGTACATAACAGCAAGAAATAGCATAGAGTATTTAAATCAAATCATTATTATTTCATAGGAACTTGCCTTATTGAATATAACGAAGATATGTAAATTATCTGATAACATGGTTGCTACAAGAATAATGAAACGATGAAATTATAATTAGATAACACCATATTTGAAATCATTTATCTACATAACACAATAAAGATTTTATTTGTTTAATTTGTAAAACTCAACATATAAATTAGCTATTTCTATTTTCATTCTTCCTTATTTAAATTTATTTAATATAAATTTAAATAAAGAAAAATGGAAAACTTATATTTTATTACATTCACTACACAAAATTGAGAAAAATAATTTAAAGATAATATACAAGAGTGAAAAGTGGAAATAGATAATTTTATGCAATGCAGTATATTTTCTAAAAAACCATTTTTCAGCACTTCAAAGAGTAAAGAATTGCTAGCTTTTTATTGTGAGACATCCAGTGGGTGTGCCATTATGATCTTGAAAGTGAATATATATATATATATATATATATATATATATATATATATATATATATATATATATATATATATATATATATATTATATATATATATATATATATATATATATATATATATATATATATATATATATATATATATATATATATATATATATATATATATATATATATATATATATATATATATA
This sequence comes from Latrodectus elegans, assembly GCA_030067965.1. Taxonomy (NCBI): domain Eukaryota; kingdom Metazoa; phylum Arthropoda; class Arachnida; order Araneae; family Theridiidae; genus Latrodectus; species Latrodectus elegans. Next base: position 114,145,648 of record CM057813.1, on the reverse strand, counting down.
TATATATATATATATATATATATATATATATATATATATATATATATATATATATATATATATATATATATATATATATATTGAAATAGATGGAATCTATTTCATCATACGTTTTCATGTATTTCTGATCTCAAATCAAATACACACATTATGTGAATTACCTAATCATTTTGCACAAAATATAATATCTAAATAAAATTGAAACAATTATAAATATGGTTTATTAATCAATTAAAGACATTTGATTTAACACAAATAATTTATTATTTTAGATCCTGGTTTCAAATAATCAGAAACACGAACAGCAACTATATTTAATAAAAATTTAATGTACAAACTCAGCACATCGAAAATTCAACTCTACTTTAAAAAGCTATAAAGTATATTGTATATGTGACTACAGTTATTAGTTAAAATATTAATGAAAAATTCCTTCTATATTTATTATTAAGCATCTTTTATTTTCATCAAATGGTTTGCGAATGAATAAAATGTCAATTCTGTTAAATGCTTAAATTATTATAATACACAAGAAACTTGTATTTAAAATGCCTTATTTTAAAGATTTAAGATATTTTGATACATTTTTTCTTTGCATTTTTTAACATATGACTTGTGATATTTTTTCTGCGTATTATGTATGACGCTAATCAAACTACGACTTTTTTTTTTAACATTTAGCTATCTATTTTACAAATATTTGGTAGAAGATAATTTTTGAAAAATATTTTTGAAATCAAGAACTAATGGCTTAAACGCATATTTTTTTAGCAAAAGTTAAGTGAGAATGCATGTAATTAAAATCCTTTTCAATTAAAGAATGAAGAATTTATAATTATATTATTTTTTGTTAATAACAAAATATTTTTAATTCTCAAAACATTCAATTTATATATCTTTTGGTCTAGGTACTTTATAAAATGAATTTGCCTTTCTTCATTTCGGTGAAATATATTTTAAAAATAAACATGAGACATTTATTTAACAAAGAATATATTTTAAGCATTATAGCATACAAACAAGCATATGTTTTTTTTACTAAAATAGATTACCTGCAAATAGTTCACCCTATTTTATCAAAATGCAATGATGATTTTTTTGAAAATTTAAAAAAAAAAAAAAAAAAAAAAAAAAAAAACATATCTACACTGAAATTTATCTTTAATTAAATATATTAATGAAGAAACAAATTCTTGGTAACAAAAACTATATTTCAATTTTTAAAATTAATTCTTTTTTCCTTCATTAAAGCAAATTCTTAATCGGGAATCCACTTGCACTGATTGATAAAACTATTTCATTGAATGATAAGAAATGGATGTTTTTATACCATAATGACGAATTAAACGCATCATACAAATCGATGTTTTCGTTAAAAAAGAACTAATTTTATTAAGTGCCATAATGATTGTGAACTCTATTTTGAAAGATAATATACCAGAGAGTTATTAATTATTCTTTGCTGCATAAATTTTAAAAGATAAGAACTATTAAGTAAAATTTTGGGATACTATTTAAAATAAGTTTATTAGTATAAAAATTCTCTACTTAAGACTTTTATTAAAAATTCTCTACTTTACTTTTATTCTGTATAATATTAAATATAATTACAAAAATCCTTAGTAGTATATATATTTTAGTATCCTTAGTAGTATAATTATTTTAATTTATATTTAAAAATTCCTTCTATATCTGCATATTTTATAGTTTTAATATTAACTTTTTAATGTGATATTCTATAAATTTCTTTCGTGTTAAAATATATTATTAATTATTAAACTTTGTAATAAAAGTTCAGTTAAAATTAAACTAGTATATAAATTTCTTTTAACCAAATAATTTTTTCATATCAGTTTTATAAAACTAAATTGAAATTATAGTAATACCTAATATTTTAGTTACTTTAAATTTTCCTTAATGATTTAAATTTAAAATATATATTTTTTATCTAAATATATAATTTAATTATCCTTTGAATTATTAGTTATTAGTCGTTATATAATAGTTATTATTTGCTAATTAATATATCTGTTAAATATTCATGTACCTAGCTCTTGTAAGAGATTAAAATTTATATTAATTGGGGTTAATTTTTTACTGAAATTTTTTTTTCAAATAACAGATTATAAAAGATAGTACAGTGAAAATATTGTAATTTTATTTATGCTTTCAACATATGTGAACTAAAATATAAAAAATAATTTGAAATTGGGATACTGAATAGAAGCTTCTAGAATATAATCTCTTAAGTTCAGTATTTTGAATGCCTGATGAATTATAATCTTGATATTTTTACAGTTTGTACTTTCATACAAAAAGAAATTATAAGGAAAAATATTACATGAAAGTTTACAGTTAATTCAAGAAAATATATAATACATTTAGCGGAATAAAAATAGAAAAATGAAATGAATTTATATACTCATTAAAATGCTTTTTTGGAGAATTTTACTAGGTAAATAAAATATTTAGTACAGTCAATTAGATTTAATTCTATTTTTTAATTTTAATATTTTTGCTATTAATTTACGACGAAATCTAATCATAATTTTGAAAGCGTTTACTCTTAAAAAGTTTTGTAAGAAGTACGTTACTAATGTTAAAAGTATTAGTTATTCTAAATAATTATCTGAAATAGGTACAACGTCATCTAGACATGTTTGCAATGTACAAAATTACTTTATTCCTTAATATATTTCTGACCTTATGAAATGTATGAATCAGCTAAGTTTTTCTGCGTTATAAAAGTATGAAAGAGTGTCGTATCTTTCATAAAATATTCCCCGCATTTGTAAATACGGAATAATATGCAAAAGTTACTAATTTCGCAGATTTAAGAATGCACAATTATAATATGTATAAAGGTCAGTAATAAAATCAAAATAAATGGATGTAAAAAAAAAATGATGTCGTCATTTCGATGCAAGATGAAAATTTTAATAATCAAAATGGCTTAAAAAGGAAAACATCCTAACAATGGTAAGTATAAATTTTTTCAATCATCTCTAAAATTGAATTTGTTCTTAAGAGAATTCCTTATACACGCGTGCATTGATAGATTTTGGGCGTGGTCTCACTGAAGTCAATTTGCCAGGGTACACCACTCCTTAAGTGAATAAGGTTCTGAGTTGGGTCCCCCCTCTATTAAACAACAGGAGATGAATGTTGCGCTTCTGATTTAAGCATGTACATCTGTCAGTGAGGGAGCATTGGAGTTTTCCTCCCTGTCCACTAACCATGAAAAGTCCTCCTGGAAGGTAATACTCAGTGATCTTTAAAATGTCTTACGGCTACCTTCGGCAATAATGCTGACCAATACGCAATTCCATAAGATTTTTAGTAGTTTTTTCAGTTACTTTTGTAAAATATCCTTTTTTTACAAACGACATAGTAAATCCCATTGAGTATGACCTTGAGAGTATCTAATTTTATGCTACTTTGTTGTTAAGTCAATTGAATTATTAGCCAAACTATATTTTTATGCAATTTTTGTAGTTTTAGTTAATTTTTCTCAAGTTCCTGTATAGTTTGTTATGCAAATAAAATACGTATTATATTTAAGCGAATTTTGCAATTATTTTTGAGCTTCAAAATATGTAATATTTATAACGAAATATATAATATTATTTTACCCATTTTAAAACTGTGTTTTTCCTATATTCAGTCATATTTTTGTCATTTATACTTTTTCAAGACAAGTAAATTTATATTGTGGAACATAAAAATTTTATAAAAATTTTCACTTTTTCGAAGATTAAATAATTGAAAAATTAAACTTCACTTCATACGATAGGAAATAACTTCATAGTAAATGAAGCAAGTAAAGAATTTGAGTGAAATTTATATTTTATTTCGTTGTGTGCGTAATTTCCAGCTTACAAACAATATACCGGCTTGCAACCATTTAAAGTGATTCATATTTATTATTTTATTTTAATAATGTATTTAAAGTTTAAATGTAATTAATTTTAAAAATCAATCCGTTATTTGAAGCAAATTTATTTTTGGGTATAAAGTAAGGAAAAATAGTGTGTAATGTATATATTTTAAATTCTATGTAATGGAAAAACTTTTAAAATATTTTTTGAGAAAATAAATGTCTTCAAATAATGCTAAAATGTTTTTTTTATTTTCTTTAAAGAATTAAATTCAAAGTTGAGAAAATGTGCATATATATTTCACAATAACTTTATATTCATTACTTTATTTTATTTCTGTTATATAAAAATGTCAAAAATTTCTTATAATTGTTATATAATATATTATTATAATCTAACATTTTTAAGAAATGGCATTTTTCCTATAAAAGCATTTTATATTTTTACAGCATAATAATCAATACTTCAAAGCACATTTTAAATTACAAATAACTGTATACTTATGATGATTTACAAAGAAAAGTAAGCATCCTTTATATTTCTCAAACACACCCAAACTCTTTTTAATTTTGACGCATTTTTATTATAAGAATGCACTCAAATTCTTTCAAAACTTACTTTAGAAGTTTTGATAGTTTAACAAGAAGCCATACTTCAGACGATGAAATGTGAGAATTGTCAAACACTGAAAAATTACCACAAATCCCCTTAAGGGCCATTAAAATTTATAAGTTAAGAAATTAATGAAAATTAAAAATTTAGAATGATAAAAAATGATTATTCTTAGCTATTTTGTATTCTTGTGAATTTTGAGTGAGTATTTGAGATGTCGATTTAAATATTCACGTTTGAAAATATTTGAAACTTATAGAAATTTCTCAAAATTAGAATATAAATACATTCAATAAGCAACACAAAAATGCTCAAGCTAATTATAAAAAATCTTTCTGTATTATTCTTAAAAGACATACAAAGGAAATTTTAAAATTTGCATTCTCTTCAAAATAAAATTTCATTTTATTAAATGCTAGTCAGACTAAGAACACATAAAAACTTTTGTTATCATTTAATCTATCATTTATTCAAAATGTAAATTTACAAAATTTATCATTTTTAATAAATTTAAAAAGTACAAATAAACACTAATTATGAATAAGTCTGTCACTTTAAGATTGTTGAATGCTTAAGATATATTAAAGTGGAAGATGAAAATTCTATTCGTTAAATTTACTGATAAAAAACCGTCTCTATCATTAAATACTAATTATATGAAATTAATTTGGTCTCCTCTCATGATAAATAACTCTTATATGTTGAAGAATAATTTGAGCAATAAATAAGCGCAAATCAATGATGTTTGTGCTTTAACTTTCGCTTGTTCCATTAAACACTGGTTTCCAAAAAGTCAATTACGTTTGCCACCACTATAGGATTTCTGTCACCGTCATCGATTTTCGAAGAACAACGCACTCTTTCAACCTTGAGAAATGTCACCTAAGTGGCAGTGTATCTAATGGATTACCTATAATGAAGACACCGCTGAAAAAATACCCAGTCTAAATATAGCAACAAACCAAATACTAAACGCGCTGGAGAGAGATTTCGTATTTTGTTTAAAGTGTTTATGTTTGTTAATTTACAAACAGAACTTACGTTAGGTTTAAACCCCTGAAGGAATTCCATTCCAGGTTGGTTCCCATTTGCCGCCTTCCATTAATGAGCTAAATAATTAATACCTCCTGACAACATTCTAAATTTATCTCCATTACTTCATAATACATTAAGCACAAGGTTAACTGCAAAGATAAGAATAGGTACATTCTCATTATATTATCATGAAGCAAAGTAATTGCATCCGACAAGTAAAAAATAATTTTGAAGAACTGATATAGTTTTTTCACCAAAACTTAATTATATTTCATAAATTATATACCTATACATTTGTTTATATAAATGGTAATATTAAAGCATATTTATTAAATATATTTTTCTCTCGAAAATGTAGAAATTAATTTTTAGAAAACTATGGCACAAAATAGGCGTATATAAAAATTCAATTTTATTGTAGTTACTAATTACTTTAATGTGACAAGGAGTAAGGAAAGTATCTATATTAATATGCATAAATATTTTTTTACATTAATCAACAATTTCTAAACTGTTTATTTTAAAATAATTTAGATATTTTATAAAATTGAGAAGAGTTTCAGGTTTTTATAGTACAAGTACAATATATTACAGTAAAGACAATTTTATAAACCTGGTTTTTTCCGTGCAGTACCAAGGGAATGTTCAATAAAGGTAATAATTATAATATAAATAAATAAAAAGGAAAAAAAAAGCTCACACACTAAATTCTAAAACAATTTAGTTAGCTCTTGTCAACTTTATATATTCAAAATACGTGAATATTATGGCAAAAAAGAGTTACCAGAAAACTATGCATGCAAGAAATTAATAAATTAAGAACATCAGTTTGACATAGAGAATGTTTTTTCAGCAATAACTGCTATCATTATGAAAATGTAATCTTAAATGAGGAGGCCAAATTAAGTTTTGTGGTGATTACCAATAAAGAGCAGTGTATTGCACATGAAAAACGAATGTGAATGTTTGAAGTTTCCATATGGAAATCCAGAACTGATTTTGATTGGATTTATTTTTAGTTTGATCAATCAAAAGTTGTTTGATGAAATTCATGTTCATAATAAAGATGAATAGTACATTGCTGCTTAGTAAATCCTTAAAAGTGTGTTGCTATATTAACTCTGCAAGATGTCACCACCTTATCGGAAAACGTGACTTAATAAAAAGTTAGTATGAGTATGAAGCATATTATTGATTTACACCTAGACAATCGTAATTAGACTTACGAAGATAAAAAAAACATAATTGTCCAGAAAAAAGAGATAAAATTTAAAGTGTATGCATTATATCTCTCAGAATATTTTTAATACTTTTCAAGAATTTCACAATTAATGTAAAAGTGTTCCTTAGTTTCTTTGAATTAAAGAAGATGTATTATTCTTGGAAGCTCCATTCATTTGTAAAATAGAATGTTTTCAATTTTCATTTCTTTTCAAAATTTAACCATTACAGTTCAAACTGTTGGTTAAACATGTACAAATTCAATGTTCATTCAAATATTTCATTTTAAACGTCCACCCATGACTTCATTCTTCACCTCACTCTTCATACTAATTTCAAAAAAACATTTTGCGTATTAAACTCCAAAACCTACAAATTAATAGATGAATATATGTGACATCAATTAAGCTTGTAAATATTTTCAGGCATGTAAATAAACACAGTTATCGATAATCACTGTTTCGAATGATTCATCTCCCAAGGCTGAAAATTCTAAATACTTAACTAATAGTTTGAAGTTGTAGATAATCAATTACTTAAGCATTCAAATATATCATAATGATATCATTAGAGAGTCTGAGATAGATATCTAGCCAACTATTAGATATTAAAGATGAATTATTAAATACCAACTATTAGATATTAGTTTTAAAAAATACTGTAATTAGTTTATTGTTATAAGCAAAATATTTTTAATTTCTACTTTAATATCAAGGGAAAATCCTAAATAAAGTACAAAAATTCCTATTTTGTTTTTTCTCAGACAGCACATTCCTGTTAGAAAAAGAAATTGTCATGAATTTATTTAGAGATGAAATTACTTGTATAATTAAATTTGACTGCAATAACGTATTGTTTCTTGCGCATATTTGAGTAATATAAAGCATTCGGTTGGTAAAGTTATCAGACCACTGTTAAATTTAAATACATTCTAGAAACTGGGACAGAAATAATTATAAATGATTTCTTATGTATGATTTAAATAATTTTTTATACTCTTTTAACAAATGGAAAATTTACGTAATTATTTGAAATTTTGATACTTTCAAATAGAAAAAAATCATTTTTTAAAAACAAATATAAAATCTCATATTCCTCCCTACAAAATACCAATTATGGAATATAAGAATGAAAGCATATTATTATCGTTTGTTATTACCTTATCTCGACATAAGTTCTATATATGTTTTTACTTGGTGTACTACATTATGCATTAAATGAATCCATGGTCTTTTTTTAAAAGTTATAGTATAAGAAAATAGAGTCTTTTGTACTAAACAATATACTTTTTAAAAGTTATAATGAAACGGATTTCTTAAAATACTTAATTTAAAAAGCAATGTATATTTAAAAGCAACATGTTAGGATTAAAAATGTAATTAATGAAAATAAAAGCTCTATATTGCTTATATATTGCTCTTTTATAAATATATTTTTTATTTTTCTATATAATCTTACATATATATAGAGAGAAATAAATTTTTGAATTATTTTAATAATAAAATGTTGCATGGTTTAACTAAACCGTTTAAAGACTGAATGAAATATAATTTCAATAAAATTTTAGCATGAAATTATATGAATTTAAATCGCATTTTGTTCCATATGTTATAAAATATAAATTTAAGTTTAAAATGAAAAAAATTCATCCTTTTAACTCGTAAATAACAAATATTGAACAAACTGTATATTACCTGGAGAAGCAAATCAAAATTAAAGCAGCATAATGATTAAGGTTTCAGTATATATATAAATATATATATATATATGCATATATATAAATATATATATATATATGCATAATTGAAATTTTACTGTTTTTACTGTTATTTTACTAGGAATTCTAGAGGCTTTTAAATGTTTCTGTCAATTTAAGAACCGCCTTTTACAAGCATTGTAAATGACAGTAGTATAAATTACGTATTCCTTTTCAAAACTTTCATTCTCTGGTTGCTGATTTTAACCAACTTTAATAAATTTATCTTAGAACTAGACACGGATTTAATTGTAGCTTAAGCAGCAGGAGGTAAACTAAATTAAGAAAAGATACTAGATTTAATTATAAAGATCTCAAATATATACTTAAATTTAATTCTATTGTTTTCGTCTTATTACTTTCTATCTTTCTGCCGTCAAATTTCTAATTACAACTAAGTTACTTATGTTATAATTTCCAACTTTCTCTTCTTCGGTAAAGATTAATTAAAGCACTTTAATAACAGTACTTAATACTGATGATATAATTCTTGTAGCATAATAACATGTGTTAATAGAATTTATAAATTTTTCTGCATTCACATTGAGTGTTTAAACACAGTGAATTCGCTTAAGATTACAATTTAAAAATTAAATTTTGAAGTATATTGTATTTAATATGGTTAAGAATAATTTTTTGGTAAATAATTCAGAGAAATTGAATTAAACAAAGTATAATTCTTACACATTTACCATACCATGTAACAAATTATTTTTATATTAATTCATTTATTCTCTATAGTCATATGAATTTGCTATAAGTATTACAAACATGTACCAGGAAAATTCTCTAACGTTCTGCAAAGGCGCAGTAACTATGCAAAATAATAATAGCATTTAAATTTTAATGCAATTTATTAAATTATTTCCCCCTATCTTTTGATTTATAGCATTACTCAAAATATGTTTATTGTTATTTCAAAGGAAACCTTAAGAGATATTTAAAATTAAAAACATCATGAATTAAAATGTATACATGAGTAAAAAAAATTAAGATATATATATATTAATGGTTTCATGTATATATATATATATATAATTAAGATATATATATATTAATGGTTTCATGTATATATATATATATATATATATATGTGTGTGTGTGTGTGTGTGTGTGCTAAATCAATAATTTTGCTTCATTTAATATAGTACTTATAGTTATAAAAAATTATATTAATTTGTTTTAAATAAAAAGTAACTAAGTTTTCCTTAGTACTTCAAAAACACTCAAAACAAATAACTGTTTAATTATTCATGTAAGGAATTTAAAATTACCTTTTGAAATCTACTTTATGATTTGGACATGAATCCCAATTAAAAAAAATCATAATAAAGTCCTTACTGTTTTGTGGTATAGAAATATATACATTAATACATATTACACATAACTCTTAATTTTTAAAAAACTTAGCTTATAAGTTTTATACAGGGTGGAAATGTTGCCATATATAGAGTATTAAAAGTAAAAGGATTTGAAAGGATTAATGCTTTATACGAATCAAAAGAAAGAGGAAGCGTTACCAAATATCAATTATAATTACTTCATTATCCTTTTATTTTTTTAAAAAATTAAATATTATTATCTTTGGTAAGAGAAATTCAAGCAAGGGTGCGAAATTTTTATCAGTTTGAAGGGAAAAAATGTAGTGAAGCATTAGTCAGCCAATTCAGATTTTATCAATACACTGATGCATCATTTTAACTCATTTTATTAAAATCTTATATAAATGAAATTTGTTGCTTAAATAGAATTTGAAATAAAAACTTTTTATAAATCTCGATATTGATAAAGAAACACAGAGGAACACAGAATCATTAAGAAATTTCTAATTGCATATGCTATGGAAGAAAAGCATTTTTGGAAAAACATTTTCTGAATTAATTAACTTTAAGCGTCAACGAAATTGTTGTTATTTATGTAACGAAGTGAGAAAATTACTTTTTGCTTTATCTCGTCAAAAATCATTTAGCTAGTTTTCTTTAGTAAAAAAATTGAAATTTTCTTGATGTGCAGAATCATGTCTTAAAATTTAAATTATATTTAAAAAGGAAATAGAAAAATAAAAATATCCCTTAGAGTTGAATAAAATAATTAATTTTATTTACTTCCAAAATATTTGAATAAATTTAATCTAGTTTACTCGATTCTGAAATTTAATAACAGATATGGGAAATTTGCAAGCTTATCATATTGAAAGTATTAAAAAATGTAATTAATTTGAAAAATATCTTTGACTAAGTAAAAAATGAAATTAAATTTTGAAGTTAGTTTCAACAAAATTACTATTGTTTCAGACATTATTTCTGGAACTGTCTTTCATGTAAAAATCAGACGTGATAACATTGTAAAATAGTATTATTTCTCATGTATGCTTTGCACATAAGTATCGTTGGTGAAATAAAAATTCTGTTCAGTTATAGTATGTGGTAAAAACAATCATTGGCATTTTGTTTCTATAAATAGTCATTATGTAACTGAATCAGACACATGTAAATATTTAGATATGAGTTTAATAATAGATATGAGTTTATTTTAAAAAATATAATTGAATTGTAAGTTGTAAATTAAAGTGTAATCTTTAATTAAGACAGTTAATTTGAAACACATGAAAATATACTGCTTTAAACCTATATAATTTTTAATATTTTTACATATTTTTAATGCTTATAAATTCTACACATAGAATGATTACGGTATTATAATATGTTACAAATATATTTTGGATTTAGTGAGATTTATCATATGTAAATATTCCGAAAATTCTTTTTCACTCAAGTTATCGATAGTTGTGCATTATCTTCAAGCAAATCACAAAAGTAATTTATTCATAAGGCATAAGCTTTAAAATAAAAAATACGTAAACAATGTGTTTCTTTGTACGATTTGAATTAAATTATTTTTTCCAAAACAGAAAATTAAATTTTGTTTATTCGAATGTCTCAATAAATTATGTCGAAAACTTAAATAGATTAAAAACTTATTTTGTTCATTTGATAATTATCAAAAATAATTTCAATTTTCAATAGCTTTCTATTTATAAATAAATATAAAATCAAATTTAATTTGTGTATTAATATTATACAGTGCAAAAAGTACTAATCGAATGCTATTTAATCTAGCATTCAATTGTGATATATTTATCCCATCTCATTTTTTAAAAGTTTTTTAGACTTGTTCTTTAGAATCACTGAGAATATAATTTGAATATCGTATAATGATTATCATTTGCATTTACAAATATTTTTTTATTAAATTTAACAGAAAAAGAAAACTGGAATTATTACTATCTAATAACCATTTTAGTTGATGGTCTAATTTGGCATCTCCAATGATAGGCACATCTTTCTCCATATCAATTGAAAAGGAGACCTCTCCACTGATGAAATAGGAATGATATCCTCAGTTTTATTGTAGTCTCCTACGCTGCAGCAGTTGCAGATGACTTCATGTTAATGGACAATTGTTGCAGGTCAAATCATGCGAACTTGGTGAATTATTTCCTTTTGGAGGAAGGAATTCTAGGATTGTAAAAACTATGTTTACCTTTAAATTATTAATGAAAACTGAAACTTTTCTCCTTTCACTTGTCTATTTCAGTTGGCCGACCATGAGAAATAATTTTTCTAATTTGCTTACATGAGAAAGAAGATAATACCATTATATACATATGTATATATATATCTTACTTCTTTTGTGGTTGATTGAGTTTCTGTTATTTGAGGATGGTTCTGGTCTTGGTGGTGATGACATTTGTGTTAGAGACCGTCGACCAAGTTTATTACTTGGAAGTTGTTATTCTTTTCCACTTGGTCATTGTTGTTTTTTCTTTTTGCTCTCTTTCGTTGTGTCTCCCATTTTCCATACCAATACGATCTTTGCCTTTATTTTCTATTCAATCTCTTTCCAGTTTCTTCGATGTCCTTTCTCTATTTCTTCTTTTCTACTTTAAATTGAAAGAAAATCTTATTTTTCACTCTCCACTTTCATTGATTACTCTTCTATCATCGAATTTGAGTATAATTCATATACTTCTAGAGATACGTCGAAAATCTATCTGGTAAACCATTCACCGGCAATACATAAATAAATAAGATAATTTGTTCTTTTATTTACAATGTAAGACCACTCACGAATTTAAAGGGAAAACGCTTACTCAGATACAAACCTAGAACAAGCTTTCATTGGATCATTGCTGTTTTTAGATACCTCAATAAGTTTCAATACATTATTTTCTTTATTCATGGCACTTGTCTTATTGTACCACTATTTTAATATATATAATTTCTTGCACAAAATTATATTCCAAAATCAAATGCAATCCAATTCAGAACAACGAAGATTTTATCTACTTAATCAAGCGTTATGCTTTTTACACTACTACAGTTTTTCCATTTGATTAAAAACTATTTTACACTAAATATTTTTTAATTGAAAAATAACTAAATTACACTAAAAAATAGGCTTTTCAAAAGAATGAAAATGACTTAAAAACTAACAATACGGAAACACTAATGATTTATTCTTCAAATGTTTACAAAAATATATATATTGTCATTTAATATTATCACAAAGTAAAGCATTGAGAATTTTATTAAAACATTATTATGTTAAATATATAAAATAAACATCTTTTAGGATTTCTTAGATTATATGACTACAAGATATATGACAGAAATTACGATCAGAAAGAAACAAAATGTATGTCGGAGATAAGCTTCTTATGATATATATTACATTAGTACAATGTATTCTTCACTCAGAGTTATTAAATTAAAATTTGCTGCAATCATTACGCGTAATTTTAAAAATTCATAATTTTTATTCTTTATAATTTTTTAATTAATTTTCAAAGTCAGTTTGAAACAAACATTTAGCCAAATAATACCAGCAATCTCTTATAATACATTAACTAGTAAACTTCAAATATTATACAGGACTTTAGGACAAACCATGATGAACATTCCTGTCTTGTTGTCCTTAATTGAGGATAAATAAGCTTGTACCTTGCAGTAGTCAATTTGCTTCATGCCCTTTACCTAGAAGCATCTCATTCAACTCATGAGTTAATGTTATGTGATTAAGTACATCGGAAACCTAATCTCCTTAAATGTTATTGTCTAGTGTTACTTAATTACAACTTTAAAATTAGGTTTTATAAAATACGACGATTAGAAATTTTTTTAAATTTAACATCTAATAATAAGAGTTTTTTAAGGTAAATTCATAAATTTGCTGAAATGTTAAATTTATATAACTTTTAACTTTACAAACTTTAAAACATTATTAAATTACCATAACATTTTAATTTTAAATTTAAAATATCATTGAATTTATATATTTTAATATTTATTTGATGTTTATCAGTTGTTCAGATTTTCACAAAACCAGATTGAAATTTTTCATAATTTTTTTCAAAATGAAATAAGAGAATTAAAAAACAATGTTAATGTGTAAATAATATTAAAGGTTTTTTGCCATAAATTCGTTCCTTCTTCCTTTCTGCTGAATTAAATATGAATCCATTAAAAATTTGAAATAAAACATTTGTAAAAAATTTCCTTTAATATTTTTAACATCAAATATGAAATAAAGTTTGAAAGGGTTAGTAACTTATTGATAAATACGTTATTTTTGTATACTTTTCAAACATTGTTGAAATAATATATAGTTAGCGGATAAAATATTTTTACTACTTTCTTTTAGTAAGATTTTTTACTACAATAATTTCAGAAGAAATAATCATTGATCATACAAAAGTGATACTATTTTTAAACCTAATTACATTTCAAATTTGCTTCATTTGTAAACAATAACACTGTTCTTAAGTATTTAGGTATTGCTACCCATAATGAATTAAATAATAAGTAATGGATGGAAACTATTCTGCCATCAACAAAAATTACAGAAAAATTTCAGTGCTTTAATAAAATGCGTTATAAGCAAATATAAATGTAATGAGAGTTAAACTCAAACTTTTTTAGAAAGTTCAGTATATCAATATTGGAAGGCATTATGTCTATTCATAAAATTATTGTGTATTTTCATTTGGGAATATACTTGTATATTTAAAATAATATTTTTTTATAATTTATGTTAAAACAATACTGACCCATATTAATATATTGAAAATAATACAAAGCTTCTAGTAAAAAAATTTAAATTTCGTAACTTGTTATGAGTAATGATTTAAATAATTGAAATGGTAAATTTAATAGGAAATGTTTTAAAAGATATTTAGAATTTAACTTCATTCCAGTTACAAATTAATTTTATTTGAAATTGCTTGATGCTAATTCATCAATTTTAGTTCGAATACTACACTTAGTGAAACCACCTATTAAAGTAAGACAAGAAATAAGGTCCAATATGAAAAGATTTAAAAGAAATGAAAATATATCCTAAAGAGGTGAAAAGAGTATATCCGAGTTTCTATCTTCATTCATAATTTTAGTCATAAAGTTTAAAAATTATATGTATCAGATAAAAAAGAGAATTAAAAATAATAGAAAGCCAGCTGCTTTTTCAATCACACTGTCTACAAAGAATGACTAAGAATTTTGTTAAATTAAAACAAATCTTTTCAACTTTTTTAAAGGAAATAATAAAGTTCTAAATAAGCAGACGTAATAGAAATTTGATAAAATGACAGCGAAAATGCTGTTGAAATAATATTGATGTCTTTTAATTTATAAATTTCTAAACCAAAATTTAAACGCTATTTTGAAAAAGAAATATTTATGTATTTTTGTAATGATTGAATTTATATTTCACTCCTCATTTTAAAATACACATTAAGTAAATAAACTGATAAAAATGTCTTACGTGATTATAATTATCATTTATTGAAAGACAGCTAACGTCTATCAAGAATATAATTTATCTCTCAAATATATATATCAAATCTGCATTTTCTAAAAATATTAAAACGTTATTCCTTATAATCGAATAATATTTTTGGAATTCATTCTCTTAACATATTCTGATTTTCCAAACTATTAATAAAATCATTGTAATGAGTACGCGCCAGTTGCTTTCCATTTAAGCATCAGATGGTTAACTTGTTTGTAACATTCTTCATTGCAAAAAAATTTTGCTTTCCGACATTTATTTTCTTCACTTTTAAAATTTTAGATATTTAAAGAAAATTTTTCATTATATAATTTAACTATAAAAATTAAAATTTACAATTCTAACTGAGACTAAATTTACGATTCTAACTGTAGAAATGATTAATTAAATGTTTGGAAAATGTCATTTTATTCACATTCTATTTAAATTTACAGTTTCTACACTAACTTTTATTTTATTTTAATTGTTACAGCTTCAATAAAAGCATTCATTTGCTTTAAAAAAATACTATGATATGCTCATAAAAGTAAGTCGTTAAATATCCATGTTTAGAAATTAATGAAAGAAAAGGCATTTTCTTGATTTTTATGAGACACGTAATCAATGAAATAAGCAAAGTGATTTTCAAATAGAAAACATATTTTCTTGGAATTATGATGAAAAATGATGCATAATTTGATTTAGTTTAAATCAATTGGCTTTAATTTTTAATGTGTCATCATCAAGCACAAATATAAGAGATAATTACAATTATTATATCATTATCAAGTATTTCACATTATTGTAAAGAAACTTCACTATTTTTCTTTATTTACATATTTAGAATGAATACCACAAATCTTGGTATTTTAAAACTAATACTTAATTTTTCTAAACAATGTATTCATTTATATATATATATATATATATATATATATATATATATATATATATATATATATTTATATATTATATCTATCTATCTATATATATATATGAAAGAAAAAAGTAATAATAATAACTTATTTTTTTAAACACGAGCAAGGAAATAAGTTAGTTTAATATTGAAAAATGCAATTACCCGTAAAGAAATTTTATTTACTTCCTTTATATATATATATATATATATATATATATATATATATATATATAAATTATACTCGCAAAGAAAACAGACATTTTTTGAAATTTTTTTCTGTCTAGACTAAAATGAATTTTTTACTATCACATCAGACAATTTTGTCTTAAAACGAAAATTGAAAATATTCTGAGTAAATTACTCACATTCATATTTGAAAATATGAATTCCAATATAATACATAAAGTCAGATTTTTTAATACGTGGCAATTTTAATAGTTAACATCTTATAAATATTAGCAATTTCCTTCTTAACATAAAGTATTATTAAGGTTAACGAGAATTTCAGAAAAAAAATTTTATTTGCTCTTTTACTTGAAGTTATCTATTGCATATAGTTATGCAAATTTTTTTCTGTCAATAATTTTAAGATATATACTATATATGATTTTATTTTTAAGTAAACAAATGTGTTTTAAAATAAATTTCCAGTGTTAAACAATATTTGCAAAAAAGTCAGTAATTATTGCTTGAAAAATATAGTAATATTTTTCTATAATTATTGATAACCCGACAAAAATATTTTTTTTAATTATTGTCTCATCAACAGCTAATCATAAATGAATATTCTTAATGATTTTATTAAATTTATATTAAAAGTAATCATTAAATATAAATGTTTTAAATACTTCTGTGGTTAAATCTTATGTAAGAATGATTGTCAAAATGAATCAAAATTAAATGTGTTTTATTAGTTTTTAATGTGTGTGTACATAGTTTTCTTTGTTATTTATTTAAAATGCAATTTATTATATAAGGGTTTAGATATTTTCAAGAGAAATATGTCTTCAATAAGATGCTGTAACAAAATTAATTAAAATCAATGTACTAATGAAGTTGTATTGTTTAAAAGTATAAGTATTTAGTAATCATTTCATTAAAGTGAAAAATCATCCAAATACAAAAAAACACATAGTTAATAAATCAGGAAAAATTTTTAAATAAAAAAATTGTTTTTCGAAAGGTAAATATTTAAGTTGTATAAGAACTTATTAATGATGTATAAAATATATTGTGAAGTTAAGACATTTTTTTATAGTTTTTATATGAAAATAATGTGATAATATTTCAATTATATAAGCAAAATCTTTGCTTGCCATATCTGCATGCTTAGTAACATTATTATTTTTCTCTAGAAATATTTAGTGAATGAAAGGAAAAAGTTAGAATTTGTAAATACTGCTCTGATAAATGCTTATTCAGAAATCTTGAATTAAACACATATTCCAGTTGTTAAACACAGGCTCTTGTTATAGATTAGAATCTTCAATAGAAAAAGTGAAACTATGCCATAATAGTATAGTATTTATTGATTGCAATTCATTGAAACAAAATAAATTTCATTTAACTGCATAAGTTGTGATTCTTTTGTCAATATGATGATGAGACTAAGTTAAAAATCAATAAGCTGTTTCAACATTGTTGTTTCCATACGTGTGAAACTTCTATGCTGATGCAAGTAAATTTCGCAAATATCATGGCAACAATATCTCAAATGTTTACATTGCAAATAGTTAAGATTTAAAGAAATGTGATTGAGGTCAATGTTTTTTGTCTATGAAAACCCTACTCATAGTCTGAATTATAATACCCTACGCTTTCTTTTTATGATGAAATTATTGAAATAATTCTAATCTGTAAGACAGGTCACATATACGTTGGTAATAAAGAGATAAGACTAAGAATTTATAATTTTCTTAATCTTATTGGAAATTCTCTTGTCAAACATCTTCTAACCTTGATTAATTGTTAAGTGAATGCAAAAACATTTAAATTTTCACTTTCCCAGTCATTTCATAAAAAAATGTGTATCTAACATTTCACCATGGAATATTTTAATGTGTTAAGAAAATTTAAGTTAATACATAGGATAAAAACATACATATAGCAAAAATATGGACTACGATTTTATACTCTTTTTTTCTTTGTTTTAATCATAGTCAATCAGGTTTGCGATGACATGCAATAAAATTTTGTAACACCTGTATGCAATTCGTATTGTGGTCTACAAAAAAGTAAGAACGATTTTATAGGGAAGAAGCTTTTATAGTTGACTCGAATAGTTATTAGATCGATGGTGATACTTCTAATTTCTGAAAGATTTGTGGGAGGAAGAGACAAGTTTTAATTCTTACAAAGTAAACAGGAATCCATGAAATTAATTCGATAACATTCTCTTTTCGCTAGAATGAGAAAAAAACACATTAATAATTTCACTATTCTCAATACGAGTAAATATTTTTAATATTTTATAATGGGTTAAATAGTTATACAAGAATGTTTTTTCTTTTCAAAATACTTTTTAATCATGACACATGCTTTTGAATGATTGCTATTAACGTAAATCTTTTATTTTTCTTTGCATTATTTATCATTTAAAAATATTTTTTCAAATACTATGTATTTATTTTTTTTAATTTTTGCATTTTGGTTTTAATTTCTAATTTTTCAATAATGGTGTCGAACAGATTTTGTAATTTATTTTAAATTTGTGCATGGTTTCTTAACATAGATTTTTATTAATATCATTTATGATGGAAAACAATTTTAATTTCAAATGTTTTATTAACATAACTTTTTAGTGATGCAAAATTATAGATAAAAGTTTAAATTTGCATTGTTTGGAAATACATTCTTTTGCTGTTAAAAATTTAAAAAAAGTATTGAATTGATATAAAATGTTAAAAGATTTTAGTAATGATTGTTCTTAATAACAAAAAAAAAAAAAAAATACTTTTCTTATTTATACAAGATTTAGCCGAGCAATATTGAAGTTTATTATCTTATAATATTGCTGATTGCATCCATAACTTTGAGGAGTTATGCTTCATGAGATCTGAATGATATTTACTTCTAACAACAGAGAACATATTTATTTGGATGGTCATGGATTGCATAGCCATGCCTTGAATCAAAGGAAGTACCACCATAATTGAAGATATTTCTGAAAATGAAGCTGAAGCTAAAGTGTAATTTTGTTAATTTTTGACTAAATACGAGAAAAACTTCTCCTGTGTTATAGTCAATGTTTAATTTGGTAAAAAAAACATGAAGTAACTTATTCCTACAAAATAACCTTGGTTCCACCAACAAATCATGATAACCACATCTATGACTTTTAAAACTATGAAACACAATTACAAGTTGCCATTGTACTTTAGGTATCATAAAATTTGCTTATCATATGCAAATGATGATGTTAAATGTGTAAACATGAAATGCGGGAGGCTTGGCAGTTCCCTAAAAACGTATCTTACCATTATGATTTCAAATATTATATTGCGTTCTTAATGTCCTGTACAAAATAGAAAAATTAATCTTGAATTTTCTATGAAAATTTAACTACACATACTTATGTAATATAATTATATACTTATGTAGTACTTCATACTTATGTAATATATTATATATATATACTTATGCCAATGTATAATCCTAAGCAGACACTCAAACATTTTTAATTTAATAACAGCAATAAAAACAGAATACGTAACGATTTTCTGATATTCAGACTGTAATAGAAAATACTTGTTAAATAGTTTTTATTGAATATTTAAATTTTAGAAGTCAACAATAAAAGTTCATAGTTGGCAGATTTATTGAAACACTTCTTGCATGGGATAAACTGTATCTCGCTGTGGTATATCTACGCTTTCCAAATTTTTGAAAAAGAAATAACCCTAAAAGTACACGTAAATTTGAATGTAAATCATAATGCTATCATAAACATTAAAACATCTGAATTACTTGAATCATAGTATGATTACAACATTCCAAAATTGAGCCGCATACATCTTTCCAAAATGTTACACATTTCTTACATATTTCGTAAATAGCTGTTCAATTTCGAGTATTTCTACTGTTCGCCAGCATACTTACTTGAAGTAGACATCTGTAACCGGAGAAATGTGAATCTGAATTTAAATGAGAACTAAATATATGAGAAGAAAATAAGAAATCATATTTCTAAAGAGAAGAGTAGTAACTGTTAGCTTTTTATTGATTTAAATATCCCAATTAAATTGTCACTTATACGAAGTTCTAATACTTAATATGCAAATTTCATGATAGGATTTGCATGTTAATATAAATACACTGTTTCAGTGTACTTAAGTTTATTTATTAAAATATTTTAAAAATTATATTGAAAGTGCGTTAAATACCGATATTTTTGATTAAACAAAATTGTGGAAACAACATAAATTGAAGTGCTTACTATAAATTTGTATCCAACTACAGCATTTCGCTTTAATGAAATAAAATTAAAAAAATATGAGACTTAAAGTTCTACACAAAATATGGGAAATTAAAAATAAAAATCTATAATTATGTTACTTTTAATGTAAGATTATATCCTGCATATATAACTAAACACATATGAGAATGTATGCTATAATATATATATTTTATATATATATATATATATATATATATATATATATATATATATATATATATATATATATATATATATATATATATATATATATATATATATAT
Organism: Latrodectus elegans; assembly: GCA_030067965.1. Classification (NCBI taxonomy): domain Eukaryota; kingdom Metazoa; phylum Arthropoda; class Arachnida; order Araneae; family Theridiidae; genus Latrodectus; species Latrodectus elegans. Next base: position 114,124,680 of record CM057813.1, on the reverse strand, counting down.
ATATATATATATATATATATATATATATATATATATATATATATATATATATATATATATATATATATATATATATATATATATATATATATATATATATATAATATATATATATATATATATATATATATATATATATATATATATATTTTTTTTTCCTAACTTCCATCATATATAAAATTGATGTTAATTAAATTGTTCAGAAAACTTTTCAATTTATTAAAGTTTATAAATACATTATGTATGAAGATAGGGTAAAAATGATTTCAAACATATTTCATTTTCTGGAAAAACTCTCTTTAATCTAGAAAATTAAAAAAAAATCATTGTTTTAAATCATATTTTATAGAGTATTTGAAATACATCTGCATTAGGAGGTTCTAATACTTCTGTGGATAATTTTCAATCAAATTACTTTTTTTGTTTTCGAAATAACAGAAAATTTTAAATTGTTTTCAGGAAAATGAATCAGAAACAGCAGTTTATTTGTGACTGTTTTTTTATGTTTTCAAAGAACAAATGAAGAATTGAATTAAAAATAAATTACGATTTCATGGATGTAGTACAAGCAATAATACATTTATTTTGACACATTTTGATTTAAAATAATGTCTAAGTGTTTATTAAACACTAAATGATCTTTCATTAAAATAAGTGTATCTGATTATTTCTTAATATCAAGATATTCCTGCAAAAAATTCTAAAATTAAATAATTAAATTCATTTTTATTTGTGGAAGATATTAGTTCAATTTTAAAATGTAAAATATTTGGACCAGAATATAATGCATACAATAAAAGTTAGTACACTGGCAAATAATTGGTTTTAGAGTAAGTTTGCAAGAAAAATGTTCACCACTTTTGTTAAAGGTACGTGTTCAATTTTCTATAAATTATGAAAAATAATTTTGATCAATAAAATATATTTTTGTATAATAAAAAACCATATATTTTCAGTATTCAGACAGGAATCCCCTAAACATTTTTGTAGATAACTCATTTCAACAAAGGATGACATAAATTTTATATTTTGATGTTCACAGACACAAAATTCTTACAAATATTAAATATATAATTTATTCTTCGGTTTTATGTTTCTAATTCATCTTTATAATTTCAGCAATTCATTTTATTTATATTACAAATATATGTGCTTAATATTGGTTGTATTATACAAATTATAATAGTATAAAGTTCTTAAAAATTATTGTATAGTAATTTAAAATTTTTGTTTTTTACCAACTACCAGGGTTATTTGGAGTTTTTACGGCATACTATTTGGTTAAACAAATTCTACAAGCGGGTTACATAACTCACAATTGCCAAATGATAAAAATGTATTCCGTAATTAATAATTGGATCTAAATAATTTTGTTCTTCTAATTCTTTATCATTAATAATGACGTGAAAAATATCAAGAAATATATAATGATGTACATGCATACATTTTAATTGATTTATTTAACTGTCAAATTGATTATATTTCATTTATAATATCTAAGTTTTCTTGAACAATAAAATATGAAATTAAGGAATTTATAAAATGTAACATTTGGTTTTGTATTTTATTTGTTATCATGTTTCTAATCTGTTATTGCATGTTATCACAAAAAATAAGATGATTCGAAAATTTAATTATTATTATTAAGTGTTTATTTAAAGTATTTCTGATATGAAAAAGATAGGTTATATATTGATAATATTTTATTTTTATATATTTAATTATTATTTTATTCGAGTAACAATTATCTGTGGTATAAGTATTTTGTCTGCTTTAAAGAGTTTCATACTTTTTAAATATAAAAAACCCTTTAAATCAGGCAAAATATAATCATTCTCACAAGCAAAATCATAAGCATAAAATATAACATCAAAATATACAACAGTCATAAAAGTTAATTGACTTACGTTTATCTCGAAAATAATACAATGTTTTGGAAATTAAAAATAAAAGATAGATGTATTACGAGATTTTTATGTTTAAGATGTCTTTTGATGAAGTAAATTTATATCAAAAAGAAGAATCAATAAAATATTTCTTTTCATTTACAGCTGTATAAATGTTTCGAATTCTTTTCGCAGTGTTTTTGAAATATATGTACTTATTAAAAAAAATTAGTCATTTTTTATTTCTACATTCATTTATGTAAGGATTCGAACATTTATTTATGTAAGGATATTTAATAAAGAGACATATTATAAGAAGCTTTCTGTTTCATTAAATTTTTCTCATTAAGATGAAAGTATAATGTTTAATGTCTTATATGATAGCTATCTATTTAAATATTTATTATAATTCCCATTTTAATGAACTTAAAATTCTATCTTAGAATTAATTGATTGGAAAAATCCTAAACTTATTTTTTTACATATTATCTATATTTCTTTGCTGAATTGTTAAAAAGGAACATAGTGAATTTTATACCAATGCATAAACTTTTATAAAAAAAATTATAGTAGGGCATAAATCACGAATGATTTTTTTCTGTTCACTATCAATCATCTTCGAAGCAGCCAGATAATTTTTACAACGTCTTAATATTAATGTTTTAAATATATAAGAGTTTTAATTTTCTTAAATTATAATTTCTCATTTTTGTTTAAGCAAAATCTTAAACAAACTATTTTCCTTTCATTAAATACATATTTCTTTTCGCGTCTTCAGCTCTACCTTTTTAAGTTCATTTTAACATTCAATAAAATAAAACTCTTCTACGCTCATTTTGTTAGTTTAAAAGAAGTATTTCTCTCTAAAAATTGCTAAAAATAGTATTCTGACTTGAAAAATCTACGCGTTATTTTTGACACTTGAAAGATTTCTTTCATTTCAAATTTAATGTACTCTCTGGAGATGAGATGAATACGTATAAACTATTTTTAGAACTTACGTAAGCATGAGACATATTCCAGTTTCAGCAGCATTGATAAGCAGTTTCGATTTTATTTTCCCATCTTTATGCAAAATAAAGGGCATTTCTTTGCTGCGCATTTTTATCACCGCATTTGATACCAGGATATTGAAGAAATCTTTCTCAGAACTAAATTTTGAACTCGTAATGTTTTGTTAAATTTCTAAGTCAGCAACCAAGTGATAAAAACAATTCTACAATGAGATATATTTTATTTGACGATAAATCGTTAATGAAATTAAATAATCAGCTTTAAAATAATAATTGAGAGCATAGTAAAGCTTGTCAATTGAGTTTTATTAAAATTTTTTCATACACATTTTTGTGGATAGATTAATTTTTTTTCAAACTGTAAACTAACTGTAATGAAACTTTTAGTGTATTTCAAATTTTATGGATTTTCGAATAAGAGAGATTAAGTACAGTATTTAAGTTATATATATATATTATTTCAAAGAATGGTTATTTGAAGAAACAAAGATATTTTCCTATACTGATCTTGTATTCATAGAAATCCATTTATTTATCATCTGAAGTAATGCAACATTTATTAATAATTTTGAATTTGAAAATGTATGAAAGCAATCTTTAGCAAATATTATATTTTAACAGACATTCTGTATTTTAAATTTTATTATCATTTTTAAAAGTAATTTTTATTTTATGATTTATCTTGAAAACGAGTAACAAAATTATTTTCATGGATTGAAATTTAAAATTTTCATAAAAGATTTTATTCTTTCAGAAGTTATTTGTAAGACATTCTTGGATAATTTTAAGTTATACTTCTTATTGCTTTGGAAAATCTTTGCAATGCTTAAAATAACATAAAAATTCAGTACTTGTAAATTTTATTTAAATTAGCAGCAGAATAGACTGTATAGTAGTATTAGAAATGTGTATTCAAACTGTATAAAAATAGTTCATAATTTTTTCAGGTATGAAAACGTTAAAAGTTTAATGAATCAAGTTAGCATTTGATATGAATACTCTGCAGTAAGATCTTAACATAAAATATGACACTTTAATTTCTGAATTACTATACACTATCAAAATTGTTGTGAGGATTGAAAATGATTGTCAGGTTAATGAATAGAAATCGTTTTTGAAATTAAAAGTTTTCTGAAGAATTTTCACTTAATAATTTACGTTAGTTTTAATAAAATTTTCGATACATAATGCTCAGTTAATTTTTTTCCTTTAATCGGTTAAATTTATAGTATTCAAAAATTCAGTTAAAGGTTGTTCATCAGAATAGTTTGTTTATAAATTGAATATTATTTGTACTAAGAATAAAGGAACAATACTAGAAATCATAGATTTAGAATTAAGTAACACATTTTTATAGAATTTCATTTGTTGTTTATGTATTCCTATCATCCTATCATCAAATTATGTCATTCATAAATGTGAAATAGCATGCATTTTTTCTCTTATTTATGAATGGTGCACTCTCATTATATCTTTTAATTTCTATATATAAAACTGTAATTACAGAGTCATTCTCAAAAGGGTGTTTGATATCAATTTAAGATATCTATCTAATCAGTAAGATATAGAAATTTCATGCAAATACCTTCTGTTTTCACTGTAGCAGTATGGATATTCCATACAAAAGTTCAAATGAAATATATATCATATAAAAAGAAATATTTTTAAACATTAAAATTTTACAAGCTTTTAAATACACTATCTGATTAAAATAAAGTGACTAAATAGTTTGTGAAAATAAAATATATGTATATAATACACAATCTTAGAATACATTTGTAAATAATTGAGGTTATTTTCAAATTCATGCATTACAGAAATGGTCATAATTAGCAATAAAATATAGTTGCCTCTTTAATATAGCTGTTATATAGACTGATATTTTATATAAACATTTGTTAATTGTGAAATGCTTTCCTGTAAATGGAAATTTGTATATTCCACTGATAGATTCTACTGATATCATTCCAATGAAGATCAATATATCGCAGTAAGCGATGTGTAGTCGTTTAGGATATAACTAATAGAGCATTCAAGGGGTGTTTAGGCCTATTAGTCTACAACTAATAGATTAATAGACCTAAACACCTCTTAAATTCTCCGTGATAAAATTTCACGTAAATAAAAGCAATAGTTAAAAAAACATGAGCCATTTTTGTTTGTGAAATATAATTCTGAATCAGCTCCACGTGTTTCAATACACCAGAATTAGAGTCTTCATTTTCGACTGCCACCTGGTTAAGGATGAAATGCGGAAAGTAAATTGGAAACTTTAGGAATTATTTTATGTTTGACGAATTTATTTTGAGAAAGCATATCCGATATATACAAAAGAGAGTGATATTTTTGTTGGCATTCGACTCATTTAGATTTTGACAAGCATCAATTTAATTCATGTGATGAATTCAGAGAGTTTAAACGTTGATTTTTTTTAGATTTACAAAGCTCAAACCTTTCAAGTATTTTGTTTTTCAAACATAAAAGGCTTTTATACAATGGATGATTCGAATCACAAAAAATGCAAAACACGCATGATCAAAACATGTAGGGTAATGTTTTTACATTAATGCCATACTGATAAGGTTTTATTTAGCATATAACAACTACATGGGATTACACCCCTTCCCAAGCAAGTTAATAAAGTAGCAACAAACGAACGATTACTACACCAAACCTGAGGCGTTTATTTTGCGGCTTTTGGATTAGTTGGTTCAATTGACGAAAGGACAGAATAGTCAATATTGTAAGGTCTGTCTCCAATAAGTCGTTTTTTAAAGTGTTTCTTTCTTCTTGTAGAAATGTGTGTGATAAATACCCTAAGAACCTACTTAAAGGAATTTTGTATGGCGTTTTGGAAATATGTGAAATAATTTATTAAACTATTATGTTTAAAAAAACGTTGGTAAATATTATCGACTATATTTAACGATATAAAAGTTTTAAAAGTAAATTTTAAATGAAATTCCTAATTAGTAAAAAATTACTTAAAATATAAAGAAGAAGTGTAAGAAAGTTCAAGAAATTTAATGAGAACCCTTATAAAACTATGAAAGAATCTGAGCTTGAAACAAAATAGGAAAAACAAGCTATGCGATTTAAGTAGAAAATATAACAAAAATTTAGAAGTCATTAAATGAATAAGTAAAATTCTATTTCAAACATTTAAATTTAATAATGAAAAATATTATTAAATTTATAGACTTCAAATACAGTACATATGAGTAATTTCACAGTCACATTATTAAAAAATTAAACTATTGTCAAAAATAATTACGTTAGTCAAATAAGTAGTCATAATTCTTATATTTTCAAAACTTAAAAATATTTTCGAACAATGAAAAAAACTAATTTAAGCATGTTTTATTTATTTTAAATACAATAAATCCCCTCCTTATTGAAGAAATAAAGATATACAAATTAGTCCTGGATATTTCCTCGTATAGCTAGATTTTCCTGGTGTCACATCGTGTACCATACTTAAATATTTCATGAAAAAAAATGTTGATGAAAAAATATGTAAAATACTTTTTGAATAAAACCTAACTACCCACAGATTTATTTTAAAGATTGAATTGTAGTTAATTATTGTACGTATAAGTAATAAATATTTGCTTACAAGCTGAATAAATAAAGTACAGAAAATATGGATTTAAAATAGCTTGTGAAAATGCACAGATTTTTCAAAAAAAAAAAAAAATTAATGCCTTAAGCCAGGAAGAATCCATGTTACATAGAAATATTGAATAAAGAAATAATTTTACAATATTTAAGAAATTGGATGCATGTCTAAAATGAGATTCTTTCTGCGTCTATGAAAAGTATATTCTTAGACAAGAATTTATTATCCTTCACGCTTGAGAAGACACCTTCCATTCTGATGCAGATTTTCTCCAAAAGGAAAATACAGCAATATCTCCATATATAATACCAAAAAGAAAAAAGAAATTTACTTTAAAAAGGAGAAGGCTACTATTCTTAGAAAGAAAAGTTTGAATGGAATTCATACAAGTGAGCCATAAAATGTGTTTTATACTACGTACTGTTTCTTTATATATGAAATGTGAATTATTTAGAAAAGAAAATAAGACTTCCTGATGACTGGATAAATTGGAAATAATCTAAACATAATACAGTTATATTGAGCAAATCTGTAGATATAATTTATCTCATTTCAGAAAGTCATTTTGAGTACATTATAAATTGTCTTACATTAGATATTTCTAGAAATAACTTATTTTGAATCCTTGAGGGTTTTGTGTTTAATGAATAAGAATAAACAATATCTATCATAAGCAATACTTCATTTATGTTTTATTCAAAGATATTTCCTGATAATGGACAGTTTAAGGTTTGCTTAATTAATTGGATTTCATCACTTGAATAAAGAATAAATGATACTGATTTATGTTTATCACTAAAGTGGGCAGTAGAGTGCTTTTCGCTGAAGCCGTCTGATTTCAGAAGTTTGTAAACATAAATCCAGTTACTTTATAAGTGCTTAAAGGGTCTTTAATTATTCAATACATATTGAACAGAATATTCCATAATACATAATAAAAGTAATACAGCAAATATTACTAAAATGCGTTAAAAGTTTGCTGAATAATGGCCTAATTTAAATGAGCCTTATGTCCTTTAGTAAGCATAATTTAAAATCCAAACATTTTTTTAAAAAGTAACTTTAAAATCTATTCATAATCTATTTAGAAAGCAGTAGGCGTGCTAATATGAGCTGAAAGTTCGAGTCTTGGCAATTGAAATCAAGATTTTCTGGTTTCGAAAAGCAATTAAATGCCTTATTTCACCTGGAAGACATTGTGTCTGCGATATAATTTACGTGATTTATCAGATTGTAATGACAGTGAAGTATCTTTGCAGGCTGTATTACAGATCCAGCTACTTCCAATAATAAGGACAACGGGGATCTAAAATAAGATACAGGTCTTTATTAGGAAAATAACCAAAGAGCTTATATATGGGAAAGCATTAAATTGAAAGATAATGCTTCCCCCTACTTAAAATAGGATACTTTTCCCAATAAGGTCGTTTAGTTAGTTTGGGAATATCATCGTTCTTTTTAATTAGCTGGATCTATAATAGATTCTAAGATATACATCACGTTCTAAAATAAAATGCAGTATATTTATCTTAAGAATTGTGTTCATAAAAATATTATTTTACACGATATAAATTTTAAATTTTTATTCTGTAATATCAATTAATATTTTCTTAATCTATATGACCTTCATCTTAAGATTGTAATTCAAAAATATAAATTACTTTAATTTAATGCTGCCTTAGATTAATTACATTTTAAAACTGAATAATGCAATTTCAAATAGAAATTGTTTTATATTATATCTATGTGGTTTTAATAAATACTAATGGCTGATAAATTAACACTCTATAACATGGTAATGAAAATAAATAAAAGACGCCATAACATAACTTTATATGCTTCATTAACTTGAATAACGAAACAGCCTTAATGTTGCTATAAAATTAACTACAGAACTTGATATTATGTGCATTATGCATTTCTACATAAATGAGTAAAATTAAAACTAATCATATCGTGAGTTAAAATTTTACCCCAACATAAGAAAAATTAACAATATATTGTCAAATATTAAAAGATAACCTTCTAATCTTTTTAATAAGTATTTCAGTATCAAAAACTACAATAGTATTTTATATAACAACGTATCATATAATCAAAGAAACACACTAGTAAAATAGATATATATATATATATATACCAGTTTTCTAACTTAATAACATTTGATAAAATGTGAATTATAAGAATTCTTCGAAAATTAGAATTACGTGGAAATTTTTGAATTTTAAATTCTAATATTCATGTATGTGTTACAAGAACCTATAACAAGAATCGTGGAATTTCAGAATAAAAAGTAAATTGCGATACGTGATGGTGTATGTTTAAAGTGCATATTAAAACAAATATGATAAAAAAAGCTTTAAAAGTTTTTTAGAAGGCATAAATGTCATTTGCTTATATTATAAACGCCTTTAAAGCACCACACTATGAAGATCTTGCCAAAATCTATAAAAAAAATGTATTAATCTAAAGTCTTCATAAATATTTAGGAAAAAATAATTGTTTATATGTAAGTTGTTATATATGAAGAATTATTTTTGAAATTTTTTTTATATTAATATGATATTTGATCAATTAAATAGAATGTTTGATAATAATACATTTGATTTGCAATGAACTCAATGCGATATATGTTAAATAATATGTTTAATATCAAAGAGATTAAATAAAATATTTGAAAATTTCTCTATTATTAAATTTATTTAAAATAAATTAAATGATACAATCTTAATAATTATAAAAGAAAATATTTTTACAGTGTAGAATAATTTCTTTACTGCAAATTTTTAAATATAAAAATAATGCATACAATAAATGAAAATAATACATTCATACACTATAATATATTACATTGAAAAGGATTCTTTGAAATTTCAGTAATTAATTTGAAAATTTTAAATGTTATACAGAAAAGTACATAAATATTAATTTTATGCAATGCAACTAAAAATGTAAGAAATTTATGATTTTACAAATTAAATATATTTGTTTTAATTAATAAACATTGGAATTCACGATAGCTAATCATTTCTTTTTAAATGTGAGCAAATACATTCACCCTAATATTTATCGCTGTTCATATTTAGTGGGCTTAATTGTTATGTTTTACATTCCATATAGTTTCAATATTATTACATAGAATTAAAATGTTATTTCTAGAATTGAATTTATTTATAAATAACCTTACACATTACAAGATCAAGATTCAAATTTCGGATTATTAAAATTATATAGAAGATGCTTTTTCATTAAAGTACTATGAAAATTTTGAAGTTTGAACTCAATTTTAACGAAAGTGTACATTTTCTGAAGTGTTTTTATTTCGTAATCTTTTGAGATTCTGAACTATTTTAATTTGTGATATTTTTTGGTTTACTAATATTTTTAAATAAAAATTAAAAGAGTATATAAAAATTATATGAATTTATATGTGAATTATACAAAATTAAAATATTAAATTTTAAATTACGAAAATATTTAGAAAAAATCGATTTTAATTTCATTACTCAAAAAAGTGTCTATTTGACTGAAAATTATTAATCACAACATTTTTCATCTATTACTATAAGCATCTATTTCTTTCTGATACAAAAACTTTCAGCTATTAATGGAATTAATTATAATGCTCGTTTTAAAATCAGAATTTAATCAAATAAAAATGTAATTTTTAAATATTTTTATGGATTATATTCATTGATAACCAGTGTGATAATTTTCCAAAGCACCTTATTATCCAATTTTAAAAATAAAGCCAAAGAAAATTTTTCATAATAAAAAAGTTCGTAATTTTTTATCATTATATTGATTTATGGATAATATATGATTTTAGTTCTATGATATACTAAAGTAGAAGCAAAAAGAAATTAAATAATATAAATTAAAAAGAATATTTTGATAATTATTTTAAATAAAATTTGAAATTTTGATACCATTCACCAAACAATCTAACAGTTCAAGATTATTGTTGTAAATACTTTGGGTTATTATACTATCCGGGCTATATTGTAACGCAAGAGATAAATCATGAAAAATTCCCAAATATAGCATCAATTATACTTGTATGCCGACAACAGAATCGAAACATAAGCATCCTGATTTTATAAATAGCTTAGCTTGAGCCTAAGTTCTTCTATATCACAACAAACATTCGTGGTAATATTAATTTTTAATTTTAACCGTGTATTAGTATCTGTGATATACTATGCTGAGGAATTTTAAAAACTGAAATTCTAAGTATCTTAAATCTGTATTTATGTATAGGAATATTTTTATCGTCTATTTGTTTTATATTGGAAGATATTGAATAAAGATAAACTGTCATCGAAAGTATTATAATTGAAATTTGATAACTTTTGAATTAATTCAGGTGATGATCAATGATTTAAATTTATATAATTCTTAAAATAACTGGACTACAACATAACTGTTGTTGAACCAAAAATTTATAAATGTGCTGAACTAAAACATAAACAATGGATAAATGGTTTGTTTTTTCTCAGTTAATATTAAGCATTTTCTCTATGAAGTTAATCATCAAAGCAGAGGTTAATTTGTTACAATATGATATGAAAATAATTCTTTCAAGCAAAGAAATTACTTCTTTGGTAAAAAAATATGTCTTAATTTGGAAATTACTAATATTTATAAAATAACCTAAGCTAGAATTTACATATTATAATCATCAAATGCAGTTGTGAAAGATGGAGATTTGTGGAAGTCTCTCTCTCTCTCTCTCTCGTTCTACAAATAGTGATTTTGTATTTCAACTTCCTGCTAAAAAAAAAAAAAAACTTGTAGATAAGATTTATAAATTATAGTATAACATTTGCTAAAACAAAAATCTATGAAAGTTGAAATTAAGAAAAAGATTCCAAAAAATATAATTGCTTACTACTCATTTCTGGAAATTTGGTGGTATATTTGTTAGGAAACACTTAATATAAAGCCATTTATTTTATTATATATAAAAAATAGAAATTCAGGAAAAAGTTATAAAAATTTTTTTTATCAGCAGGTTTTTAAGTAAGGAAAAGATAAACTGAATTTCAATAATCTTTCAATAGAAACTTGTTACAAAATGGCTTCTGATCAAAACCACATTACATTTTCCCGTAAGGGAACTTTTTACATGCCTAGAAAGGCGTGACTTTCCTTTCCTTTTATTTCCTTCTCTGTACTCTGTTACATGAAGTAATAATGGTATAGTTGCAATTTTTCGCATTACCTTCCTTAGTAAAATGTTGCATAGTATAATGTAGTTTTAGTTGGTGGCCCTCTGGTTGTAAAATTCAACTAGAAAGCATTAAAACTTTCTTATTTTTCAGTTTAGTGAAGCCTTTACTAATGATAAAATATTTAAAATGGCTTTGTGAATTTACTTTTGGAGGCTTTGTGTTCAGAAGAGTAGTTTGTAGCATTCTATGTTAATATATTTTCTTACATATTTTTAAAATAAATGGCATTACTTTATAAATTAGAGGTTTAAAGTGATAATTTAAGTTTTTGGATTTGCAGTTGTAAATTTGAAAACAAGAAATACATTTTCATCATCACAGTGAATATTGACACATATTCTATACAATTATATTCTTATCTAAAATTGCGTATCATATTTATAAATTTTTTATTAGTAAAAAGACAGTCATTAAAAGTATTTTGAATTTGTATTTTGTAAGTTCTGTGAAATGTTTTGTATTAAATATTTTTCTTTATACAAATTATAAGTATATAAGAGCCAAAAAACACGTTTTATTGAATATATATACATTTGGCAATATTGATTTGAAAATGATTGATTGATCTAAAGAAAGTTTTTATTCTTAAAAAGAAACAAATACTAAAACAATGCGTTTCTCATAGTAAAAGACTTCTGAATATATCTTATCTTAAGTTAAACAACCCTTTTTAACCTTGCTTACTTGTATTTCACCTTCAAATATACCGAGTTGACTGTCTTGATATTTTTCTTATTTGAATTCTTGTGACATTCAAAAAAAAGTCCAATAATTTGTAAGTTTTTTCAAAATATTACACAATCATTTGTAGTCTTGCAAAAATATCTTTAAAATACTACAGCTTTTATTCAATTTACTACCTTATATCAAGATTTTTATGACATTTTCTCCCGTTTAATATCTAGAACTCATGGCAGGAATCAGGAAACTAAAATTTTTCTTATAATGTTGGTAAGTATATGTGTATTTACTCTTTTTCCAAATGAAATTTGTTGTTATTGATTATTAAATAACCAAGTAATAATCATTTTATTTAAGAAGAAAAAATCTGGATAAAGCAAGAAAAAATTTGGATAAAGCATTTAAATGATGACTTTTATAAGATTTGAAAAACATTTTTTCAGAAGAAGCAGCTAATGGTTTATAGTTTGTCTGTAACTCAAAAATCATTTTAAGTGTTTGTTCCCATATTAGATATTTTTGATTGTTCTTGTCAGACGCAAAATATAAATGCTTTAAATATTTGTCCAGTTTTTTGTAGTTTGTGTTAATTTATATAAATATTCTTGCAAACAAATTCGATTAAATTTATCACAAACTAAGTCAGTAGTTAATTGAATTAAATTTCATGATTAAGACTTAATAATAAATTTGAAAATGAATTTGAGATTTAGAAAGGAAAAAAAATATATAGTATTTTCTACAGTATTTTTTCTCAATTATTATAGTTTCCTTTTCCAATCCAGTAATGCACACTTTTCTGATGATTGCATCAAAAGAAAAAAAATTCCTCAATGGTACTGAATTACATTGTCAGAAATAACATCTCAGTGTGCAATGCTTCAGTGTAACAATCTCACCGAGATACTATTGCACAAAATGCGAAATGTCTCTGAACTCTTGTGGCTGTTAAAAATTTCCTTTTCTGTTGTTAAGAAAAGCTTCCGCTATTTATAATTTTGTTGCAAATATCGCATCTTAAGAGAGTTTTTAAGTTTATCGATCAAGGGCTTTAAAATTATTCATTTTACTATCGTTTTTTTTTTTTTTTTTTTTTTTTTTGCAAATATTCCTATTATATTTGGAAATGTTATTGTACTTTTGGACTCATTGGCGTAATTCTTCAAGGAGTTTATTAAAAAAAACGGATGATAATGGATTTAAAATTTAAGCATTCCAAGATTCTTAAATTAGCTTTCCCTGCAATTCATGGAAGATATCGTGGTGAAATGTCAAAGTAAATGTAACTTCGAGTTCTTATCAATCTCAGTATTCAGTTTTCTCACTCTTTCCAAACCGTGATTTTACAACATAAGGAACAGATTCTCTTAAATGTGATAAAGTCAATGTCTTTTTAATACCGATGACATCATTTGAATTTTTAATTGCTCTACCAAGTTTACGCAATGATCTTCAGCTTGTAATGTTCTGTCAAAGTCCCTTAAATATACTTATCTCAATTTTAATATCGTAAAACTATTATTTAAAGCTACAATTGAAACTCTTGATTCCTTCCGCAATGACGTAATTTTTAATAAAGTGTGAATTAAGTGATCGAAATTTTTGAAAAATTCCTACCATAGACGAAAAATTAAGAGATGAATTAATATCCGGAGCAATTTGAGTGGTGATGACAAAAATTCCTCCAATGTTACTCAGTTACATTACAGAATAACAATTTTAAAAGAGATTATGGATTTAATATGAAAAAATTCAATCTAGTTTAAAAGAGAACATTGCTTTTATGTTGTCTGTGTCTTCAGATGTCAGAATATTTGAACTATATGTCTTTTCAATAACTTCCATATAGATATTTGATGCTTGAGCTAAGATTGCTTAATTCAATCATAAAATCTGTAGACATAAGGATTGCAATTTTAAAAAAATGTTTGACTTTTTGTTATAGAAAAAGTCTTTACCGAACAACTTTCTTTAATAACATGTTTGTTTAAATTTTTTTGACTGCACCAATTATTTATTTCAAAAAGAATGTCCTTTTCATGTCTAGAAGTTTAAAACATATCTTTGAAAGAGAAGATTTTCACAGCTACGAATTGTTAAAAGACTTTGGTGTCTTAGCTATTGAAAGAGACAAAACTCTGGTTCAAAAGGATGTTGTAAGCAAATAAACGGAATAACATTTAAAAAAAGGAGCTGGTTATTAAAAGGACTTTCATTTCTTTCCTATTTTTCATCGAATCTTTTTCATAAATGTTTTACTGAATGCGCACAAAAGTTTACCTCTTTTTCAAGCTATTGTATTAATTTATTATTATATATATTGTTATATGTTTTACAAGTACATATTTTTTCTATATTACTATTATTAAGTTAGGAATATTATACTATGAATTTATGGAAGTCAATTTATTTATTCTTTGTTGAAAAGTTGATGTAGCTTTTAAACCTGGAAACCAATAATATTAAATTTAAAAGAGTGTTGAAAGTTTAATATTTAAGTTAATCAGAAGTTAAGAAAATATTATTATACAGAATGCAAGCAAGGGAAACCCACAATCATTTTAAAACTAATTACTATTAACGTTAAATATATTATATTTCCTCTTAGTTATTAATACTTTTGCCTTCATTATTTTACAAATCCTGAAAAATACCTACTTAATACAACTCTAAACTCGTGAAAGGAACAAGCATTTGGCTATTGTTTAAAGCGTTTGATTTTTTCCTTTTGAGAAATCAAAAAAATCTTTTACAGGTAAAAATTTTAGATTGATATAATCAGAACATATTTCCACTAAACTTTCATAAGCATTTATAATATATTTAATTTCATAATAAATTTTATGTTTCAGATTCAAAAACACGTAAGTTTTTATTCACAAATACTCCCCTGAATATCTTAACAGATATTAATGGATAATAATCTTCACAAACCTCTAATTCCTTGAAATTTGAAATATTGCATTAATGTAGCAGAATTTTTTCAAAGAATTTTCGATATATAAAATACGATTTTTTTAGAAACATGTAAGAAATGGTTTCAGCAATAAAGGAGATTCAAGCTTTAAAATCCGATATACCACCCATAAGTTATCTTCATGACTTAAAAATACCATAACTAAATTTTAACAATTCAAGATGTACGTGATTTTTTCAACTCATCTTGATAATTTGTACAGGATAAATAAATTTTGATTTACTACTGCGATTCCATAAATTGCGTTAATATTTCTGACATGTCAGAATCGTATCATCTCGCTTTCACTTTTTCAAATATAATATACAATTTTTGTTGCTTATCATTTTTATTTTGAAATACTATCTTAATATTTATTATGATATTTTCGGATATAATATTAAATTATTTAAAATGATCTCTCTCTTATTACATACAAAACAAGCGATTAACTACGACGGAGATAGTTTTGTAGTATAATAATATTATTTATAATGCAGTTTAAAAAAAAAAATCTTCACCCTACAAACGTATTACAAACTAAATACTTAATTCATTTGTCAGATGATTTCTGAGATTTATATAGTTACATAGACTATGTAAATAATAGTTTCTCCAATTTTTAATTACTAGGATATTTTTTGTCTATTAAAGCTCAGACAACATTTTGAATAATATAGTAAGATATACATTTTGTATATCTTGTTAACAAAAATATATGAATTAATAATCTGTAAATACGTATGTAGGAAAACTAAAGTAATGAATGTAATGCTGAACTAAAGTAAAGAATGTAATAGAATAAATATGATATAATATATATGTGTATATATATATATATAGAATATTAGAATATATATATATATGTATATATATATATATATATATATATATATATATATATATATATATACATATATATATATATATATATATATATGTGTATATATATATATATAGAATATTAGAATATATATATATATGTATATATTTATGAAATACAGTAACATATAAATTATTGATTTTATACATATATATATATATATAAAATCAATAATTTATCTGTAGCTGTATTTCATTTAAAATAAATTTATGTATGTTTTATGCTAGTAGATCTCATCATATATTCATCAAGTCAATAATCCACTTATCGGAAATCATGAAACATCTATCAATGTCAAATCTGATCTACAATTTTTATCATTTGATAGCTTCAGTGACACGTTATCTACTGACACATAACAAATGTAAGAGTAATGAATTTTTCCTTCGTGATAATGTTGTTTACTTCATTCATATTTAATGAAATGTGTCCCACTTTTTTAATGAAAAATTGATCCTATTCTTAAAAACAGGATTTTATTTTCAAACGCGAAAGGTAAAAAGAAATATTTCAAAAGAAAATAGTGTTTTTTTGTTTCAAACTTAAAATAAATATTTTAAAAAGGAGTAAAAGTTGGGAAAAAGAACTGTGCGTTTTAAAAGTTGAAAGATATTAAAATTTGTAAAAATATTTAAAAAGAAAGATATAAATAAAAGTTTAAAATTTAAGTGTGCTAACTAAATTATAAAAAATATTTATATGAATATCATAATGCACGTATTACTTAAAAAATAAAATGCCATCCATTAAGAAATGTTTGTGTTTGATGTTTTCATTGAAAACATCACATATAACAAATTTATTTAAATAAATATTTAGTAAAATTGAGAAACATACTTATTAATTATAAAGTCTGAATTTTTATTATCCAAATAATATTCAGAAAATCTTCAATGATTTAATTAAAATTCTCTGTCACACATTTATTATTTAACAAAACGGTTATAAAAATATTAGTTTAAGGGAAAATGATGAAATGATTGGATATATTTAACACACTAAACAATTAAAAAACATAAAATTTTACAATTAGTTAAAAATTTATAAACGTAAGCACCGTTTGTTTGAGTATAACACATTTATTTTTAAAAATACTTCTATTTCAAAAAATTTAAATTTTATTAATCTTAAAATGTCTAATCACATATTCTTAGGGAATTTTATAAATTTATCAAAAAACTCTGTATGCAGGAAAAGTAATCTTCTTTATCCTAAATTAAATAATATTGAAAATGTCATGAAGAATTAATGGTATATTAACATTTCTGATAGATTACGTTACATATTACCTTAATGAAAGAACATTGAATTAAAAACTTTCAATAATATTGTTAATTTTAAATTTTAGTAATTACAGTATTTTATTACATTGTCATAAAATTAAACTATGCTCAGTTGAATATAGTAAAATTTGTTAGTTTTACAAAATATCATATTTACATATAATCATAAACATTTTTAAATAACATGTAATATAACAGCATAAATTCAGCATCATTTCTATGGCGTCATGAATGAGTTTCAATATTCAGTTTTAACTCATGCATTTAGGGAATACACTTTAAAATATTTACTTCTAACATCTATGAATTTTACCTTCAAACTACACATATAAATTTAATTAATTCCTGTAATGAAATTCTCATTGATAAAGACAAGCATATTTAATGTGTTTAAAACTTTAAATTCCAAATAAATTCAAATGTTAATTGCTACCTTCTTCTAGAATTTTAACAGGTGTAACTAAATGCTCTTCGCAAAATTTTAAGTAACAAATAATAATAAATGATAATATAAAAATTATCATATCATTGAATTTTTTATAATTAAATATTGTCCATTATTTGACAAAAAAAATAAAGAAAATTTTAAATGTAGTAAGTCAGTAATACTGATTCACTACATATAAAAAAATCAAAATTGTACAATCATATATATATATATATATATATATATATATATATATATATATATATATATATATATATATATATATATATATATATTAAAGAAAAGATTGTATATTTATTATTATTTATATGTAGTTGTTATATTTATCATTCAAGCATATACGATACAAATAACAATTTTATGGATAGATTTCAACAAACATTTATTTGCATATTAAAAAAATTTAACTAAGATTGTAATTACTGCTTTATAAAAGATTTTAAGCGAAAGTGCATTGAACTTATTCCAGCTTACTACAAACTTATTACAGTTCATACTGTAAAATACAAGTGACAGAAAACCCATTCGATGGTATGTTCACCTTGATGTGGTGGGTGGGTTGAGTGCTCCAACAACCCAGAGAGCTAAACGGTTTTAGCTTAGCTACTGACATGGTCTCCCTTTCTAGATAGGTCCTCAGTTGGTAGAGGCCAGACCAAAAAGAAACCTAGGAGAAGGAATCTGCAGTTAATCTTGTTGATCTGCAGGCAGCAGACGTATGAGCAAAGTCAGACTTTAGCCCTCTGGTGCTTCAGGTACTTAGCACTTAATGAAGCTACTCATTTCCCCCTTGACTATAAAATTAAAAGCGGACAACCTCATGGATATGATCCGATTTCAGATCAGAAGGATTAGTAGGGAGAAGAAACAGAAAAACATAAATTTTTGATTTTAAATTTTTTGAATAATCTTTTTCTATCTCATGTGTGAGTAGGTATTTGAGGTATAATTTTCTATTAAAAATTTACTCTAAATATAAATTCTAATATTGCAGAATGAGTTGCAAAACATGATGATATTAATATCTTTTTATTGAACAAAATATTTCACAAAGATGCATTTTTAAAAGAAAAATTAGCAAGAAATATAATTCAATGTAATTAAAATAAGTTAATGTATTTAACTAAAAAATTTAGATAAATATAATAATATTATCAATTTTGTAAAACATTAAATTCGTAATCAATTTTGCAAATATTTACTGAAATACTTGCTTGTAATGTTCAACCAAAGTAAACAATATTGTCAGACGAAAAATCAAATCGATATAAACATTAAAATCAAATCGATCTAAACATTAGTAGATAAGCAATAAAATCAAAATCTAAGCAGATAAGCCATGAAATTAAAATATTTATCATTTTATATTTCTTACTTGTATTTAGAATATAATATCGAAACGGAATTTAAAATGAGCTATTTTAATATTTAAAAATGTTATAAAATCTTAATTGAATTAAAAATATTGACTACTTTTTATAAAAATAATCATTTTAAAAAGCTAGACATTATCTAATTTTAATTAGTATTCTTTAATCATGAGTAAGAATAATTTTACAATTAAAATTTACTTATGTGAGTTATGTTCAGAATTATGTATACCCAGATTATTGTAAATTATGTTTTCTTGTTAATGCTTATATTGGTTTTTATTTTCAAATTTGTTGATATATTATAAAATATTTCTTTAGTATGCACAATTCATTTTTTTGCCATTTATTATTTCTTACTTAAAGCAAAAGTAAATAATTTTCAGTATGTTAGTACTGCTCGAACCCCAAACAATATTTGTTCGAGCACTTATATTCTTTGAATCAATTACTCAAATGAGAAACTGATTCAATGAAAAATAATAATTCTTATAAAAATTTCAAGCCAATATTAATAAAAGCATTCGTTTTTTCATTGGTCCTAAAATTTTGTATACTACAAATATTTTGTAACTATTATAGTAATTCATATTTATTTATGGCAGTAAGTTTACTTTAAAATTTCTTTTTAATACGATTCTTCAATTTTTAATAATAGATATAAAGTTTTAATTATTTGAACTACTTAAATTCTTTACTTTTTACAGCGTAAATTAAAATAAGTACTAAAATCGAACTAAAATTTTTTAATTATTATTTAATAAATATTTTACTATTATTAAACTTTTCATAAATTGTATGTCTGATTTGTTTTATTTTCATATTAATTAAATTTGCAAAAATAATTACAATTAGTAAGTGTTCTTTCAATTATTGTGTTCTATAATCACCATGGTAATGAATAATTTTCCATATCAAATGATCTTAAGATCAGAAATAATTTCTTTGGCAACTTTAAAATTAAAATGTTCGTTGGAAAATAATATTTTTTTACTTTTGATTCTGTCAGAGACACTGTCATACTGTCATTAATCTTTATATGTTAATGATATTATGCAGTTTGAAATAAATAAATAATTCATTTTTCAAATTAAAGTAATAAATGAATTTTAAAATGGTTAACATCTGCTGAGGACTGCTTAGGACTGAGACCGATCTATGACTTCTGACTTAATTCTTGAAGTCTATCTTATATTTATAAAACTAAGAAACTAAGGTTTAAAATAAAAATTAAGAAAGGTACCATCATACTCCTAAGAAATATTTTAATGTGCGATGATGCCTTTCTTAATCTTTATCTATTTCTACGGAATATTACTCAAATTTTAATAAATTTTGTAGAAAATATACATTTGTTTTTTTTATGTAATACAATTTGAGTTGTGTGTACATAATAAGAATATTCATATCTTCTGGTTTAAATTTTGCATTTTAAGAGATGAAGAAGGAAGCAGGATTTATCTTGAAATAGTTTCACGAAATCATTCAAACAACTTACAAAAATTTCCAGAAATTTTGCAAAAATATTAAAAAAAAAAAAAAAAAATACCCCATCGATTACATCAAGAATAAAAATCACAAAATATTAAAAGAAATATTTTTATACTTATAGATGTTACATCTAGAAACATTTTCAGTTGAAAATATTTTAAAGGTTGTTTATTCAGACCAGAGTTTTGCATTTTTTTGTCATAGTTTGCTTTTAGGATTACATAGCTAAACTATTACCTTAAGAAGCATAGTTACTTCTACTTAATGTCAAATACGAGATTTTTCTTTGAAATAACAATCATTTTTTGAAACTTAAGACAAAAATACATAGATATATGCTAAGAAATCCTTTTATAAGCAAAAAACATTTTTTATTACGTTACGTAATAACCGATTCCCATTGTTAAGCGTTTGCAATACATGATCAAGAATTACAATTTTTGAACTATTTAGTTTTCTTCTCAATTAGATATACAATTAATCTATTTCATTCATTGGGCATCACAACTTAAGTAAATATTTAAGAAAATACAAGGGGGTCTCTTGAGGGAAAAAGGAAAGTTTTGCAACCGATTCAAAATTAGTGTGTTTAATATTCTTAGAAGACTGGCTTTCCTTCATTCAGAAGTTTTACCTACAATAACAACTACATCTAAAACTCAAACAATGCTGGATCAGTTCAAAATGGTATTTTTGGTAGAATTTATATTTCTTTTTTCAGTTTCAAAAACAATGGTTTTTAATCTATCAGTCCCAAGGAAGAAAGGAACAATTGGTAATGCCCTGTTCACTTGTTATTTTGAAATATCGAAATATTGAGTTCTACAGATCATGAAGAAATACGGCAAATTTTCATGTGTAGTAGATTATAATGTATAAAATTAAAGGAAGTCTCATGTGTATCATTTGATTGCTTATTTTTCTAATAATTACTGCAAAAAAACATTCAGCAAAAAACAACAAAAAATATATTCAAAATCTGGATAAATTTCATAACTTTTCGACTGCACTTCTACAATGCAGACGAAATAAAATATACTTGATTTGCGTAATATCACTTTCTTAAAATAAGCTTACATCAAAATTTTCTCCAAATAAAACATTTTAACTGTCAATTGCAACCGGAAGCTGTTGAACTTAAATGTGGCTTAAATATACATAGTAATAATTTAAGTTCTCATTTTGGTCAATTAGAATTTCCCATTATATTCTGTATGCATAGAAACCATTAATAACAATAAATAATTGTAAGCGGTAATTTACACTACTGGCCATTAAAATTGCTACAACAGGAAGAAATACAGATAACAAAATTATATTTATTGGATATATATTATCCTAGAAATAACAAGTGATTAAATTTTCAAAAAATTTGGCTGGATGGATCCTGAGAAATCAGTACCCAGAACAACCACCTTTGGCAGTAATAACAGCAGTTATACGCCTGGGAATTGAGTCAAACAGAGATTGGATTGCAGGTACAGGTACAGATGCCCATGCAGCTTCAACACGATGCCACAGTACATCAACCGTAGTGACTGGCGTTTGGAGACGAGTCAGTCGCTCGGCAACCATCTAATAGACGTTTTCTGCTGGTGAAAGATCTGGAGAACGTGCTGGCCAGGGCAACAGCCGAACATGTTCCGTATCAAAGAAGGTCCGTACAATACCAGCAACATGCGGTCGGCCATTATCCTGCTGAAACGTAGGGTTTCGCCGGACTCGAATAAAGGGTAGAGCCACGGATCGTAACACACCAGAAAAGGAACGTGCACTGTTCAAAGCACCGTCAATGCGAACAAGAGGTGACCGAGACGTGTATCCAATGGCACCCCATACCATCACGCCAGTTGATGGGCCAGTATGACGATGACGAATGCACTCTGCTAGTGTGCGTTCACCACTATGCCGCCAAACACGGATGCGACCATCATGATGAGGTACACAGAACCTAGATTCATCTGAAAAGATGACGTCTCACCATTCGTGCACGCAGGTTCGTCATTGATCACGTCATTGAAGGCTCTCTTGTCAATGACGCAGCGTCAAGGGAAGCCGCAGCCATGGTCTCCGAGCTGAGAGTCCCTGCTGCTGCAAACGTCGTCGAACTGTTCGTACAGACACTTGTTGTCTTCCAAACGACCCCGTTTCTTGACTCACGGCTCGTGACGTGGTTGCACGATCCATTACGGCCATGCTGATAATATGCCTGTCTTCTCGGCTGCTAGTGATGGGTGGCCGTTGAGATCCTGCATGGCGTTCCGTATTACCATCCTGAAACCCTCGATTCCATATTCTGCTAACAGACATTGGATCTCGACCGACGCGAGCAGTAATACTGTGATAAAATAAACCACAATCCCGGTACGCTACAATTCGACCTTTATCAAAGTCAGAAACGTGCTGGTAAGCATTTCTCCTTCTGACACGCAGCATCACAACAGCTTTTCACCAGACAACGTTCAAATACCATTTGTGTATGAGGAAAAGGCTGAACAATTTCCTCATTTAAACACAATGTAGGTGTCACTACTGGCGTCCGCTTTGTCTGAATGCGCTGAAAAGCTAATCATTTGCTTATCACAGCACCTTCTTCCTTTCGTATAAATTTCACGTCTGTAGCATGTCACCTTCTTGGTGTAGCAATTTTAATGGCCAGTGGTGTATTTAAAACTACTTTTAAAATATTTAAACATAAAAATAATTATTGATTGGCTTTTATTAACTAAACACAGATCCCAATAAAATCGAGATTATTGGAAAGAAATTAAAATTGTGAGAAATAAAACAATTGAATGGGAAATAGTAAGCCCTATAGACTTTGAAACGAAATGTTATATTAAGGTAATACATTCTTAAAGTATTTATATTTCCCATTTTGCTTAACTGAAGAAAAAAATAAGATCGGATAAGGAAACCACACACTTTGTTTGTTTTGACATACATTGTTTGTTCTACAGCTAGGTTTAAAACTCTTTTCTTTGTTCCATTTTTTTTTGTAATGTTCTTTACCGTGATTAAGTTCCCACAATCCGTTAAGGCGATTACGAATTTACGTCAATTGACTAAGAAACACCAAAGTAGAAAGAAGCATTCACGCACGCAACTATTTACTTTTTGCTCACTAAATGCTACATCTCTTTGTTGGACATAATGTTATTTTTCTTTTTCTGATGCTAAATGGCATACTTTAAAAATTAAATGCAGATAGTTTGATATAATTCAATTGAAAATAATTACTTCATTTAATTTTACATAAACAATGATTTACGTTGAAATATTCATATATATATACATATATATATATATATATAATATATATATATATATATATATATATATATATATATATATATATATATATATATATATATATATATATATATATATATATATATATATATATATATATATATATATATATATATATATATATATATATATATATATATATATATATATATATATATATATATATATATATATATATATATATATATATATATATATATATATATATTCAAAACAATTGTAAAGTAAATAATTGCAAACATAACAAACATTAATTATTTGAAAGAATACATCTATTTACCTAAATATTGAGCGCATCTATAACAAATATTATACATTTATGATAACAAAAACTTTATTTTTGTTAATAATACAAAAAAAGTAATTATTCAATTTTTATATTTAATCTAATTTTATGTTTAATTTTTGTAAATTTTAATCTAATCAATTTTATTGCTATTTAAATAAAACAATAAATAAATAAAAATAATGCCTCATAACTTGGGTGAGCGTAAATAATTTCCTACGGTAGTTATACGTAAAATTCAGAAAGCTTTATTGTTAAGTTATCAAATGGTTTTGCTAAAATAAAAATTTCATTTTAGTTTGTAAAAATAATAGGACTGAGGGAATATCAATAGAGTTATATCATAAAAGACATTATATAACATATATTGTATTTTAATGTAACCACTATTTTTTAAATTAAAAATACAGTTAATATATGAATTGTTTTTATTAAATGAGAGAGAGTGGGGGGAGACATTTATCTTCACACGTCAAAATATTTTATTTCCATTTTGGTTTTCTTATATTACAAAGTAATAAGTTTTTATGAACTATGTAACTAGTTTTATTTATATTTCTTTGAATGCAATGAAATATTTGTTTTATTGTCAGATATTCAAAATGCAACGCCAAGGTGCTGACAGAAAGTGACGAAACTCGGCAAATAGAGAGAGATAGCAACAAACAATAATTGATCTGTATTTCAAAATGATATGCATAATATAGCGAGAGAACAGAGTCGGTGATGGATCACTGGTGACGGTGATGGACGCAGCAACACATTTAAGCAAGAATAATATCCCACATGTGTTCGATTGATGAGTGATAGGGCGAAAACTGTGCTCAGGAAAGCAGTTGTACACTTTGCAGGAATGTTGGCTTATGAGAGCAATGTAAGATTGGCTGTTATTCTGCTGGTAAAGGTAAGTGGGAACCCCCTAAGGGTAGGGGATTGTCATGGCCGCAAAACATAATCAACGTCAAGTTGAGCTGTTATAGTGCCGTGAATACTAACCAGAGGTGATCTGGAATTATAAGCAATATCCCTCCCCCAAACCATGGCGCCACTTCATCGCGTGGTGGGGGGCTTTCCACAATTGCTGCAGGATTGGACCTGTTTCAACGTTGACGCCAAATGTGTAAGCAGCGACTATCGCTGAAGAAATAGAAGCGTGACTCATTTCAGAAGATGATTTAACTGTTGACCCCATTGCTCTAATCTGGCACTATTCGAGACGTTGGCGAGTATGATGTGGGGTCAATGCCAATCATCTTAATGAACACCATGAGGGTAGTCCACTAGCAACCAGTATTCTGTCAATGATTCTGTTCAGTATTGGAGCATCCAAGGTGTCTTGCACATGCTCAATAATTTTGATGGTCATGTTTTGAGGGGTCACCCCTACTTCCCGTTGGAAGCGTCGGTCCTCGCATGCTGATTTGGCTCATGTTGCACTGACTCCTTACAAACCATATATGTATATTTTATTACTCAAAGTGGTAAATTTTTCACTAACATAGGAACTTTATATCTTCATTTAATTTTTTGTTTAACTTTTAGCTCGAAACAATTTTAATTGGAAATTGTAAATAAAGCATGAAACAAGTATTGTCTTAAAAATCTTTTTCTTTCAGCACAAGGACACGGTGATACAAATGTTTAAATTTTTTGAGAAGTTGCACATCCCAATTTACAGACTTATTTAGATTTTCTGTTTAGGAAGTTTAATTATAAACAGTAAAATAAGTATTTCTGGAGAAAATTTTAGCAATCATATCATAAGAATCGTTTGTCATTTAGAACAAATGCTTTTGATTCTTTTTCTTTGAAACTGCTCGTAAATGTTGATACAAAAGTCTAAAATCACATTGCCTGTTGTATTGAAATTTTTTGACCTCATAAAAATTTGGCTAAATTCTATGACAATATGTTTTCCAATACGTTAGCCATTTTATCATGGTTTACCACTGAAGGAGAATGATTAAGTGGAAATAAACATTGATCAAATTTTTGTATGTATGAGGTCATGCCAATTGTGAATCTCAAAAAAGATAAATCCATATTTTTTCTTCCAAAACCCTGATATTTAGGCAGTGATTGCTGCATATTACAGATGCGACATATTCAGTACAAACAATTCATCTTTCTAACTTCAAAAAGTCTTCTTCTTTTAACATTTATGCTGAACTGATGTTAAATATTAATTATACTTGAAATTTTTTATTAATCTTATTTTTCAGCAGAATACATTTATGTTAACAGAATCATGGTTCTTTTAGTATCAAAAATAAGTTCTAAATTTATCTAATTAACTCTTATTTCAATTTTAATTTAAACAATCATACAGATATTTAGGCATTTTATAATAAGATTCGTATAAAAGTTTTTTTGAATGATACTATCTAAAAAATAAAGTTCTATATCGGAGTAGGCTTTTCATATCCAAAATAAAGTACATGATGAATACTCGAGAAAGTTATAGCGAAATATAGCTGCTGTATGTAACTGCCTTGTCCATGAATAACAAAACATAGAAATTCGTTTGTTTGCTCATAGAAAAATATAAAAAAAAATATTTTAATATGACGATTTTCCAAAGTTACAAAACATTTGTTAGAGTTTTCATTTTTAAACATTTTTTAGCAGATTTCATGCATTATTTACGAATAGCAATCTAATAGCTTGAGATATTAGTCTATGTTACTTGATTGAAAAGAAGCATGAGAAGCGATTAATAATTATCAACAACATTTGCGCCAAACTCATTCATATTTCTTCTTAGTAAATTGATATATACCGTGTACATTTATAAATATTGATGAAGTTTCAACTTAAGAGTTATATTTTATTTTACATATAAATACTTGTAATATGTTCCAAATTCAGAATAACAATATATATTTGCACTAAGACAAATTTATTTGGCACAATACCACATGATTTGGATCATTATTTTGACAAAACACATGTGTATTTATTATTTCTGCGCATACACTCCTTTCCATTACGTCTGAAATTTTGTTCTTTATGTCCTCATTTTATTACGAAAAACCCCATGTCAGGAAGGAAGAATCTTCTTCACTCTTCCATGAAGCGGAATACCCCTTTTCTTTTAGTTGTTATAGATATAAATAAACATATGCAGAAATAAAGTATAATACACAACTCTCATTTATTTTCTGCTATACTGGCAATACTATATATATAATATATATATATATATATATATATATATATATATATATATATATATATATATATATATATATATATATATATATATATATATATATATATATATATATATATATATATATATATATATATATATATATATATATATGTGTGTGTGTGTGTGTGTGTGTGTTTATTCTGCAAACGAAAAAGGTAAGGAAAGAATAATGATGAGATATTTTTTCCATAAATAAAAAAAATATCATGTGAAATTTTAATTCCAGAAAAGAAAAAATGCAAACGGAATTCACTCGAAACTGTATTTAAAAAATCTAAGAAGTAAATTAAAATTAGTAATTTTGAAATTGCTAGCCTTAATTTGTTTATGAATATAGAATGTACATAGAATCATATTACATTTGCGTAAAAATATTAAGGATTTTTATGTTTAAATACAATATAATTCAGTTTGGTAAGGGATTGACAAACGACTGTATATATGGGGAATACGTAAATATTATTTAAAATACCTAGCTTAATATTAATGATGAGCGAACAGATAAGATGTTTAAAATTTGATTTCCAATGTATTTTAAAAATATAAAAACGCTTTATTTTAAATGGATCTGAACAGAAGGGAAGTAATTTGTATGAAGAACAAGGTTTCATTGAAATCACCAATTGCTAATCAAATGATTCAAAGGTTACTTGTGCACAAAACAAATTTTCGTACGCGTATAGATTCGCATTACACCATAAAACACCAGAAATTGGGAGTAAAAGTGTAGATAAAGTAAATCTATAAAAGTTAAAAATCTATTGTAACGATAAAATTATTAAGAGTACATTACAGCTTATTTGTAAGTTTAAGTTGTTGAGCTTAATGCCCCGTTTTATATTTTTAGCAAAATTTTGACATGAAAAGATAATTTTCCTGTAGTTTTTTTATAAAAAATATTAAGTACCTAATGAAATTTTTATTATAATTTCCACCTATAATAAATTTCATATTTCACAATATTTAATCACAATATATACAACACAACTGGATATTGATACTAAATTTGTAAGCAAATGATCTCTTATAGTCATAATTTTGGAAATAAATAAGGAAAATATTTTTAGTTTTATAAACAAAACTGAGGTTAGCTTAATAACTCAATAATATAAAGATATAAAGTAACTAACAATAAATAACATTATTGTGCAAAATCTGTATGATTGAACTCTTATTTACTTAAATTTTTAAACATTAATTTGCTTAAAGTTGTATATAGTAAATACATTATCATTTTATTTATTTTTTCACAATTCAGTTTATGCTTCCAATTAAAAATGATAATAATCATATTTTATAAAATTAAAAAGTATTTGATTACTGAGTTATTGATGGCACTAAAATTAATAATTTACCAAAATTTCATAATGTACTTTGCCTTATAGATTTCTTTAACTTTATTTTCTTCATTTTCATAAAATAAAATTTAAAACTTTAATATAGATTTTGTTAAGTTTTCTTCATATGGATGTCATTCTTGTTATTTCTCAGAAAATAAACTAAAAAAAATCTGGATTAAAATTGAAAGGATGAATTGATAAATGCAAGTAAAATTTTTGGACATTTATGTACATTCATTTTTGATGCAATTTCTAAGTGTATAAATTCTTAAACTATTTAAGTATTTTTTTGAAAGGTTGCAGAAGATTAAATAAATGTTTGAAAATTATTAAGATTCAAATTTCATCATAAACAAAGGAAGAAAATAATCCTTACGATTCTTTCATTACAAATTTTACAACTTACAGATTTTTAAATATAGAAAAAATAAATGGAGCATTTAAGTAGACCCTTAATAAAACTCTCAGATTTTTAATGAAATAAATTAATAATTATTGACAAATTTTGTTAAAAATTTTTAGATGTTCATTAAAAATGATTTTTTTTAATCATAAAATATTATTTAGGTCAAATTTTTAAGAAATTTGAAATTTAGGAATCTTACAATAGCGCACTGCTTAATGATTTGATCTGCATTTAATTATTGTTATTTATTTAAATGTTGCTGTCCCTTTTAAATAGTTATATTGTTGAATAACAGATCTTTACTTGTAAATATTTAGAGTTAAAGCTTTTAATTTAATTTTCACAATGTCATTTTAAAAAATTAGATTTTTCCTAAGAATTATTACTTTGAAACTAATTCTCGCCAAAGACATACAGAAAGTGCTTTCAAAATAAATTTAAGTTATACAGTAATATTACAGTAAAAATAAACATATTTTATATGAATAAAACGAATAAGGTTATTATAACATCCATTTGGTTAACTTAATTTGGAACATTTATATTTTATGCATCTATTTATTGTAAAAATAAATAAAGAGAAAAAACTGAGCAAAATGAAAACATTCTCTAACCAATGCGGTTGAATATGTATTTGTAAAATATGTATTAGTAAAAATTTCATTTAACAATAGCAATCCAAATAAACAGACAACAAATATTTCATTGTAGAGCACACTGATTTTCTTTTGAAATGACACTAATGTATAGTAATGATACATACAACGACCAAAAAAATGGAATTAAGGAAGAAAATATGTTATTGGTGAAAATTTGCTTAGGATACTGTGAAAACAAATCAATTGATTTATTTATATTGAGAAATATGTAATTTTAAGCAGAATTCTATGGACTAATGGATCCCTTAGGTCGTGTTCAAGTAAAACAGGAATTGATATGAGAGGAAAAAATTGTTGTTAATTTTCATACAAAATGATAAAGTAGTAATAAAAGCATATTACTAGACAAAATATTTTTATTGTATGAAATAAATTCTTTCTTTACCGGAGCATGTACAGATGGTCAGTGTGTATAGTTGAAGGCGTTGGTTATTTATACGTTACAAAGATAAGAACTTATTTAAGGTGTATTTAACGAATCGAATTCTGAAAGTGATTTAATGACTTAAAAATATATAGCAACATTATTCATATGCATAAATACTTTTGTAATATTCATCTTTATAAAAATTTTTATACTTTTCATAGGCTTTATTTACATATTGATTTTTTTTTGTATTTAAGAGTAGAAATTTTCATTCTTATCGTTTCTCTTAGATATTTGTTGTTCAATTCAATTTTCTTCTGTTGAATGCATTTATATAGTTGTTTTCATAATAAATGTGTTTCTTTTAGACTCCTAACATTTAATATTTTCATATTACAAATAAGTAATGAAGTATATAAAAAATGTACTTGCCGATGTAAACTAAACATAAAGAGCATGTTTTATCTTATGCTTTTCCTCCTCTGTTTTATCTTTTCTATTTTCAACGTGTTCAATTTAGAAAACAATATCAATAAGGGTTTAAATATGTAAACTGTTATATATTTAGAAGAACAGGTAATTTTCACAACTTTAAGAACATTTACAAACGGAAAATGTTCGAAATTAATGATGGTAAAAATCATAAAGGCATTTTTTGTCATCATCGACAACTCGCAGTCATTCCATGGTGAACTTTGCCTGCTTGTTGATGCTCTAAAATGCGATTTGAATTCAGACAACAAATCCGTTAACAAGTGGGATTTATGACGCCGTCTTAATACAATGTCACGTAGATGAAATATTATCTGATGTTTTGGCTGTTTAAAGCAATTAGAATTGGATTAAAGAGGCGTAATCATGCAATCATGTTGTCTGTTGCAACAAACGGCACAGCCAATTTGTGGTTAATTAAATGAAAATTGTGAAAATGAATTAACCATTGGTTTTAAATAATTAAAAATTAAACTTTTGGATAAGATGTTAGTTATTTTTTCAAACTGATTATGTCTTTGTCTAAATCTATGACTAAAGCTATGACTATGACTAATCTGGTTAAGAATTTTCTAATTTGGGTTCATCTTGTAATATGTGAAAAACATTTATGATTTGCCATCAAATCATCCAGGAGACTAGTTGTAACAGATGTTCAAATTATTTAGAATAAACTTATATTATTTCTCTTTGTACTATGTGATAGGAAAGACAGCAATATATTTTTGATTTTATTATCTGATATAAGATTTAATATAGAGTGAAAGTTCACCATTTAACGAACAGTAATACAACATTAATTGAATAACGTTTTCCACTAAATGTAGCTCTCAAATGCAGAAAATTATCCTTTATACAAGAAAAATGTTTTGTTAAAAAACGCTGATTTCATATGTCAAACTATATACATTCTGTCAATTAAGGAAAATAACAGAGTCGAATGTATTTTTCTATAAGTGAAAAGAAAAATAAGTAGAAAATAATTGAAATAGTTTGTAATTTCATGGAAATTAATTTTAATGATGAAATTTAAGGAAAATATTTGGTGAATAATTTTACTTAAAATGAAATTCACTTCTTTTATAATTGCCTAGTTTTAAATTTATTAAGTATTTTAAGCGAAATGAAGCATTTGATAATGTGTTTCTTAGAAACTAGTCCATAATTTAATAAGAAAAGTTAATATAAAATCCATGCTTAAAATAAATAATCTTGAAAGTACACCAATTTATTCTAATAAAATTAGGTAGTTAATCTTTATAATTAATCAGTAGTTTTTGAATATTGATAAATAATTATTGTACAATTTGTTCTTCTCGTGATTATCAAGAAATTATGATTTTTTATGCAGATCTTCAATATAATCATTGAAACTTAATTATGTACACACTCTCTGAAAATTCAAGAAATATGTTTTACGCAAACAAAGTGAAAATTTTAAGACCACAAATAAAGTTAAAAGGTTAAATAACCAACAGAATAATTTAAATAATTAAGTACACTATGATTAGCAACATAATTATTTCACTTTATATAATAAATATCCTGCATATAATTTTACTTCTTTAAGCCAAATATATTGTTCCTGGATTTTATATAGAATAATGAAAATTTGACATGCTTCAAAATAAAAATGGACATGACTACTTATGAATTAATTTTGAAGATTTCTTACCACAGTACTGCGAGTGTAATGGCTTGCATCACAATCTAATTTAATGATAGTATCCAGCATTCATAAAAAAATATTATTTGATCATAAACAAACGGAATACAATTTTATATTGATTAATGTTTCTATGAAAATATGTTTCTAATGATAAGCATATGACTTTAAAAATTGCTAAATGTTGCGAAAGTAGAGTTTAAAAAACATTATTCAATAAATGAACGTTTAATCAAGTAATTGCTAAAAATATTTAACTTATGAATAACACTTTCCCATGCAGAATGTGTAAAATTTTGAAGCATTACATTGCACTGAAATATACATATAAAGTTTAAATGATAAAAAACAAATTATTTCCGGGGAAATATTCCATTTTCAAGACTCTGCTGTCTCACGCTTGAATCATTTTCAGAAATATTAAGTTCCGGTTTCATCATTAACATTTAAAAGAATCTGCTCCTTGCACACACATAGTTTATAACATTTTAGTTTTAGTAATTACTAATATAAATGAATCATTGCATGATAAGTTTTTACTTTTATATTCAAAAAGTTTTAATTTAAATGATATAAA
This sequence comes from Latrodectus elegans, assembly GCA_030067965.1. Lineage (NCBI taxonomy): Eukaryota > Metazoa > Arthropoda > Arachnida > Araneae > Theridiidae > Latrodectus > Latrodectus elegans. The sequence continues at coordinate 114,091,497 of CM057813.1, read as the reverse complement.
ATAACTGTAAAAATATTTAAAGGACACTGAATTACTGTTATGTATAAGTAATCAAGTATTATTGTTTTTTTTCAGAATAATTAGTTATCTTGTTTATTTAAACATGTACCATGATTTTAAATTGTGAATTTGGTTTTTTAGTAGAAAATAAAAATCATCAATTTAACAGAAATTGTTTTAAATTATTAATGTACTTATTTAAGCATTGAATAAAATTAAGGGTAATATTTAAATTTATAGCAAATAAATATAATTTATTTTATAAATATCAATGCATAACACATTAAAAAAGGAGATATTTCTAGAAAAATATTATTCATTACTTACCTTCTCACAGACAGTTTGATAACAATACAAAATTAAAATTGTTAAAATAAAAATCAATAAAAACAGATCTCAATATTTAAGATCTTTTTCATTATAAATTAGTTTAGATAATGCAAAAAAAGCCAAACTACTACGGAAACGCATGTATTTATTCTTCTCGAGATAGTCACGTAAAAAAAAAGAGTTACGGAAATAGAAAAATAACTTTCAAAGAATTAAATATTGCTATTTTTAGCGAAGAAAATCCAACAAAAGTATTACTTTTTATTGCCTTTTGTTCTTTGTAAATTTAAATGTTGTTTACTATTATGGAAATTATACGTATAGTATACCGGAAAATATATTTAAAACAATCAGAAAGTTTCTGAAGTGTCTACCAATGACTGAAATTTATTTAAAAATGATTTTATGTTTCTTAAAAGATTGTGTAAAAGTTTAACTATTTCTAAAAATAACAATATGTAAAAATTTTATTAATTTGGCTGTTCAAATATATATATATATATATATATATATATATATATATATATATATATATATATATATATATATATATATATATATATATATATATATATATATATATATATATATATATATATATATATATATATATATATATATATATATATATATATATATATATATATATATATATATATATATATATATATATATATATATATATATATATATATATATATATATATATATATATATATATATATATATATATATATATATATATATATATATATATATACATTTATTTAAAATATGACAAGAATTGCTTTTATTTTCAGATAGATTGACAGTGCAAAGTATTTTCGAAAAATGTACAAATATATATGTATAGAAAAAGAATTTTTTTTAAATGTTTGATTAAAAAAATATTTTGCTTCAAGAAATCTGCACCTAAAGTGTAATACTTGCAAAAAGTAGAACCTAAATTAAGATTGTGAAAAATACAATGGATCATTCCTAAAATAAGTTAATTTTGCCAAAACATTTATATTAAAAGTACTTATTCTTATCAACACGACTTTTAAAATCATATTCTACTAAAGTGACGAGATAGAAAAAATATAAATTTTTTTTTAAGAAACAATCATTATTTTAAGAAATCAGTGTTTTATCCTATAAATACTCTTCAAAAAGATAGTAAAATGTACTTTTCACTAACCCCTCTTAAATTTTTAAACGTTATGTAAAATGATAAATATATTAAAATCATTATTTTATTTGATGAATATAAATAAATTAACTTTTATTTTTCAGAATACATTAAAATGAACAAATATTGAAAATGTTTCCTAAGAACAAACCTGCAAAATAATTATAAATCTAACAGTATTTAAAACGCAGCATAAAGTAAATAAAATATTTTCATTTCAAAAATACATTAAAAAACTTTATTTGCTATAGCAAATAATAGCAATATTTTTAGAGAACTATTTATACGTTTACTATACATAACTACATACATAGATATGATGAATACATGCATGTATAGATATATATATATATATGTAAAGCATACATACATACATTATAATGAAAATGATATGAATGCACTATAAGATAGTCTTGTCTGCATTATTAAATATAGCCAAGCGAATCTACACAGCTAAAAGATAAATAATTCTAAATTGTAAATCAATGCAAACTACTTTGATGAACGATTTAGAAATACATAATTTCTATAGAATATTTGCAATTTTACAGATCTTCTTTCAATCTTTTGCTGAAAAGTAATTTACACATACGGCTGTATATTTTTATTACGTTCAGTTGCACTATAGAAAATTATATACTATAAATATATTTATTTTGATAATTTTTTAATAATTTCATGAAATTCTATACATAGCTTAAGGTTATGAATTTAAGGAAAGAAATAAACTATATGTGTATGTGTGCATGTTCATACATTGTACGTATATGTACATGCGTTGTTCGGGAACAAAGACATTATCTTCCTATATTTTTAATTTTTTGGTATTTACCGATTGTAAAAGCCAGTGGAAATAAATATATTTACTTTTTTACCATAAAAAAAAGAATAGTTAGTTTTTTCTTCTTCTTTTCTCTGCCAATGCAGTAGTTGTTCTTCCCTGAATATTTGACAGAGGATAAAAAAATCCATATTATAAATTTTTTTCACATAAATACTCGATACAAGAATTTGTGTTTTTCATTTTCCCGCTTAGCTTAATATGAGAATTTAAAGATATTAAGAATAACAGCTTAAAGTTGAGTACTTAGATAATGATATTTTGAATTTGATGCTCATCAGTTGTAAAAATTATTGAAAGTAAATATGTGTTTACTTTTTTAACATAAAATAGAAATGTTAGTTTCTTCTTCATTCTTTCCTCTGCTTATGTAGTAGTTGTTTTGCTTTGAATATTGGACTGAGAAACACGCAGCAAAAATCAATACTATAAAATTATTTTCCATGAATAATCGATAAGAAAAGTTTGGTTTTTGGTTTTCCAGTTTGCTCAATATGAAAACACATATCAAGAATAATATTTTAAAATAAATTACTGATTACGAGAAGCATTCAAAATAAGATTTTATTACTTAACAACTGGATTTTATGCTGACCAAAGTGTTTATATTGAATATCCAATACTAGCTTGCTTACTTCTGACGGTAATTTCGATCGTACAATAATTTCTGTCTCAGTTACGGATGAGATTAAGGTGACTTAATGACAAATTGTAAATATATAATTACAAAATATCAATTTTCATCACTTAATATAATGTTACTTTACTCTGAGCAACAAATTCTAAATTCTTTCCAGTTTACAGCGTTATTGAAAATGAGATCAATTTATTAAAAATTATTTGACATTTCGTTTCTTTAAAGTTTGTTTACTTTTATAGTACTTTAATTTTTAAATATAGTATTTAAACTGTATATTTATTTAAACTGTAATTTAAAGATTTACTTATTTATAACAAACATTAAATTTTTCATTTCATTCTTTTAAATTTAGTGAAAAAAATCATAACACACTCCAGAATAAATATCATGATAATCGTGTTTGTGCTTCGGTCTTTTGTTTAGTCTCACACTGAAATTAATTAATAAAAAACATTTAAAATTATTCTAAAAAATAGAGAAAATATTTTCTTAATTTATGCAGCATAATTTTATTTTCTAGATTTTATTCATTTCACAGACATATTTTAGAAAGCTTTGGATGAAATTTTATTAACACAGTTATAACATTATGAAGTTTTTCAACAAAAATTTTTTTATAACAAATTACGAAAGATATTAAATAATAAATTTTTATTCTATTTAAATTTATTTTTTTTATTTATAAACCGTTTCAAATTATGATCTAAATTGTCATAACTAAGAATATTGTGTTTTAATGAGATGACTTCGAAATTTTTTTATTTGTTTAAGTAAATGCATGTCATAAAAAAAAATCTGAAACTTCAAATTTGTTACATTATTGGGCTTTTTTTTTAAGCTTTTAAGTGTTGCAAACGTTTTCTATCGGCAAATAAGCACCTTACAGAAAAAGCGATTTTATAAGATGTATATTTTTGGAATATATTCTTTATTTTAAATATTCTTAAAATATTTACTGTTCAAGCATGAAAATTCTTCGTTCTCGTCATTAATCGGTGAGACTAACTTAAAATTAATTACATAAATTACATTCACCTTAAAATTTATGGTTAAAAGGCTGGATTATAAAAGATTAAAACTTCAAACATAATTTACGATGGATTTAATTGCGAAACAATGTCGCCAAGAACTTTATTATTCTACACTATTAAAATAGGATAAAATATTCTTACTGTGTCGACTTACTAAGATGAATTTATTGCATTGCATATGTTCTGTAAGAAAGTAGACGATAAAATAGAATTTCAAAATAGAAGAATCACTTAATTATATCGTATTTATTTTATTCTAGATAAGATATTATGTGTTTTACTCTGCAACTAATTTAATGTATCTTTTAAAAAATGAAATATTTGAAATTGACAAAAGTAATTATTTAGAAAATCTTCCTTCAATATCTTCCAAAATTATTTATTTAATCTGTTGAATATTTTAAAAATTTTTGATAGCATAAAACATATCTTAATAGTTTTTTACTTTGTAGACGGATATAGAACTTTGATTCTCTATATTAATATGTTACAAATAAAACTGTTTATTATTTTTATAAAGAAAAAATACTTTTACATGTAGGTTTGAAAATATTAAAAATATTATGAACATCATTTTATTATAATTCTACTCTATTAATTTTTGAAATACATAATAGGTAGAGCATTTTACTCCTTTAATTATTCGTAAATTGAAAATATAAAATAATAGCTATCAACAGCACATTCTTATATAGTAAACCAGGAAACATGGCATTGCAGCATTCAGATATTTTGATTATTTTGCTCTTCATATGACTTTCTAAATAACTATTTTCAGGTCCAACCAAAGAGTTTTCAATGTGGATAAAAATATTAAATAAAGAAAACAGAAACATGAATTTTATGCTTGTTATCATTCAATTTAGTTGCTTTATTGTTATTCACCTTCCGGATTTTACGATTCAAATTGTAGCCTGTTTTGAATTAAGGTTATGAATATTTTCTTCGATGAAAATCAAAAGCTTCATTTACAATTTACCTCTACAGCAAGTTTTTTACTATAGTAAAAATTCCATTTCCATTTAAATGTTTTTGGGAAATATTCAATTTGAATTGTTGATGTTTGTCCTATTTCCTTTAATATTACTTTTAGCAAAAGAATTTCATAGTTATCATTATAAGCTTATTATAGTAACCTCCCTTTTACAAGAAGCTAGTTTGGCATAATATGGCAATCAATTTTATTCACCTTCTCGTTGAAAATCCTATTTTAGTAATTCTATTTGGAGTATAATGCACTCAATACACTCTGCATAAAAATCTCATATTTCTTAGAGAGTTATGGGAAGCTAAGCCAGAAACTACTATGTCAATTTATATATTTTAATAGCATGAATATTTACATAAAATTTCGTATAAATAATTATTAAAAGTACGTTAAAAAAGAGCACGAATAAAATCTTAATATTAGCAATTTCACTAGAAATAGGATAAATACGGCAAATATTTTTAAAACAGTCTAATATTAATTTCACTGATATTATATTAGAAAAGTAATCTAAATTAAAGTATATCCTCTTTTTAATTATATATTGTTTACCAAATAAATAATGAATATTTTTAGCATTACATGATTTTCAACTCATTAATATTTAGAAATGATAGTGTCGTCCATTGAAACACATTGTTTTCTTTTAGTACCATGAGCTCTAAATGAAACGTGTGAACAATTTTTTCTATATGTTTAGTACTACATTGTATTTTCGGGAGGTAATAGTAGTAAAGCTTACTCTAAAACTACCGTCTCAAGCAATTACAATCCCCTCTCTCTCTATTTATATAAAACAGTCCATTATGCTAACTGGTGTTTTATTTAAAGTAAAATATCTCAACTTATAGGTCTATGACTTTTCAATTGAGACTCATTCAAATTATAATAGCTCTTTTATACGTGCATGGAATTTTCTCATTCACGTTATCAATAAATTTCTATTCTTATTTAAATCATTTTATAACAAAATCTACCTATTTCCTTTAAAATAGAAAAAAAAAACTAAAAACTAGGAATACACAACTAGTAGAAATACAAAAGAATTTAAAAGAGCAATGGATTTTGGGAAATAAATGTTTTATATGGGTAAAAAAATAAACATGGCATTACATTTAAACCAATTCAAATAACAACTAAGCTAATTTATATATCTATATCTATCTATAAAGTGATGAATGTTTTCTCGGAAATTCAATTACTTTATGTTATTGTTTTATGTTCTTTTATATATTAGTAAAAGATTTCCTTATCAGATCTCTGAATTGTGTGATAGCAAAAAGACTACCACAATATAAATGAACCATATTTCTTTAGAAATGAATGTGAGATAAATAAACCTTTCGTTGAAAAAGCAGAGATATTATCTTGGGATATATTTCTTATAAATATGTATTTCATTTATCTATACAAATAAACAGATATTTTTACTCACAGAAAAAAGAGAGGCGCAGTTATAATTTATGACTTAAAGTGATACAGCAATTTACCTATATTTATGATCTCTTTACTTATAAGTATGACTTCACTCGTGATGATGTAAGATTAATTGACTTAAAATTGAAAATAGCATGTAATTTTTTTATAACATTGTTTACTTCTTTACTTAATGTATTTTTAAATTTTTTTTATCCTCATGTGAACCATATTTATTACATAATCGTTTAAAAGCTATTTAATATATTACACAAATATTTTTACACAAATGTGTGTGAATAATGTGTTCCATTTAACTAAGAAAAAGTTTTTATCAAGCATTTTAGTTAAGCTGAGATTTTTATTACGTAAATCTAAATATAGCACTTTTCTTAAGTCAAAAATTTGGGCACTGCAAATATTTCTAGAAAAATAAATTTTGTTTTTCATGTACAAATGTTCACATAAAATTTTATATAAAATTTAACACGTTTTAGAGCAATATGATTTTTAAAATACAAAATAAATTTTTATTAAATAAATTTTCAATTACATAAAAATATATTTTTCAGTTGATGAAAATACTAATTGTTTTAAAAATTACACTGCTATATATTAATCACTTAGAAATAGAAAGACTTCAATATTTTATGAAATAAATTATTTGTATTAATTAATTCAAAGCATTAAACACTAACACGTATCTCCATGGACAAAGGAATCATTTTTTAATATATATATATATATATATATATATATATATATATATATATATATATGTATGTATATATATAATATATATATATATATAATTTAATTATTTGATTAGTCTTTAATTCTATGCATGTTTTTTGTATTACTTCGTCTGTTTTAAGGAATTATTAAAATAATCAATAATCAATATATACATAATAAAAAAATAATGTAAAAAATTCAATATATAATTTATAAAAAATTATAACACACCAGACATTACATAAAAATTATATTTTTGCATCCAGATCATATTTTTTGTTATTAAATAACTATAACATTCCTTGTGGTTAATTCTTTTTCATTTTAATATGTCCTCTTAAATATTAACATTTAATACACTTACTATATCATTTCTTCTCCCCTCCTTGTCATCGATTTCCTCTCCGTCAACGGATTCCTAGATTTGGTCTGACTCTATCAGTCAGACCCCTGGAGATAAGCAAGGACAACAACAACGATATCATTTTATTAGTTCCTCTTATTTGTTAACATAAATAGATGGAAAATTGCTTGGAAATATTACCTACAAACTGTGAAAATTTCAATGTAAATTCTACACTGAAGAAAATTTCTTTTGATTTACAGGACATCAATTTTAAGAAGTTGATAACATTTTGTACCTGCTACGTTAAGTGCCTATTGCTTAAATATCATTTAAAGTATACTTGAGTTGCATTTCAAAGTAATTTTTGTTTAAAGATGAATTTCCTTATGTAAAGGAAAATGTTGTAGAATTTCCATCTATTCAAACTTTATAAAAACAATCTGATTAGGACTAGATAGAGCTACTATATTGTTACAAATTTATTTCTTATTTCCTTGAGTATGAACAATGAGTATGAAATGGAAATTTTTACATGTATTTATGTAAGATAAAAAAGAAACAAAACCTGCTGCTAAATATTTAATTCTTTATCACAAGTTTTAACTCTTCTTTATAAACATAAATTTTACAACCATATTTGAAATATATCATTAATTTAATATTATTTTTTAACTGAAAGTGTCTATATTCATCTAAAATCAAAAAATTCTCAATAAAAAATTAAAGAAAAGTGTTACAATTTAAATGTCATTGAATTTCATGCATATTAGGAGAAGAGAATCGTTCGTTATAAATAAGAAACACAAGTGATTTCACATTATACAAAGTTTCCCTTTTATAGCAATATTACAAATAATGTTTATCTATCTAAAATAAATTTAATTCATCTGACAATTCAGGTTCGTAGTCATTTCAATTTACAATCAATTTTCGCCAAGTAATACTTTTTCTTCTACAATGCTTGTTTCCGAAGATAATATTCCAACTTACTTCAACTATCCTCACATTAGAAAATAATAAAATAAACGAACTGTTTAACGGAAGGCTAAGCAGTTAACCATATAAACTTTTAAATTTAAAACCACGAGCTATGCGTTAATACATTGGCACAAGTTGACCCAATCTTGTGTATTACTAAAGAACTAAAATTATTTACATTGGTACTTCCAAAGGAGTTGCAACAATTTCTTATGGGAATTGAATCTACATTCAAAAATTAAATTTTTCTTCCTTTTTTGTCTTAGAAAATTTTAATCTAATTAAAAATTTCGATATTTCACCATATTTGAGAAAAGATTAACAATAAAAATGTCAACAATGACTATGAATATGTGATATTTTCACTAAAGCTTCAAATATAAGCATTGAATTTGCTTCATGAGGGACTATATTGTCTTAATATTGTATGTTTGACACTTAATTTAAACATTTTTCTTATTTTTGCATATAATAAATGCATAAAACTGGTGGAAATTAGAAATTACATCTGCATTTTATCAAAAAATTCTATATTCTGTAATATGAAAAAAAAACGTTCTTCTCACTCTAATTAAATTTCTATACAAATATATTAAAAACACAACTTTCCATTTTATGTGTAGACTAATTTGTAATGAATTTCTCTTGACTTATATGAAGTTTCTTTTGTAGCAATATCATTATATTGATAAACGATACTTATATATATCATAAAAATTCAAAGCTCTGAAACTTAATTTAAATTATAACTAAATTTCATGAAATATTCTTATTATTAATTTAAAAATAAATATTAAGCATAAATTAGGTTCACTTTTAAGAATCTAAAATATGAATAAGTATTTTTAGATAAATAGAAGCAAAATAAGTTAATATAAACTTCATAGAAAAATTTAATTTTAAAATCAAAATATGATTGTAAAATATTGTTTTTAATATTGAAAATGCCTTTCGAAAACATCTTAAAAAACTCCTGGAATTCAGCTTTCTTCTCCATCCTACGATTATAAATTTTAATATCCATAAAATTCCTTTTATCAATCTCTATATTTAGAAAAATGTAAAAGATTTTATCAATTCATCATCGAAGAGTTAGTTTTAAAATAAATCTATATTTCATATATTTTGTCCTTGTAGAATAAATGTAGAAATTTTAATAATATTTATTTTGAATTAGTTTTAATAAATAACTAGTTATAAATGTACCCATATCAATCTGTTTTTGGATAAAACTGTAAACATGCTTTTAATTGCATTAAAAGTATATTTTTACTCGTTGGGAAAACTATATTTTAACAATTTTTTAAAAGCTTTGTATTATTACAATATATTGTAAAACTCCTCAAGTTTAAGTTTCCTAAAATATATTTGATCATTATATAAATAGTTTGGATTTTATTACGAAATATATACAGTAAAAAGTTTTGAGATAATTAATTTGACTTTATAAATTATTTATACCTTTTAATCATCTTCTTTTATCAAGACCATGATCATGTCAATTTTTTTTATTCGATTTGAACGTATTTTTTTGTTTTTTTAATGTTATAAGAAGATACAAATTCCAAATCATTTAGCTATGGAATTCATTTTGCACTTAAAAATATAGCAATTCATATTATTGACTTTTTTACTATGTAGGCGTGCAAAATGGCAATTTTTCCTTCATTTTTCTTTTGCAATATTTCTTATTATCATCTAGGAATCTTTTGTTGATTTTTTGCTTACTATACTTAGTTTTAAATTATAAAGATTTTCGCTATTTAGAAATGGTACATAAAAATGCAATAATTGTATTGAAAGTGTTTCTCATCATTTTTCTTTAATCAAACATTAGTGTTTCGAGTCACTTTTTATTTAAAATTAAGAAATATCAAATTTTTATAAAAAATGAAGTTATTTACATATAAGTTTTACTAATTTTAAGCAATTTTCATGGATATTTTTGGCCGTAATACTTTATGCATATTTGAAAAGGAACATGTAGATATGTGAAAAATAAATTACAGCTATTTAAAATCAATTAATCACTTTACTGAGTAGAAATATACACTTATCAATTATTGTATTGCTTTGCGCAAGTTTTCTTAAAATAGTTTAGTAATGAGATTAATAAGTTTATGTTCGAATTTTGTGCAGTTTTAATTGAAAACTATTTTTGAAGTAACATTATTTAAAATTTTAAATATTTACAATATTATGTAATGCTATTAATTATCTATCTAATTTTATTTGAAAATAATATTATTATTTAAGCGCTTCATTTATCTGAATCAAAACACTTTAGTAATTAACAGCTTTCCTCATTATTTCAGTTTAAAAGCAAAAATGTTTTTAAAATAAATTTGTTAAATTATCAAAATTTTGGACAAATCTGTTCATTTGTTTCATATAATTTATTCATAAAATGGAAAATTTTAAGGTATATTTATGTGGAACTATGAAATACATTTTATGCAAAAATATGTTAGACATTAAAACACCAATAAATGCAAATAATCCATTGTGGAGATATTTAATTCTAAATATACATTAAGTAAGTTTAAATTCATTGCAAGGAAAATATTTTCAAAACTACATGGGATATAATTCCGTAGTATTATTTCAAAGCAAAATATTTTAACTATACAAATAAATATTACACTGAATTTGAAAGTTACACTTTTAATTTCAAACCTTGGTTTTTAAAATGTTAAGATAAAAAGTAGCAGAATAATTGGGAAGTAAATTTTAGTCTACCAAAGAATGTTTGTATTTTATTTTTGAGAAGAACTAATTAAAAAAATGTTCACAGAAATATTATATTTATGGCTGACTAGGTGTTTTAGTTTGCACGATCTTATAATTAAGTAATATTAATTATATTATGCTTATTTTCTCATTTCTTGATACTTGATTACTTAAGGAATCAAAATATGAATTTCTAATTTTTTACAATAATTTTACAATAAATACACTTCATTCAAAATTTGCAAAAACTTAAAAATAATGGAAATAAACTAAAATAAAAACAAAGAAACATATGCATCGATAAATTATCCTTTGAATTAGTTTCCCATCAAAATGCGAAATATATAAGTTTCCTTACCTCATTAGATTTTGATATAAAATAATAAATAACTTTAAGTTTATAAGAATAAAGAACTAAAATACGATGTTAACATGGTTCCCAAAGAAATAAAAAATTTTAATATTGCTAGGAAAAGAGATAAAATTTAAATGATAGAGTTATCTTTTTCCTCTATTATAACATTTCATTTAAAATTAATTTATGTTTTCTGGATACATAACTTCCCTTAATAAGATATAAAATGATTTGAAATTCCTGATAAATTTTTTTAAGAAAGGAATGTTTGAAATGTATTACACGATTCTATATCAAATACCCTTATTTTTTATTTTGAGAGAATTCCAGATTTGATTTGTTTTTCATAGTTCCTTATTTTTTAGAAAAGGGATACTGCAAAATTTAAAATATTTTAAGAAGTCTGAAATGCAGTAAAAAATACATAAAAAGTAGAAATTGCGAAATTGTTAGCTTTTAGTTTTATATTCATTTTATAAATTTAAAAAGTCATTTATACCAAACAATTACGAATTCCAAAAGAAATAAGTACTCTTTTTCAGATTTAAATGTAGTAAAACAACTGCACATTTTTAAACGTACATAACAAAAGGAATAATTTCATTTTTATGCAATTATTATAAAAATAATTATCTGAAATATACAAATTATTGTATTATTTTTGGTACGATGATTCTTAAGAATTGAGTATTTTGAAGCAAATATCAAATAAATATAATGCAGCGTTTAAATTACAATTCGTTTGCCAAAAAATTATACTTTTAGAGAATTCATAATTTTCATGTCTTCTTCATTTTAAATATTGTCTAATTTTTTCGTGTACATAAAATAAGTCTAAATACATGCATTGTGATATTACTAATAACATGCTAATAGTAAATGCATAAAACTTTGCTTGTAATAACAGTTTTATCGAAAAACAGAAAAGAAAATGATTTTTAACTAAAAATATTTTTCTTTCAAGGGAAAATATTTATCCACTTGCATCTAAGCTCTATTATTTATATAAAGTAAGAAATTAGTGTATTAAAGAATTAAAGCAAATAACTGATAAATTAGAGTTAATCTATTTTAATTTTAATTAATAGATTACACACCTATTCATAATGTTAGATTTTCTAAAATGAGTATAAGAAATTTTAACAAATTTAGGATCAGTCAACTGTGATTTCAAATGTAATTTGCTCAATTTAACGCTATGAATACTTCATTTAGTATCCATTTAATACAGTGATTCTCAGCTTGTGGGACGCGAGTACACTAATGGGGGGGCGTGATCATATCCAAGAGAAAATGTTATTTAAAAAATTGATTAAGTGACTGAAAGGAAAGAACACACGCATACAAAACAAAATAAATTTCGAAATATTGAATAATTAGCTTAATAAATTAAAACAACTTACTAAATTAAAAACAAATTGAATAATTATTAGTGACTTCCTTGGGCCTGTCTTTCAGAGCAAAGTTTTTCGAAGTAGGGCATAATATGAGAAATAGAGACTCTCAGTTCTTTTTCTATATGTAGCAGAAATCTATATTTTGTCTTTAAAGAAGCCACCGCAGAAAATCCAGTTTCATAAAGATAAGATAATGAAAATTGTAGTAGAATGCAAAATGTCCTTAGTTTTAGTTCAGAAAACTCATCATCCACTCCTGATCAAAATTCAAAGAGCAAGAAAGTACTTTTTAAAAATCGTTGCTAGTATTGCTGAATGATTTTCAATGGTTACAAAATCAACTTTTACATGTTGTTCTTCAGTCTTGTAAATTTTAATACAATCATACAAATTTGCAAACATTGTTAAGTTTTCTTGCTTTAAATTTCTGCTCCACAATTACAATTTCCTGCAAAAAACATTAACTTTATCACTCGTATCCAATATATGTGTATTTTCTGCTTGCAGTTGAAGATTCAAGTTATTTTATTTCTTGAATATGTTGACCTCATGTAGTACAATTTCATCACAAACAAACTATCGCGAAAATTGTCAGCTTCTGTTTTGTTTTTGTCTCTTAAGAAAACGGCGAATTTCTTCTCTTAATTCATAAACACGTTGCAAAAATTTCCCTCGTCATAACCTCTTGCCTCGCAATAAAATAGTAACGCAGAATGTATTGTACCCATGTCTTTACAAAGTGCGGAAAGGATACTTGATTTCAGAGGGGTCTTATTTTTATATAATTTACTATGATTACAACCGTAGTTAACACAATATTCAAACCAGGACTCATTCCTTTGGAAGCCAAAGCTTCTCTGTGGATCATGCAATGTGTTCAGACGCACAGCAATTATTTTTGTTTCACAAGTGCTTGAATACTTTGTAATCTTCTTGACATAGAACGAGCACCAGCGGTTCATATTCCGATTCAATATTTCCATTCCATGTTTGCCTCGTTCCTAAAATCATTTAAGATAGCAAATAATGCTAGTTCTGTTGCTTTGAGTTCTATTTGTTTGTAGAAAAGTAATTCTTCTACTACTGACAAATCATCAATGGTTATTTTATATTACTATCTTTTGCTTCATCGAGTTGTATTGAAAACAATTTGTCACACAACTACGACAAAAGCTGACACTCTACATCTTCAGCTATATCAGCAATTTAAAGGGCAATAGTATAATTTAAAAGAGGTATAGACTTAAATTGTTTTGCAAAATTATCTCCAAACATAATTTCTACAATCTCAATTGCGGCTGGCAAAATAAGCTCTTCACCATTGGTGTAAAGCTTTTTACACCTGTGTGGCTATTTTATATGAAACTTTGTAAGAGGCAATTAGAGCTTTTTCATTCACAGACAAAGTTTTTAAAAAAAATGATTTTTGCTTTTCATATGATTTTAATTTTAATTCGAAGAATTCTCTGGGTTTGTTTATGTACTCTCTATGAAGCGTTTCCAAATGCCGTTTAAGTTTATTAGGTTTCATGCTGTCTGCAGCCAAAATTTTTGAGCAAATGATACACAGGGGTCTTTTACTTCAGTATCTAGTAAACCCAAAATTTAAATATTCTTGAGAGTATTTTCTTGATTTTATTTTCGGAATCAAGCTCATCTGTGTACTTGTTGATGTTTGTCTATCGTCTAATGCTCGCTTACTTGCGCTTAAGAAATTATCCATGATTCTGCATAAGTCTGCTGCCGTGAATATTTAATACGGTAAATTGCAATCACACGAAAATATATATAACATACACATTCAGAATAGATTCAATAGCGAGAGAAGGATCGACTCGAATGAGATTGTCTGGAATTGAAATTTGCTTAAGAGAACTTTCTCCTTCTCCCTATGAGAAAACATTTGTTCACAACTTTGCACGCTCCTAACTTTTAAGCTGACCAAACAAATTGAAACTTTTCCGAAACCGGCAGAATGCCCGACATGGCGGGATTCTAGAGCAATAAAAATACATAGGATTCTTATTTTTTCAATGCTGAGGATAGGTGTTGTAAAATGTCAACAAATTTCCTTATTTTTGATAATTTGTAAAGTTTAAAATTAAAGTTGTAGTGTGTATTTAGTGTTAAAATACTCAAAATACATTATTATTGTATACATTTTATTATTTACGGTGGGGAGGGGGGGCGTGATGAAAATTATGATTAAAAATTGGGTAATGAATAGCAAAAGGTTGAGAAATACTGATTTAATAGGATGTCTAATTAATCAAAATTGTTTAAACTATACAAATATTTGGGCTTAATAAACCAAAAGATAAAACAAACCAAAATAAACAACATTTTTTTAAAGATGATATGTACATTTTTTAGTAATTTTTAGATTTAAAAATTCAAAATATGGCCATAAAAAAGAACATGATTTTGTATAACATTAAAGTAATCCAAATAATATTTTTTGTTAGAAAATAAAAATCTATTTCAAAACAGTTCTCGACAATATTCAACTGTTACTGTACACTCATTAAGAATGATAATTATTATTAATTTTATTTACCAAATTTATGTTTGTAAAATTTTAAAATATGAGTCAAAATTGTTTCTTAAGTTCATCTTTGAAATGATATCTCATCTGCAATGTTAATAAGCTCCATTAATGTATACTACTTTTCATAGATTAAATAGGAAAATTATCCTAATTATAAACAAAATCCGTCATATGAGATATAATTTACTTGTAATTAATTTGTATGAAAACACAGTCTAATCATAATTTCATAATTTATAACAAATATGATAAACTGTAAATCATATATCACCTTTATTATAAATTTTATTATTAAAAAATTATGAATTTGGCAATCCATCTTTGAAAACACGCGAAAGAAAACAACGAAATCTAATAAAGATGAATGATTTATTTTAATTTTTCAGATATTTTTCCTATTTTTTTAGAAAATTGAATCTTAAAAAAATCATTTCTTTCTTTATTTCTTTTGAAAAAATAAAACGTAGTTCCTTTGAACGATAATTCTGAAAGCAAAACTGGATTTATTACTTTTAGAGAAATCTATGTAAAGTGTTAAAAAAGAGGCTTGCTAAATAGAAAATGTTCATAAGTGCTTTTTGGACAAAAAAAGTTCTTTTTATCATACATGTACATTCTAAAAAAATACATCTCATAAATCAACTTTTGTCACCTATATTGAGGACAAAATCCTATTAAAAGCAATTGCATAAAAATTAAAAAATAATATTTATCTCAATTTAAACGAGATTTATAACTTATATTTCATATCTAAAGAAATTAAATTAAATGAGCAAAAAATATAAGGGTTTCAATACATATTAAAGTACTTTGAAACATTTTTATAGTAAGATATTTTAAATGTACACTGAATTATATTTGTTAAACTGGTTGAAGGGGAAATTATATCATTATTAAATTATTAAATATTTTACAAAAAAAATGGAGATAATTCATGATAATTAATGAAAATTATAATAACTAATAAGATTTAAAATTTTAAAGACCTATGAATAATATTATTTCTTTAAATTAACTAACAAAATTCGCAGAAATTACGCAATGTAACATGGATTGTGGAAAAAATAAAAGTGCGAATAATAAAAGGCTGAATATAAATAAAACAATATACTTTAAAATGTAACTTTAGATTATTATATGAAACATTGAGAAATTTTAATTTCAAAAATTGAAATTTGTAAGGCAATTGTGATTTAATGTGCGTTTATGACTGATTTTACATTATAAAGAGGGAATAAACAGTTCTAAGAAAGAAAGTCAAGACAGATGTGAGAAAACAATTCGTATTAAAGTCAACAAAAATATTTACGAATGATGATTATAAAGTTAGAAATATATGTAAGAAAAGAATCTTATCTTGGTTTTAATTATAAAAATATTGTTAAGTAAATCAAAGAATTTTAGTTTATTAGAATAATATTTTTGATTCTTATATTTTAATAAAATTATAAAATATTTTGTGTATAAGTATAGATAATTGTAAAGAGGGAGCTAAAATTCAATAATTTTTATTTAAATTTTATCTACACTTAATATATTTTTTACTGTAAATAATATTAAATTACAACAATAATTTCTCAAATGTCTTTTTTAAAGTATGAATTCAATCTGTTGTTTAAAACGGAAACCTCTTTTAAAAGTTTATTCCATATTATTAATATATAATATATTAAAAATATAATATATAATAAAAATATAATATATAATAAAAATATAATATATAATCACATATAATATATTAAAATTTATTAAATTCCTCTTTTAAAAGTTTATTTTCATTATTTGCATTTGGTTTTGTCTCTGCAAGATGAATTTTAATGGATTTATTTTGAAAACGCAGTTTAACTTTATTAATAAATTTGTTGACAAATATTTACAACAAAATGTTTGATTTTAAAGAATTTAAAATACGTTTATGAAAATAAAATACAAATCTAAGGAATTTTAAATTCTGTTAAAGACAGACAAAAATTTGTAGTTTAATAATATAGAAAAAAGATGATAGACTTCTTTATCTGTAATCGTTATTTATATGATTAGTTTTAAATATGTTTCATAATATTAATAGCTGAAAATATTAAACATAGAAACTACTTTATAACAAACAGAACACTAATAAATTAAAATAAATCCGAGCTATAACAGAAATTTTGTTTATTGCTGGTTATGAAATTTCCTAGTATGATTACGAGATTATTATAAAAACTTTTTGACTTACTGAATGAATGAGAAGTGAAGTTTTCAAATTGAAACTTGGTCTTAGGAAAGTGGAAAATTGAAAGTGAATCTTGGCCTACACGGTCTCGTATGGTCAAAATATTTATCGGTTAATACCTATTTTAGAGTGTTCAATTCCAAATAGAAATCTGTGTAACTGGAATTGCTCATAGAATATTCGCAATACTTCCATGAAGAATGGAATAATATTACTGTAAGCACTTTTTTATGGATTTGAATGAATTGTTTTGTTAATAAATCTATGCATTTTTTTATTTTTTTATTTGGGAAAACAAAAATATCTTCCTGTGCACTAAGGAATACCATACAGGTCCCGAAGTAACAACAAATGTAATACATAACAAATCCAAATAAATCTTGAGATAAAAAAAATAATAATAAAAGAAGGCAGAGAGAAAAAAAGAGATTTAAAAATAAAAAAGGAGTTAAATTACAGCATGGATAAATTTATTAAAAAATTCAAAATTCTCTTTCTTTACTAGGTCGATCAAAATCGGGGGCATTTGTTATTTAAATCTCGTTCTTTTCTTGTGAAACAGATGGGCATTCAAGAAGAATATGGGAAGGTTTGTCAATCCCGGAGTTGGATATCCACACATTTTTAATGCGGAAATGGTGTAGATAGCTATTGAATTTTCCAAGTCTAGTGAGGTATTGCGTAATTTTGTAGTCAGTGTAGAACCAGTGGTTCTTAATTCTGCAGGGAACTGAAGGGAAAAAAGATTTAGTCCACTTACAATTAGGAGAAGAAGCAAGATCTGAGTTCCATTCTGTAATAATGTTCTTTTAGGTAACAGTTTTATAAAAGGACTTGGGTAGACTAGTGTCGAGTTTATTTGCGAATGAAAGAGAGGATTTGGCCAGGAAATCTGCTCTTTCATTTCCATACACATCACTATGTCCTTTGACATGGAAGAAACTGAAGGAAATATTTTGATATTGCACATATTAATTAAAGTCTGGACGTCTACAATAAGTTTCTCAAAGCTTGTTACATATTGCAGAGCCAGTAGGGATGACATCAAGTTACTGCAAATAAATTTTTTTTAAAAGGCTTGCTTATGGCATCTTTAACAGCAAGATTAAAACAGAGTAGTTCCGCTTGGAAAATAGAACTATAATCATCAATGCGGTATACTTGATGACTCATTTCAAAACCATTGTGAAAGCATACATATGAAAGACCTACATTTTGTTAACCCTACTCCCATCTGTAAAGTAAATAAGATCATAATCTTCTTCCTGCAGCAAGAGGAGCAGGGGATTTTGTCAATAGTTGAGGCAGGGAAGAAAAGTTCAAATCATCATCAAGATGGTTAGAAAAAGTCTAGAGTATAACGATAAGCCTCATTTTGATGAAGTATCACAACATCAAGAGGTGGAAGACCAGAGAGAGAATGAAGAGAGCGCCATTACTGATTGTTCTATATCTTCTAACAATACTCAAGAGCAGTTTCTATTTTCCAGATATGTTTTCGGTTTATTTTTCCTTCAAATTGTCTCCCCAAATTCACGATGCATAAAGAATAACGGGATAAATCAATTTTGAAATTTCGAATTTCGATACCGTAGCTGTTATTGTAAATTATATACAATGCATTTGTAAGAATGTTAACCTTAGCTAAAATGTATTTCAAATTTCCTTCCAGTGAAGTTTACTACCGACAACAACGCCAAGATGTTTATATTTTATCTACAACTTCCAGAAAATTGCTACCCATAGCGAGATTGATAGTGTCATCTATGTTAGCCTTTTTATGAATCAAAATTACTTTGCACGTCGTATCATTGAATTCCAGCTTAAGATTTTGAGACCAATTATGAACAGAATCAAGAATATCTTGAACGATACTGTATAAATCGGTAAAACTTTTGCTCTGAAGAATTACGAGTAACTCATCTGCGAAAGCAATTTTACAGCAATTAAATGCATTCATTTTTTCATTAATAACTAGATTCCAGAGATATGAATCTACACTAAAGTTGTAAATATTAAATGCTTAAAACCTATGTATACAAATAATATAAGTGTTTACGATTTAGGATGTTTAGATTACTTTGCGTTACCACCTGTAAATAAATCTATGTGCATGATTATATAAAACAAATATTTTCTACAATTAAGTTTTTTGGATTTTTCTTAAACTGAATTGTATGGATGGAGAAAAATTTGTTTAGATCTACATTTGAAGATTAAGTCCTCATGCTGCACTCAGTGTAAGATTTTTGTATCTTTATTTAGCTTTAAATAATTTCGTAAGGTAATTGTTTCAAATATTCTCCATGAAAATTTCTTATAATTATAAATGCATTAAGTATTTTTATGAATTATAATGCATCCTTTTTTATTTGTGTGCATTTTAAAATTAAGAACAAATATGCTATATGAAAAATTGGCAAAATGTCAAGAGAAAATAAACGGTATATTAAAATAGCAGCATAATTCTTGCAAAAATTATATTTAAAATTACTATAATTCAAAGAATAGCATACGTTTCATTTATATAATGAAGAACAAAACCTGAATTATTTATCTTTTAATTTAATAAAATTAAATATTTTAAAACCTATTTGAAGTAATTATTAGAATTTAAAATTAGTGGCAAATATTTTACAAAAAACTGTGTGTTATACCAATTAATATTTTCATCAACATTAACTCAAATTAAAATTCAAATAGTAAATCAAAACATTTAATTCCTGTTGTGACATTTTTCATTAGGTTTAAATAAAAAAAAATTTCACTACCCAGGAATACGTACAATTCTTTGCTTTTATGTTTTCTGAATTTTGTCAAGTTTACGACAGGAGAATTACAATTTATAAATTCTAAAAAAAAAAAAAAAAAAAAAAAAAAAAGGTAAAATAATAAGAACTAAATAATATAAATCTGAATATTTGCCTATATTGATGGGAATAGTTATAAAGTAATTGTATCAATATAGGTTTGTCTTTTAAATTGAACCATAAACCAACAGAACATCAATAAGTTTATATAGAAATCAAAGCTCTACTTTTATTTATTTTCATATATCTTGATAATACGAACAAGACTTAATAAAATTTCCAGAATTAAATACAAAATTTAGCTACAGGAGGAACACGTATTAAACTTCTCAAATCAATCACAACCTACTTAAAGCAGGATTAAG
The DNA here is from genome assembly GCA_030067965.1 of Latrodectus elegans. Taxonomy (NCBI): domain Eukaryota; kingdom Metazoa; phylum Arthropoda; class Arachnida; order Araneae; family Theridiidae; genus Latrodectus; species Latrodectus elegans. Next base: position 114,070,601 of record CM057813.1, on the reverse strand, counting down.
TGCAAATTCAAAAATATTTGGAATACACCAATATATATAAAAAAATCAAATATACTTCAATCATCAACATATATCTTTATTTATAAAATACTAAAATTGCTTATTAATATATATATATATATAATATATATATATATATATATATATATATATATATATGTATATATACACATACCTATATATATGTGTGTGTGTAATAATGAACATATAATTATAAATTTATCATTGTATAAGAGACAAATTACTTCTTTATTCTGTTAGTGATAAGAAAGCTTTTCTAAATCCACATATTTTACATGCAAGCAAAACTATTGTTGAAGCCAGTAACTCTTCATATATTAAGGCAAGTCCTATAGGAACAGTTGCTGATTTTAATCAAAATACCATAACTATTACGAAATTCTCAAACAATGATTGAAATGATCTGAACGGAAATTAACATCACAGAAGACGCATAACTATTTCACGTTTTCCATGATGAGACTGTTTCAGGAAATCATTATTCGTCCTGCATACGTCATTTTAAATAAAGTGGAATTTGTTATCACCTCCATGCAATTTAGGCATATTTAGTTACACATTCTGTAAGTGAAAATGCTTAGCTATTTAACTTAAATTATTAAACATAATAAGAAAATCATTCTTTTAATACTTACATTTTAAAAAATCGTATACAAGGCAAGTGTATTTACTATTATTTGACCGTGAAACTCAATAAATTTGAGAGTTTATATAAATATTAAATTTATTTGCATTATAATGTTTTCCATTTAAATATTTTTTTTAAGTTTTGTATTATATTGCATACAAAATTTTGTCTTATATTGTAAGATAAATAATATGATAAATAAAAGAAATATGTGCTCACATCAGACGCACCATTTCTCATCAGAAAGTTATTAATTACGCTAAACTGAAACAGAAATAATATTAAATGAAATAATAAAGAAACATAATCCGGTTGATATTTTGCGCCAATTTTGTATTGTGTCCACACGGTCTTTTTTAAATTATAAAAAAAAATTAAATTTAAAATTTTTATCAAAACAATTACCATTTAACATTTATAAATGCTTCTTTAAGGCTTATAGATACATTTTCTTATATCCTAAGTTAAATAATTGGAAATTATGCATTCTTTAAAAGAATTGATTTATTCGAAATTCAATATAACAGCATTACGCATATTGCATTAAATTTCCTGACTTTATGATGTCTCAACTAAGAATTTAAAACCATAATATAATTGAAAATGATATGCTTTTGGTGAAACATCAAATTATATTTAAACTTACATAAAATACTGCCAATGAAAATAATATAGTTTTTTTCATTATGAATTGAGTTTACTTCAAGTCTCCAATTAATTTTCTCTAAATTGAAATTAGCTTAAAATGTAACTGAATCAGTTCTTTAAAAATATTTTCTCTTTTTTATTTTGTAATTCCTAAATGTTTTTCATTTATTAACATGCATTTTTTAAAAAAATGATTGAAAAGTATTTCCTACGTGTATGCATTATCATTAATTTTAATAATTATATTCTTAAAATAATGCACAACAACTTACTTTATCACTAGACAATAACAATGAATACGAATAGTGATTGTTTAGTAATTGTTACTGACGTCAGTATTGAATATTTATAAATCTAATAATGATTGATTTGAAACTAAGGGATGATCAGTATTGCTACATCCTAATCCTACACACACAGTCTGCCTATTAATGGATGACTGTAACTAAAAATATTTTTCAAGAATGGTTATTACTGGTGTTGCTTAACTAGAATGATATGCATTCAGATTTATTATTTTTACTATATTGTTCTTAGTTGAGACAGAATTATGAGATTTGTTTTCAAGAAAATAGTTGATACAATGTTGCAGGAAAAGTTAAATATGTGCTCTACTATGAGAAAATGTCCTCTATAAGATGGAAATATTTTCTTTGCTATAGCAGAGCACATAAATATTAGCTCTGCTATGAGAAAAAGTCCTCTAAAAGATGGGATTATTATGCTTGATTTAGCAGAACACATAAATATCTGCCCTACTATGAGAAAAAGTCTTCTATAAGATGTAATTATTTTGCTTAATATAGTAGAGCACATAAATATATGCTCTACTATGAGAAAAAGTCCTCTAAAAGATAGAATTATTTTGATTGATATAGTAGATCACATAAATATCTGCTCTACTATGAGAAAAAGTCCTATAAAAGATAGAATTATTTTTCTTGATATAGTAGATCTTATAAATATCTGCTCTACTATAAGAAAAGGTCCTCTATAAGATGGAATTATTTTGCTTGATATAGTAGAGCACATAAATATCTGCTCTACTTTGAGAAAAAGTCCTCTAAAAGACAGAATTATTTTTCTAGATATAGTAGATCACATAAAAAAATTTCTGCTCTAATATAAGAAAAGGTCTTCTATAAGATGAATTATTTTGCTTGATATAGTAGAGCACATAAATATCTGCTCTACTATGAGAAAAAGTCCTCTATTTTGCTTGATATGAATATCTTTGATATAGGCAATATATAATTTTAATAATAAATTCTAATTTTAATGCACTAGAAATACATTTTTTGTCATATTATTGCTGTTATTCTACAAGTCATATCAGAGGAACGTTTAGGAAATTTGAGACGCGTGTCTTCATTTTTAACATTTTTTTAGTTCTATCATTTATAGTATGTTAATATGGCTGGCAGTCTATACAAAAGTATTAACGAAATTATTTATAAAATATTGGTATTAAAATTATGTAGAACAATTTATGGCATTTAGACAATTAATTTCACAGAATCAAAAACTACAGTTTGTTTTCCTCCTTGATATATCACTTTTATATAAACATCATTTATATAACACAAATCCGTATCTGTAAGTAACTTCATATCTTTAAATGTTCTTTCCTTAGATGGTAGCCTAAAAATTTGAGTTCAGGTTTTTGTTTCAACTATTCTTCTATACGAATTTCACCTAAGATTTGGAATCAAATTTAAACTATTGTGCCCAGTTTAACAAAATTTCGAGTGAAAAAAGGACCATGGCTATTTAGCATATATTATATCTTATATTTAGCTATGAATTAAACAGTACAAGTTTTGAATAATCCTTAATAAAACCTGTTCTTCACGCACACATTGTAAAAGGTTTGGCAGTCTTGTAGGTGGAATATATCGATTTCCCATTGAGGATTTAAAGTTAACCATATTAATTCAATAGTATTTAGGTTGGTTTAATGTATGACAAGGTAATGTAGATGCTTAATTTAATGTTAAACAAATTATCATTTGGCTAACTCCGCCACATGGATAGGTGCATTATCATCCTGGAAAATTTAATCGCTTTGAGAATACAGATTTTGCATCACAGGATATGCCTGATGAAGTAAAAGTTAATACTTTTCCAGATATATTTTTCTATAATTATTAACCCTGGATAATTCAGTTTTTGATTGAATTCGATGGCCATTTTTTCTGCAGTTGTTCTCCTTTTAGACATTATGATCAGCTTTACTACACGTTAGAATCTTTAGCTGAGCTTTTTATTTTCAACCACTATTTTATTTGTCTGAAGTTGTCTTGCGCACTGTGTGTAGGCTATCATGAGTGTAGACACCAAATTCTAGAAATCATTGAAAATTTTGATATATAGTTTACAGCTTATAGCTGGAACAATTTTAGTCACTGGATTTGATTTCTTTTCTCATAAAAATTTATATACATGAGTCTTATTTCCGAATATTTTCGAAAGTCAACTAATTGTAATTTCTTTTATTAAAATATTTACAAAAAAGATATTTCTGTAAATTATTATTTCTTACTCAAATTAATATCATAAGATAACAAAAATATGAGAAGGTATTTCAGATTTCTGGTTTAAATAAAATCTAATGAGTACGACACATTTAAATATATTTATTAATGTATGACAAGACAGGTAATTCAAAATATTTATTGAGTATGTGTTTTCCTTTATTTGTAAAGTACAATTTTAAATAGTTTAAGTAAATACTGTAATACAGATTGCGTAACAACAAAGTAAATTATGTAATATGATGAATTTACTGAATTACATAAGTCTTCTTTCTCATTATTTATTTAAAACAAATCTCATTAGCACAATAATATTCAAATATACCGATTAATATGCACCGAGGAAGATAATTTAAAATATTTACTGTACGCATGTTTTCCTCTTTACTTAAAACATAATATATTAAAATAATTTAGTTAAACAATATAATATCAACTGTGGTCACATATTTAATTCATAAAATATAGCACACTTTGAAATTAGTTTGCTTTTATAAATTATTATAACTAGACAGAAATAATTATTTTACACTGAATAGAGCAACAAATCTAATTAATTCCATGTCTAAAATTAACTTTTAGCTTATGGATTATGAAATAGAGGAGATAAATTTTAAATGCAGTTCAGAAATATTAATCATATATAATGTTTATTTAAAGCAGTATACGGAAGCACAATCAGAAAGATATTGCATTAAGAGAAAAGTACATTAAGTGTTTTAAAATACTTTAATAAGCACAAACTTTAAAAATAAATTTGAGAAAAGTGCGCAAATGCTTTATGTGTCTAATGTTTAAAAATTCTATACCTAAATACTAATTTACGCTTTTCAGTTTGGAAGATGGTTTGGTTCTGGAAGAATAAGTGATGTTTATTAAACATTTGGGGAAAAATAACTTTTGAGTCTTTCTTTATTCTTAAATATCGATACATTTTGAAAGGTACAAAAAAATTCGATTCATTTTTATAACAACACATCATTTTATCGTGAATGTAGATTCTATAATTTGATTTTACTACGTGATAACGATGCAATGAGAGAGAGGTAAATTAAAGATTTACTTTTATCAGTGCATCATTATCACGTAATAAAATCTAATTTATTACAAATATAAAATACGTATTGTGCACCACATATTATTTTAAAGTATGTTTCGTATTAATATAATCTAATAAAAATCACCGATATTTCATGATATAAAATTAATAACTATTCATAAATGCTTAACATGTATTTAAATATTAATTACACATTTTAAAGTTAAACTAACTCTATAGAATTAAGAGAAAAGTATTTCTAAATATGTGTATGTTATATTACATTTTCATATGAAAACATATATAAATATTTTCGTCAAATATATAACAAATATTAAATTTAATGAATTAAAATGAAGCGCAACTGTCAATATAAGTTGATTTTATATTTTGTAAAATTTTTTCATGAAAAATAAGAAAAGTAAACTACATTGAAATGAAAAATTAACTAATTTACTTTCATAAATTACTTCATGGTAGCATTTAATTGTAATTATTTTCATAGAAATGGAATTATTTTATTAAAATTTAAAATGATTTGTTTTTTTATTATAAAAAACTAACGTTGAAAGCTGTAAAAAGATTTCAGTTTATGCAATTTTTATTACAATTAGATTATAAAAATAAGCAATCTATAGCATATTTGAGTAAATGTATTATTATATGTATACGGAGTATACGAACAATTTACAACTATAAGAACAGTCAAAATATAACAGTAATTAATAAAAAATATTAAAAAGTGTTTTGACTTATTTCATAAATATTCTAAAATAATAAATATAATCGAATATTTTAAATTATTTTTTTTCTATTTTCTAAAAATTGTGTCCTATATTAAAAAAAAACATTTAAATTAATGTTTTACAATAACTTCAATGAATATCACTTATTATAATCAAGATTGAAGTAATTAATTTTTTATTTTCAAAAATATCCTTATTACAAATTTCACTATATATATATGTATTTATATTTGTTAGTTCAATAAAATGTTAAACTTTCTTTGAATATAAATATATCTGTTTTCATCTTTTATAATATTTGACCTAACTCCTACGCACCACGCAAATCTAAAAATGATTTAAGACCTTAAAATATAAGGAAACAAAAAAATAACTGAAAATTCTTAACAATTAGGTATATTTTGTTGTTATAAAAGGCATTTTACTCCACTAAATTAAATCTGTTTTTGAACTGTCAACAAAATATATTTACTTTGTCAAAGTAAATCTAAACTCCGAAAGCACAAAATCATTTTTGGAATGTAAAACCACAGATTCTTCTTTATACATATGGTAATTTTTTGCATTGTTGACATAAAAAAGATAGTTGTTTGCTTAAGTATAAAAGACCACGAGTGTTTTACACCCAGCGGCACAATTGTGTTTTTGACATTTTACAACATAGTTTCACTATAATAATTCACAAAGCTTCGACTAGTACAAGAAAAAGCTTTTTGTAATTCTCTTTGGTAAAAAATAAAGTGCATTCATTTTATTTTCCTTAAGAATATATTTAAAAATTAAAAGACTGTTTTTCTTTTATGTAATGAATAGATTTCGTCTTTAAGTGATGTATAATTTAATGAAGTTTTGACTGTTTAATTTGAATTCAGTTTTAGATATTCTTTTTTAGAGTGTATTATAAAATAGCTTCATTGGTAATAACTTTACACTTTTCTTTTTACAGAATTCTTTAGTTAAGAAACATTTATTAAAACAGTCAAAATTATTTTCTATTGAAGTGTTTTACATATCTTAATTTGAAGTAAGCAAATAAAAATTTTATTTTTCTGTTATACAATTAATTTCTTCTTTCAGTATGTAGCAATTTATTATTAAAATAAAACATTTAAATTAACGGGGTCATTTTTTCATAGAGATAATTAATATATTACTTTGTTCAGCCCATAATATTTCTTATTCATTTCTGCCAATAACATTCATTTTAATATTTTTCATTTACTGTTGCACTTACATTGATTTCGATAAATGCTAGTGTTAGATTGAAATAAGTTTTATGTATATAATTCTATTGAACTTTATGAGTAATTTTAATTTTACAATTTACTTTACATCATTAAAAACTTTAAAAAATTGCTATCATGATTTCTGTGTATATTTTGAAATTTGGAACATGATAAAAAGAATAATCTTTTCAGATAATTAAGAAAAATAAATTTCCTTTACTTTGGTTGTTACCGTTTTTACATTCAGAATATATTCAGAACAACTTAAAATAATGGTATTTTATATCCTTTTATTTAAGAACGGGAACGTATTGTAAGCGTACACTTCATGATTAGCAAAAATGTAGTTTTTAGAAAAACACATATCATATGTATAGTCATATAGAAATTAAGTATATAAATCTATAAATTTTGAAAATATTCCTTAAAAATGAAATATTATTGAATGAAAAAAATTAAAAAGGATGCTTAAAGACTAATTTTCTTAAAGTAAGTCAAACTGACTCAAAACATATCTTGTATAAAAATGCCTTTCGATTTTTTTCGTTATTGAGAAAAAATTCTTCAAACAGTTTAAAATTTGTCCATCAATCTACAAATAATTACCCACATTTTAATTTATAGTCATTTTCAAATTGTTATCCCAAATATATATTGATATATTTAATTACTATTAAATATAATATATATTAGAAAAAGAGTTTAATTATTATTTTAAATGTACTTTTAAAAATAGCAATAAAATTTTTCATGAAATTCGGGTTAACGTCTTAAAGTGATTTTTAATATTATCTCCGGAAAATTAAACATAAATTCTTGATTACTTGAATACTTATATAATACATGTGGTTTGAAATTTCCATGGCATGGCAAAAATATATCAAAATATTTCTCAGACTTCTTTAATTTTTTTCAATGTTTCTTCAAATCATTTCCTATTTGATCACTATCAAGTTATTTCTTACTTGATTTTTGAAATCGCTTACTTGATTTATAGGCAGGAATGGTGGCTTGATACTAATATTTCTTAAGTTAATGTACCTCAGTATCTAGTGTCATTTAATGAAGTATTCTCGCTGTTTCATAAAAGGCAATCTTGATTTCTTGTACAAAAATTATGCTATTTAAAACCACATTTCTGTACTTAAAAATTAAAACGAACAAAATTGGGCCTAAGACACAGTTTACAAAAGATTAAAAAGACGCAATGTAAATTACATGATTAATTTAAAATATGTCTTTTTCTTATCTAAATGAGATGAGTTAGCTCTATGTCCTAATCCAGGGCTTCTCAACCTTTTTAGTGGTTGGATCCCTGTCTCAGGCAAAATTCCGTGGCGGACCCCCGTTAGTTAATTGCACAATAACTAGTAAAATTCAACTTGAAGCCCATCGGATTGAAAACTCTACCATGCATGTGCCATTTTTTTCAATAACTCCATGACCTTTTTGAATTGATTAAGAGTCTTTGAATTAATGATGAATGGAAACGACTTTAAACTAACTACGTTTCCATTAGTCTGAATTGCCACACTAAATTCAGATACCTGCTATTCGATTTACTCGCATTGTTCAACAGACTAGGCTGGTCATATTTCTAGTTGAGTGGAGAGAAATATATTGCAAAGAAAAGCGACATTCGTTGGCTAACACTTTAATTTTCAGAGTAAAAATATCAATACAAACAGAATTCAATTAGCTATTAATTTATAGAAAATACATACAGATTAATTTTTAATTTATAAAAAATATACAAACAAATACCTAAAAAGTTACAGTTCAGGAACATTTTCTATTCGTCAACGAAACACAATGCATTCTTCTTTACTAGAAATGAGTCATGTAGAATAATAATTAATGTGAAAGTTGAGGTTGCTTCTTATGACACAATTTTGAAAAATCGGGCTCAGTACTTGACAACTGGAGACGGATGTCAGGTTCAGCCTCTAGACAGCTTCGGTACATAGTTTCTTTGGCGGCATAGATCGAGAATCCTAGAAATAATAAATAGATCGAGAATAAGAAATAGAACACGTTTTGCTTTTTGAACAAGGAGTAGAACTTTTTGTTTTCCAAACGTATAACGCATCCAAAAGTGTGAGTAACCATTACTATTGAAAGTAAATTTCAAGGTTGAGTATGTAGAAATTTTTATCAACAATTAGTATTCATTCGATAATAGAATATTCTTCTTTTTGGATACAGCGAATGGATTGACCACCCATTCGTAATCCTGCAGCTTCTCATCATGAGCTGTTGGAAAATAATGAACCAACGATTACATCAAGCTTCGGAGGTGTTCAAGGATTTCCTGAAACAAATGTTCCAAAGCTGCAATGTCTTGTCTTTCAAAAATCTTTGAGAAAAGAAAAACACTCGACCTTCTCCTCCGCATTCTCTGTCCAAAAATTGATTTTTTTTCATCAGCGCTCGAACTTTGTCGTTTGCTGTGACTACTATCACAGTTTTCCCTTGCAGTGAAGTATTCATTTCATTCAATTTGGAAAAAACATCTGCCAAATAAGCAAGTATACATTGCCAGTTTTCATCGTTAATAATCTCTGCTAATTTGGTATTTTGGTAGTCTAAATGTAAAGCTAGGACTTCTGAACGAAATAGTGCATTCCCAAGTGAGAGCCACATTTCTTTTGTATGGAGAAGCAGAGAATGATGAAGGCTTCCCACATCTTCACGCAGTATTTTGAAAAGTCTTGACTTTAAGAGCCAGGATTTTATGTAATTAATAATTCGGATAGATTTATCTAAAACTTTCTTGAAGGATGCAAGTATTTTTTCATAGCTAAAGCATGTCTGTGGAGAACATAATGACTACCACTGCAATTCTTCGAGCTCTCTTTTATTTTTGTTACCGCTCCGACTATTGGACCCGTCATAGCTTTTGCACCATCTATGCACACATCGATGCAATTAGACCATAGAATTTCGTTGGTTCTTAAAAAATCATCCAACAAATTTAATATTTCAGCACCTCTTGTATGGGAAGGTAGTGGTTTGCACAATAAGAGGTCCTATTTGAAACATCCCGAGAATGAATAACAAACAAAACCCAATTAAATACCTAATCCCGCAAATTCAGTAGATTAATCTAATTAAAGAGAAAATGAATTGCGTTCGATACGAGAAACCAGAGATTTCTTCACGTCATTTGACAAGTCAACTATCCGTCTCTTGACAGTATTGTTTGACAATAGCTCTGATGATATAAGTTTTACTCCCTTTTCGTCTAATACACAAAAAGCAACATCGCTAACACACTGTTTTATGAGAGATTCTGCAATGGTATGAGAATTGCTTGCCTTTGCCACCAGATGCCTTTTCAAGAAAGAAGCTTTTAGTAGGTTTTCTTAATTTTTTTTGCTTAAGTTTTTATGCAGTTTTGAGAGGCAGCTTATTCAACACTCTTTCTTTTGAAAAAATCAATCTCTTTAGTATGGAGGCCTGGAGGAGTACGCTCAAAATGACGAGGCAGTTTAACTGGAACCATCGAATTGTTCGGAAGGACTCGGCGCAAATTATGCACTGAGCTTTACCCTCCTCGGTCTCGATTAAGTCCAATTTTAAACAACTTTCGTTGTACTTACTCATTTTATTTATTGTACTTCCACGGGGTACTGCAACTAATCAAGAACTTGCAGAGTTTTCCCATAATGAATCTGACTGGACATAAACTATTATTTAGTACGACGGTTGTAAAACTGTCAAAACAATTAGTATTATGTACCATATTTTTCTTCATTTTGGCAATAAAATACCTTTTGAAATGTTTAATATTTCAATTGCAGCTGTTTTCAAAAGATATTAATATATGAAATATCTTTTGAAAACAGCTGCATTGGACGATTTATATAGTTTTTATTTAATAAAAACAAAAATGGGATTCATTGTCGGAAATAATGCTTTCAAACTTCAGTTACATGGAATATTTTTTAAATGGATGCATTGATACCTGAGTAATTTCTGCTTTTAGGCACTTAAATTGTCTTATAATTTTTTTAATATTTGTTATTTGTTACTTCAAATGCATTCTGTAAAAATTTTTTTGTGTGAAATAAAGTTTATTTATATAATTTTATTTATTAATAATTTATGCCTTTATGTGTCTTTTTAATTATAATTAATATTAATTATAATATATAATTAACGTCTTTTGATATTTTATCATAGAGTAAATTCGTTTTGCATTAAGATATAAAAGTCTTTCGTTAATCAGAAATGAAATTTTTCGCAAGGACATTAAGCAAGTTTAAGAAACAATTCAAAAATCACTTTTTTCACAACAAGTCTTGATAGATGCTAAACTCCACACAGCTCAACACATGGATTACTCAAGTGCTTGGCAATTCGCGATACTCGTGAATTACTGCACAGTAGTGAAACTTAACTTTCGCCACGCCTACTCATGAATTGAATGTCGATAACAGCACCAAAGTCACTAAGGCTTGCCTTCTTTTTGGCATTAAAAACCAAACCAAATGAATTTCCTAAACTCCATCGACCAGAATTCATTGAAGAACGTAAATCGTGTCCAATGACGATAAAGATTCTAAAAACGACCACATCACCTCTCCACGTCAGATAGCAGTTCTTCTTTCCAGAATAATTTGAGTGATCAATGCTTTTGAATAAATATTTTGCTTTGATAAGAATCTGTCCTAGGAGTTCTAATGGATCAAAGAGTCTTGAAAACTGAGAAAGGATAGATCTCTTCGTAATCGTAAAAGAAGAATGATCAATTGTAAAAGCAAAGTAATCTTCCTCGGGATCACAACTTATACCCAAAATCTGGTTCCAGTATTTGATTTGTCGAATAACATTTGATCATTCCTGGTCTTGACTGATTGAAGAATAAAGGGTCGATTTGAGCTCCATTTGTAAAGCTCTATATCACCATTATCAAGGAGTTAATATATTGTACCTGAAGCTTTTTTACCTTAGCAACTATAATCATCAGCATGAGTTAGAATAATATCGATGTAGAAATCCCTTTTTACAGATTACCACGGAAAACCATTTCTCTTCGTCAATACACAATTGCTTCAGCACTCTTGTCACTAGTTAGGGTGCTGACTTAGTACCATTGGTTACCATGATCAATTTATATACTTTTATCTTACTATCTCTATATTTCCTAAGAATATATTTTCGGTTAGCTTTAAATGAATGCATTCTTGCCTGGCAATAAATCTTATCTACATCTGTGGTCATTATAATTATGTATGTCCTGAAATTCAGTAAAATTAAGAGCAAATTTTCCTGCTGAATAATTCCAGTTTATAAAACGTCATTTAACAAAATTCTCAAAGAGGTGATATCAGAAACATTAAGTTCTACATAAAGGTTAGGTGAAGTGCTTTCTGGACTCAAAACACCATGATAAAACACTAAATATTTTAAAGTATTAGGCATGTTTTCTATGTGACCAAGGCACTCTTATTCGCCTAAGCATTTTCTGTAGAAGGCAGCAAATTTCTTGATTATATCAAATAATTTTGATAGAGTTGCTAACCACCTTCATTTGCCATAAAAGCTGAATCTCCTAATTTTACATCTTCATCCAAAAGTTAAACAACCACATTAATGCTTCGCTCATCTCTATAATAAATTTCAATAAAATGATACTTAACAAAAAGAGCTTTCTGGGTCCTCTCTCTGATTCTTAATATTCAATTTTCCCCAAGTATTTATTTTATTTTTACCTAGTTCTTACAAAACTCAGCAGCCATGAACAACTAGACTGCTGTTCATTTTTCACACCAAAAAAAAAAAAAAAAAAAAGGAGTTCTGCAACATCGACATAGAACTCGATGGTTTGAACCTGCTAGTTTTTAGCAATTTAAAATATATTTACTTCTCCTGTTTATTAGAATTTTTATCTGCCAAATTTATGTTTTCTAATATTAAATAACTTATGCCAAATTTTTGCATGGAAGCATAATCTGCTATGTTTGGAACAACTAGCACAGTTACATAACTTTTATCCACAAAAGAAGTAACATTATTCAAGCCAGAAATCATGACTCTATATTTGTTTAATTTTAAATTCAATTTCCTTCACGTAGTGCGTAGATGCTAAATGTATGAGATATCATCGTTACCTTGTAAGTCTCCATCAGCATCATAAGTCTTAAACTTATCTGTCACTTGCAAAAAATGATATTTAGCAAAACTTTTAGAACATAGTTACTTAACATTAATTGCCAAAAGGTTTTTAATTCAATCTGATTATTTCGTTTTATATTAAATATCTGATCGTTGGGTTTCAAAATTGATGCTTTTTGTCGTGCACGATTCTAATCAACTGCTGAAAATATTGCTTTATCAAAATACTCAGCAAAAATAAGAGGGGTATTTTTTCTGAAAACATCGCAATGTAGCTTAAACCTAGATGAGGTGACTTTTGATTCAAGAAAGAATTATAGCGCAATATGTTTTCCGGCACAGCATCAACTCTTTCTTTCACCGACAATTTTCTAAATTCTGGACATTTATTTAGATAATGAAAATCCTTTTTTACACACAAGGCATTTTGAAATTTTAAGCTCAGTCATAAAAGCCTACTTTTTTCTAAGAAACTTGTCAATTTTTTTGCTTCGTACCCAACATCAGGAGTACATGGCCTAGTATCAGTGTTGCTATTCTAACAGGATGAGACATCACCATCTATATATTTAAGCATATAGTAGAGATTGTACCACTTTTTCGCTTGTTTGACTCCCACATGAAACTGCAGTAATTCATCTGAAACTATTAATTCACATACACTTTTAAAGTGACAAACCTCTCCCAGCTGATAATAATCAAACATAGCACTCATTCCTGATGCAAAATAATCATATATTGTGTCCCTAAAATTTTCAGCTCAGAAAAAATTATGCAAGATGTCTTGGTAGGAGTGTTAAACTATTTCAGTACCTTCTTCTTAACTTTAGAGTACTATGCTGATGATTTGAGTTAGCTGCTTTGTTCAGGTACTGCGATAAATCCACCGTAGTCATACAAACTATTAAATTGGTAACTTTTCACCAAGAATGTTCAACAAAATATCAGCTTTGTATTCTTCTGGAACTATTTTTTTATTTGAAAAAGAAATTTCATAAGTGAGTGAAAATAAAAAAATATATAAGATTCGGATTGCGATGGCAACGGAATAGTTAGAGATTTAATACTTTTCAACAAAAACTCCAATTTGTTCGCACTGTTATCTGTATCGTTTGGATTTTACTTTGATCTAAAAGTTCAATCTGATTTCATGTTCTCAATCTCGAACTGTTCTTCTAATTGTGCTAATTTCACGCTTACACGTTTACCTTTTTAGAGTTTAGTTTCGATCTTTTCCTAATCTTTAATTTTGCATTCATTCATTTCGACAATATTTTCAAATTCCTCACAGATATTTATATGCACGTTACTGTTTTTAATGGATTTTCAGAGTCAACACTCGTAGAAGTGACTGTTCTTCGACTCTAAACACATCAGCGATTATAATTAAAGCATTTTCTTCAAACTGGATAAAAATTAATTTTTCATAATATGGTGATATTACACAAATAAAAGATAACAAAAGTTACTCTTTTGACGGACACCCACGGCACAATAATGCTACATCCGAAATGTTACAGATTTGAAAATGTTGATAACTAACACTAAATATGTTGTCAGATTTTTCTCTTTTCCTGCACAGTATTGTTCACTAATTAGTTTTATAGTCTTCAGCGGACCGCTTGAGAATATTTAGGCTCCAAATACAACTCTTTATTAAAATTCACAAGAACACGACTTCAAAAACATTAAAATTACATTTTTCATAAGAATAAAATATCAAAAATCTGTCTGGAATGAAATAAATGCATTAAGCATTTTAGAATAGAAATATTATAAATATTCTTCAAAGTACAATTAAATTAGTGCACTTTGCTTGTGACTTGTCGATGAATCACACATAAATAGCTCCAAATATCAGAATATTTTCCTCTGCAATATCGAAATAAAATATTTTGCACAAATTAAATATTATTTCCTTCACTAGTTATTGACCTATAATTAGAAAAGTACGAATAGAACTTTTTTGTTTATGATACAATCATTCTGATTCTTTCGTTCTGAGCATTTTCATAGATCTCATAATATTTTGAACAACTCAGTAGCTCTTTATTTCCTATTATTTAGCCTTCAATGAATAAGACTGTATTACAAATAGGCAAATTTTAAAAATACTTTCCTATTATTTTAATTAAAAACTAAGTTGTTATAGTTATTTTTAATATTATTGTAAATCTTTAATGAAGATTTCATATATAAATACGTGGGAATTTAAATAAATTATTGGTATTCATTATTGACTTTTCACATATACAATATTCATAACTTTATAACTGAAAAATTTATACATTATTTACAGATTTCTGTTTCAGTTTATTCGAGTTGTGTATATAAGAAATAGGATCTTTAGATTTAATATATTTTAAATATCACAAACATCATTTATTTCGACAGTAAAAGTAGCATTTACTTTGTGCATTTATTTAAAAATGTTCTTACTTAGTAAATGGTATATTATGTTCTAAATGATTTCCGATAAGAAAGGGTAATATTATATGATAACAGGAATTAAGTTAAAAACAGAATGATGCTTCAACCTTTTATTTTAAAACATAATTTTACTATTCAAACAAAATAGTGTCTATCTGTTATTATAATCATATAGAAAAAACTGGGAAAGTGTGATAAAATATTTATTCTGTAAATAAGAAAATTTCAGTAATAAGTAAGAATATATATAAATAAGAAAATTCTACAAACTATAAACAAGAAAACTTAGAAATACGAATCAAAATCTTCATTGTTATACTCTGCATTCTATTTCAATATAAATACTGAGTTTAAATTTTATGATTCAGAGCTTTAAAATGAAATTAATATATTAAAATAAGGGAATGAGTACACACACACACACGCGTGCGCGCGCACGCACGCACACACACACACACCGTGTGTGTGTACAAAAATATTTTAATATTTTTTGTAACATTTATGTTTAGCGTTTTATATTACTCAATATTTATTATTTTAAAAACAATTTCTATTGAATCTAATATCAAAGTCATTATTTCTGAGAGATAACTGAATAATTTTATGAAAATATACAATACATTTTGCACTATATTTCTTAACTATGAACCTTTTAAGATAATATAATTAATTATTTATTTCTTTAAAATTCATGTTAAACAAGAAAATTTATTTCAATGAAACACACAACTACAGCAAATAGATACTTCCTTAATTTGAAAATTTATTAAAATTCCCTTAACTCATACTATATATTTTAGTGTATCTTTTGTAACATATAAGGCGTTAGATATAACAGTAATATGTGTTTTTTGTTAATTTAGTAGACTATAATTGTCTATGGTAATATGTGTGAAAATAAGTTTAAATCAATGACTTCATTGAAGTTGGAAGATTTACCATAAATTGTAGCCACTCTTCAAAAATGTATTGATAGTTGTTCCGTTTGTGCATGCATTTCTATCGAAATATGTGCTAATGAGTTTACCTGGCTCTTTTATCACTGTGTATAAGCACAGAGTACTGTTTTTGGAAAGTTTTCTTGCTAGGCAATATTAATTGAAATTATTTAAAAAACCTAAAATAGACTGTATTCTCAGGACTATTTATTACTCGAATTTAAAATAACATATCTATAAACATTATGGCTATGTATTCCTTCAATTTCATAAAAGACATGTAATGAATTACTGTATAAAATTAAATACAAGAAATTATATAAATATTTTTCAAAATAATTATGAACTAAACTTTCAAAAGAATTTTATCATTACTTAACATTTAATATTTATTTAAAAAAAATTTTATATACATAATAATAAGTTCGAAATAAAATGTATAATTCAATGAAATAAATTGCAATTGCAATATTAATAGTTATTTTAGCTATAAAGTTCGTAAAATGTATGTAGTTAAATTTTTTGTTTTCAAAATAACATTATTTACTACACAAATTTTAAAAAGATTCACTTAAAAATAATGAATAGCATATGCATTTTTAAATTTTTCTAGTTTTTCGATATTTCCTTTAAATTATTATCGGGTTATTGATAAAGAGAATAATGTATACTTTTTCAATGTTACTTATAGACAAATATAATACGAATTAATATTTTTTAAAGCCTATTTAACCTAAATACTTAGAAATCATTAACTATGGTTTTAAACCTTTAGGATGACTAATTCAAACAAAGATTTCTCAAAATTATATATATTTCTGAAATGCATAGTTAAAGAACATAAATATAAAATTGTCTTGATATAATATATATATATATATATATATATATATATATATATATATATATATCTATCTATATATATATATTAATATATATATATATATATAAATATATATATATATATAAATATATACATATATGCTTGACTGCTTCTTAGAATTTAATCAGAGTCAGGTGATAGAAAAGGAAAAAGTAAGGGCAATTTTTATGCGGAGGTATCCATTAAGGGCACCACAGCTCCCGCAATAATGAAATGATAGAGAAGCACACACACATACTCCAGTGATTTACTGTTTATGACAATAAATAATCGATAATAAAATATTAAGGCACATTTGCTATTAATGTATTATTTAATTTAATTATACATACGTGTATTTCATTGAATAAATTAGTACTATAACTATTTCCTGATATTAAATTATTACAAAAATTTCAATTAATATTATTTTAATTAAATATTAATATTTGAAGATTGATTTTTGAGAAAAAATATGTAATCTATATATATTGTTTCATTCAAAACGCATTTAATCAACTATTTAAAATGACACCATTTTAACAGCTATACAAGAATATATAGTGTAATATTTCGCATGACATAGCTCTCCTTATGCTGTACATATTTATCATTATTTAAAAAAAGTGAAAAAATATTCAGTGTTGGAAAGCAAATTTTCTGTTAACAAATGAATCATTTCAATATCTATTGATTTTAATAAATGATATGTTTTATTATGTGTTATATTTTTTGTGTCATGTTATGTTATTTTAGTTCTATTAATAAACACACTTTTCCAGAAAAATCCCAGGTAATACATGAAATTTTGAATTTATCAATGCATTTTAATTCATTATACAATTAATAAAAATGAGTAAAAATTGTAAACGAATTTCGTTTTAAAAGTATAATATCATTCCCCATGATTCAAATAAAAGTTAAATAATAATTATGTGTTTTATATTACAATGTAAATTTTTTTAAATTATTTTAAATTAATGGATGTAAAATAAAGTGATATGAAATGATCATACTTTTAATGAACTGGCAAAATGTTTTTCCAGCGAATAAGATGAATCTTTTACAAAGTAAATTGAAACCATTTGAATATTAAAGAGCAAATAAATGAAAATGAAAGCTTAAAAATTGATATTGAAAAAAATTATAATAAAAATATTGAGAAAATACACAAAATCGCTAATTTATCACTAGGGAACAAGAGAATGTATTTTGAATTCTGTCATGTAAAGATTCTGAAATGATAAACAAAAAACATAGATAAATTGTTCCCAATGTTTTTTGGCAAAAAATAAAATGAAAAATTAATACCATTTAATCTGATAAAGAAATTGAAAGCTGGAGTTTCTGAAAAAAAAAATACAAATAATGCATCCATAATTGGCATTGTAAAATGTTTAAAAATATACACACAAAAATATTATTCATGCATAGAAAATAGACACACGAAACATAAGTCTTAGGAGTATTTGTAAAAAATCAAGAATTTAATAATAACTTGAATATTACAATTATTAAATATTACAAAAAGATTTTACTTGGAGAGAAAATTATTCCACCAGAAGAACGAAGATGAGTTTAAAATGTTTTTAAAGATTAAAGACAATATTTTTTCTGGCTTAAATTAGAGTTAAAACTGAAATATTTGATATAATATTTCTTAAGAATTCTGAACAGGAATTATAAAAACAAGAATATTAATCATTAAAATCGAAATAAATTTTTATAAATGTTAATAGAAATATTTTATATTAATAACTGAATTTCTAGTACTCATCAACAATAGCACGATAAAAACGTAATAGTTATTAAGTATAATCACATAATTTAGCAAAATAATTATATTCTGCATATATACGAAGCTTATCAATAATAATCATTGATTGTTGATAATAATAATCGATTGGTGATATTTGTAACTATAATAATCATTGATTGTTGATAATAATATCGATTGGTGATATTTGTAACTATTGGTGATATTTGTATAACTACATTCGGAATAAGAACTATTATTTCTATGAAGCTATTCAGTAAGTGAATTCAAGTATTTATAAAATCTTTTTCAATTTTTAACACATTGCTTTATTTGAAATACATTCTTCGATATTGGAATAGAGTTGAAACTTCAGTAAATATCAAAATAAGCCATTCGAAATCATGCAAGCTGACAAACTCATAACAAATATGATTTCGAGTGCATTTCAAGAACTCTAAAATAAGTATGCGTGTCTGAACGTGTCATCATATTCAATTTGGAAAAGCTTCGGATTTCGAATCACTGAGCAGGAATTTCATTTTCCGTTTGTATTGTAAAGAGGAAAAAGGACTCTCAAGGGATATATTTCACAATATAAAGTTCCAAGAGAAGTATAGCTTCAGAACGCATCAAAGATTTCAGACAATTTGTAATCTTTGTTGGCAACACAACTGATTTTCTTTTGTGGTTTAAGAAGGGTAAATGGTTTAGCATATGTACTTTATATATATATATATATATATATATATATATATATATATATATATATATATATATATATATATATATATATATATATATATATATATATATATATATATATATATATATATATATATATATATATATATATATATATATATATATATATATATATATATATATATATATATATATATATAGACTAATTTAATTAAGATTGATTACATTTAAACAATGCAGGGTCAAATAAAAAAATTAATATGAGATTATAAAGTTTTGTAATTAAAAATAAAATATACAGCATTAAACTTGCTAAGTAAATTAGATCTACATGTTTAATTTTATTATTTTATTTTGTTAAATTATTTTTACCATCTTTATGACTGATAATATTTGAAACTGAACATTACTTTAAGACTAATACTTGAAATTTACTATTTTATTTATATTAAAATAAGAATCTTTACAAACGTTTGTACAATTTTATGGTGAATGTATTTATATCTACGTAAAATCTATATAAAATTGGAATTATATTTACCAGTTCTATTATTTAAAGTTAGTTAGATAGTTTTCTTTAATAATTATTTCCTCTAACTAATTCGCTTGTATTTATTTATATATGATATATGCTTTATTATTGAATATGCTTTATTATTTAAAATAATAAAGCATATTTCAAACAACAAAAAGTAGTTCCATGGCACTCATGTTTAAGAGAAATGAAAATTTAACAAGAGGTATATAAGAAAATATTAGGAGATGCTGTATATGATTCCTATATAATTGCAGAATAAATACAAAAGTAGTGTTTAAACAAAACTTGTAAAATTAGAAATAAAGATTGTTGTGTCTATGTTGGGTATTATCACAATAATATTTTTGAATAGTCATATTTTTTATGATCATGTCTAATAAAAAATTAGCAAAGCATTGTAAATGAAACTAACTTGTTATATAAAGCACTGTGAAGTCTAAGTGAAAAACGATAAGAAATAGAGAGAAAAACTTTTTTTTTTCAAAAGAAAATACAGAAATTATAATTTTGAAAAGAAGAGATGAAATCAAAATATAAATGAATGTATCGCATATTTAACAAATAAAAAATTTGCAATTTAAATACATTACCATAGAAAAACAACCTTATTATGTTTATATGATGAAAAACATTGGTCGTATTGATTAACTGAAAAACAGGATACAATTTCAAAATATATGAGTAGTAATTATTGAGAATAAAAGCAACAATTATCAAGACATAATATTTGGAATAAATTTAGGGAATATATAAATCATATGTTCTTATACCTGATATCTATATTTACCTATATGGTGTAAATATATACATATTTTTAAAATTTTACCAAGAGTTTTTTTATTAAATTAAATACTTCTAAAATGTTAATCAAGTATCAGATATTAAAATCACATATTTCTCCCTAAAATAACTTACATTAAATTTATTTTAGGGAGAAACATGTGATTTATACTATTAGAGCAGTTAATTTTCATATAAGTAGCAATTTTATGGGTTCGATTTTTGATACAACTTAATGACAGATTTTAAACGCTGTACCAAATTTTAGTAACTAAACTAATTCCAATCGGTTAGCACCAGAAATAAAAATGCAATACCAACATTAATTTTTTAAAAAAAGAAAAAATTACATTAGAACTTTTAATGATGTCGTTTAATAAATGAATACATTTTTTACTTTGCGAGATTAATTTATTAACTTTATTGAATATTTATTAGGAATATTATTGCTGAAAAATATTTTAACAAACAAAAAAAGGAATTTTTTTAGTTTTATAATTAATCACTAAAGTTATATTGAACATACATTTTAAGAAATATGTAGCAAAAGATCAAGCAGTCAATTACATAAATGAATTTATTTTGAAATGTCAAGAAAACATTATATTAAGATATCGAATTGTTGATAATTTATGATAAAATTAGTTTAAGATTTGCATTTTCCGATCATTAGTTAAATTTCAGCTTTCACAGAAAAATAAAAGTTGACATTTCATAATTTTATAATAGATTTATCTTTGTTTTAGAAAGGCAATCTTAAAAAATGTATGTGTTAATTGAATATATAATCAGTTTGTGAGCCGAGATATTCAAGGAAAAAATACTTCTAATTCTTTCCGAGCAAATGATTCTTCATGCTTTTAAAATAGTAAGCTTAATATTAATTCTATCTTAAAAGAAAGACATATTTAAATTATAAAAAATCTGTGTTATAAGAAAGATAATAATTATTTTTATCATATAATAAAGAAACATTAATTAAAAATATATATAGAAGTAATAAATATTATAATGTTGTTTCTAAATTATTTAACATTTGATCTTGAATTTTTCATTCAAGAAAATAGTATAAATGGAATGAAAAATTCTAATAATAGTATCTAATTTACCATTGTATATATATATATATATATATATATATATATATATATATATATATATATATATATATATATATATATATATATATATATATATATATATATATATATATATATATATATATATATATATATATATATATATATATATATATATATATATATATATATATATGTATGTATGTATATTTGCATCACATGGGCGAAAATTAGAAAGTCTTAAGTACATTATTAACTGTGTTAAGATGTCCTGCATTTTTATATATGCTTCATAACTTTAATATAATAACTAAACACAAGTATCTTAATTTAAAATAATAAAGCATTTTCATTAATTCTAAAAGTGCATAAAGCCAGCTGTTTAATTTAATTTAAATATATAAAACTGAAAAATATAAAAAATATAGACAACAAATCTTGTTGCCTTCAGTTTTGCTTCTCAGACACTCGGAAAGTATGCAATATTATTTTCTTTTTTGAATATAAATAAAGAACTGTTGTTCTCATGTGCCGGCTAGGCTGGCAAATTGGGGTACGCTACTCCACTTTTCCAACCGAACCGTATTTGGTGTGGAATCCGACTTCTTCAGTACACACACATGCCATAAGGGCCAGTTTATAGGGTAGGTAACCCTTCACACCTCATTCATACACAAAGAAAAGACAGGAAGAGAGAGAGAGAAAGTACATCCATGCCTGAACCGGGATTCAAACCCAGGACCTCCCTAGCCGTAGTCAGGCATGCTGACCACTAGACAAGTTGGCTGGCATGAAAGACTGTTAAAATGACTTTAAAAATATTATTTTCTTTAACAATTTTTTTTTCTTTTTTACATATTTTCCAAAATTTTCGATTTAATACAGATTATATCTATTTAGAATTGTCACTAAATATTTAACATTCATTAACGGAAGTAAGATATTTTTGAGGCATCAATGAGAGTTTTATTACATGTGATTAAATGTAAATGTGTGTGTATATTTGAAGTTTTATAAGGATTTTATAGATTTGGGAACGATTATTTTAAACTTTTTACATAATATTTAACTTTTATTTTACAATGATTCCCACTATAAAATCAATAACCAGCCTTAAAATTTTTGAAAATCATCAATTTTATCTTGGTTTACTATGTATAACATGTTTGTACTATTGCGAAATAAGAAAGTGTGTTTCAAGTCAACATATTATTTCTCGGAATTTATTCTTAAAATGAGAAAAAATATTCAGCTGATCATATTTATAATTTTCCTTTTTGAAATATATTCAAAATATAAAAACAATGTTTAGCCCTTAAAAATTCCTTTTATATATGTCCGCTACTAAAATTGTAGGAATTCCAATATTTCAATATATGAAACAATATAGAAGTATTTCAGTTATTTACTAGAAGACTGCTTTATCAATTATCTGTTGCAATAACTTTTTTTCATTGAGAGTCTGGATAATCTATATAATTTTAATTTTAAATAGATTACTATTTATTAATTTCAAGTTGATTTTCCACAATATTCTTTAATTTACATATGGTTTATTCATTTTTTGCTTCTAGAACACATTAGAAATAATTTCTTTAATTATAAATATTCAGATATTGACAGATTTTATTTTTTTAAATATTTTCCAATGTATGTTTTAATTTATATCAGTAATTTATGCTCATTTTTTATGGTATATGCGTTTGAGTGTGATTGTTTTTTGATTAATTTTGTGCATTTGTATTTCAGTGGTGCAATATTCTTATCCTAAATTTAGTTTTCAACTAATGTAACATATATACATCACTAATTACAATAGTTCAAAACAAACTTAATTTTAAAATTCGCAGTAAAATTCAATTAGTTAATAATTAGTTAATATGATTTTATATCCAATTTGTTACATCATTGTTTTGTCATTCTGACATATTGTGAATAATACACTTTTAAATTGTTTACTAAAATCAATATTACTTTATATTTAATAGATAGTGTCATTTCTATTAAACAATACTCTTATTTTTTAAGGAAAACTGAAATATAACAAAAAATATAATATGGAATAATATGCAGTGTAATCCTGAAGGGTACCTAATTGTCACCTAAATGTTATAACGGCCACCTAAATGTTATTTTTTATCGGTCTAAAAATGTGCTCAATGTGTAGAAAGATTTAAGGTAGCGAAAATGTTGCTATTAAAATTTTCACAACTTTAGACAATTTTAATAAGTCACATGATTACATTCAGTGAAAATTATACATAATCTGTAATATGCAGAAAATTTATAATCGATACATCCATATTTCTGGAACGTTTTATTCTGGAGAGAGCGTGGCCTCTAACCTCTTTTTCACATTTATATTTGTGATTTCTGATTTTAAATTATAAAATGAAATGAAGATAAAATACTTAAAGTAGATTTAAAATATAATTCCTATATTTTAAGTATGTTTATTGTAAAAATTATAAACTCAGCTAAGTCACTTAGTTTATTACAAAACATTTTCATGTCATTTTATCACTAACATTGAAAAATATAATTTTAAATTATGGTTAATTTTTATTGCTTTTGCTTTTGTTTTATGCAAATAATGATAATATATTTCTAATTATTAAGCATAATACAATAGAGATATTGTCTTTTCTGAATAAATTAATTCCTGAAATCATGTGTAATGTATCTAATTTCAACTGTGTGTGTGAGTTGGTGTGAATAAATATACAATATACGAGAACTTAAAAGGTTTATAAATATATCGAGTATCATCTAACACATTAAAGGGAATATATGATGTACCTGATGCAAATTTAATAAATTGAAAATAAATTTTATTTTTTATCTTTGGTTAATATTAAGGCAAATATATATTTTTAGAAGACATCAATAAACATTTTCTTCTTTTCAAAAATACTTTTCATTGTATAAAAGGCAAATATATATAATTTGTATAAACATTTCATGGAATATATTGTATTTCAGTGGGGAATAATTATCAACTTACAAACCATAATTTTTAATATATATTCTAGCTAACTAAAAAAGAAAAAATAATAAAATATTTATAATTTTTATTTTTGGCAAGGAAAACTTAAAGATTAAAACAGAATTTTAATTTAAAATTTTGAAATATTTCAGCATTTATGCATGAAATAAATATTTTTTTCTTTTTTAAAATTAAAATTACTATAATTAAGAGCCAAAAATGAAATTTTGTTTTAATCATTAACAAGTTCTGAGTTTAATAATGTGTTTTATAAAATATAACACATTATTAATTTAAATAAAAATTTATTGAAACGAATAATTAATTTATTTGTGTAGATTTCCATTTTATTCGGAAAACACCACTAGACTCTCTTATAATAATGATATTCCTAATTGAAAGATTTATACTAGAATTTAAAAAATGTGCTTAATTCAAACAATTTAACATTTGTATGTATATAACATAATATTTTAAATAGTTTTTAATTAACTTTTGGTGATTAAATATATATGCACAATTATACATCTAGAAATTGTCACTTTAGCATTAAAACTTTTATAATTATTAATTTAAATATCTAATTAAAGAATTCTTACTTCAGTTCATACTATCGAAACATGCAGTTTTACTCTGAAAATGAAGTCACTACTTCATTATGCTTGCATCTTTATCTTCATTATCGTAAACAAAATGGCTTTCATTATTGACTCTAATTAAAATTTTCTAGTAACGAGAACTTTTATAATTATATGAAACAACTATATGGGGTTTTATTATAAATTTATATCCTTTATACTTTAAGAGGAAAGTGAGTAAACGTTCTTGCTGAAAAACACTTGAATAATAATTGTATTACTTGCTTGACATTTAGAACAATAAATTTCTAAGTATAATTAATATTTTGCATGATTTTGTTGTGCAATTCAAAATTTGCCATTGTTTTCAGGAAGTTATTGATAGAATTCTAGTCTTTAAAATGTTTAAAATCCACTGTCGAAATAAAATTTTGATATGTTTAATTACTAAAATTACTCCATTATAAATGATAATTTTATTAATTTTATTTCACAAAATTACTCACTTTATGCATAGATGTAAATATAGAATAATCACAATATCTAGTTACATTTTCAGATATTTACAAATATAAAATATTTTCTTTCATTTTTAAACTCAAATAACTCTAACATAATATTAATGTAGATCATTATAATTATTAATTGTGTACTTTTTGTTTAAATTTTTAAATATAAATTTCGAAATAAAAAAAAATTAAGTAAGTAACCAAAATATTTCCCTTAGTTTCAGATACGGAATTAACTTTAAATATTAATACAAAAAACTAACAAATTCGTTTGTCATATTAATTAAATAGTGAGCATTTAATCTTTAACATAAATTATAAATTTGTGCTGCTGTTTCAATTAACTCTTTTTTGAAGTTCAAACTTTTGAAGCAATAACATTTTATTTACAGCTGTATGATCCTTAAAGTATTTTATACCCTTTATATTATACAGTATACTCAATGCATTCAAGCCTTTTTTTTTCATGTATTTGAAGTTGAGCGCTTCTTGACAACATGAATTGTTATACATGCAAATTTAAATTTCTACTTATCGTTTAAATTATATCATAATTATATATATATATATATATATATATATTTATATATATATATATATATATATATATATATATATATATATATATATATATATATATATATATATATATATATATATATATATATATATATATATATATATATATATATACTGTCTGTCTTACATTACAACAATTAAGGTTTGATTTCTCAAACTATGGCCAGTTTAAAATTGCATGCATTTATGCACTTTTCTATTTTTCATAACTTGATGCAAAATTAAATGTGTTAAAAATCTTATTGTTCTATAGAATTGAATTTTCTCAATGATTCAATAACTAAGAAAGTTAATGAATTTAACGAACATATTTTAATGGCTTTTTCCTAATTACTTCTAATTAGGAAAAATTAGGAAAAATAATTCTATTTGCATAAGATCCATCTTTCTGAGATTATCTGGCCCAAGTAAGAAACAGCCATTTTCTTATCAGTACTATACTAAGCACTATATAAAAGAAGTTACTATAGGAAGAAAATAACGGTTACATTTCAATTTCATTTTAAAGGGCATTTTTAAATTGTTAAAAATTAAAAATTTTATAACTTTTTACTTCCATTTCAATAGAATATTAATGTTTTCTGATTTTTCTTTAGGAAAATGTGTGAAGTGCACTTGTTGCAAGGATCAATTCAAAACCTTCTACAAAACTGAAGTTTAACTTTTTATAAAATTTAACATTTTAAATGTTCACACAAACAAAAAATTTAGAGTAAATTAAACTATGAAGTTATCCATGACACTAACTTTACTTTTTGATTAATTTGAAAAACTTTCTTTTGTTTATAATTTATTATTAGTCATTGGCTTGACTGCATATTGGTTGAAAAATAAGTTTTACATATTCTATGTAAAATATAATTAACTTCATAAAGCTCGATGGAAAATTAGTTTATATTTTCTATATCATTTTTCTACTTTATAAATTTTAAAAGATTTTTAAATAAATAATAAGGGTCACTTTTCTTAATTAAATATTTTTGTCAAATTTGTATAATCAGTATTTTTTTACTTTAAATAGTTATTAGCTCAGTGTACCAATAAATCAGAGTTAAGAAAGATAAAATAAAATGTTAAATTAGTATAAAAACTGAAATTTTAAAATAGCATTACGCGGAATTTTAAAATCATATAAAGTTTAAAAATCATACATGAAATTTTTAAAAAATGATGAATTATATAACAAGGTTTTGTGCAGAAGTAATAAATATTATCAATAATAATAATATATATAATTTACACAATAATATAGACAGTTTAAATTTCAACTAATCTCATATTATACTAATAATATTATACAAACTTAGAGATTTTAAAAATAAGATACAATCGTAAAACAGAAAATTTCTTCTCTGAGAAATAAAAAGCATTTTATAAAGAGTTATTTTATGACATTATTTCTAAAAAAAAAATATGCGTAAGGTTAAATTTCACAAATTTAATGATATCGATGAGAATTTTATTTTATAGCATACAATAAAAAGAAGTCCGTTTTGGAAAACACTTCGTGGATAAGAATATAAATGAAGGGTTATGAGAATATTTTTGAAAAAAAGTAGGATTACTAAGATTGAATGGTGGGGATAGATACACTTTGTGACGTGATTTGAAGTCAATCTATCACTCCGTTCTTAAGCCCTTTGAGAAAAGTCGGATAAATGGATTTTGTTCTGTTCCATGTCAGAGATTTCCTTTCAATCTATCAAAAGAAGAGAAATAAGACGGTTTACAACATGTTCTTTAATGAAATCTATATCTTTCAAGATATATATATAAATATATATATATATATATATATATATATATATATATATATATATATATATATATGTATAAGAATTTAATTGATTATTGACAAGAATTGTAAAAATTTGAATGTACATTTTTGCTTATTTACAAAATATAACAGTTTTGAAATAAATGTACATCGAATTTTTTTGTTAAATTTTATAGTTTAATAGGTATTCTGTTACTTTTTTAAATTAAAAAATATTTAATACTTGATGGAAAGTATACGAATCAAATTGTATTGACTCGATTAATGAATTTATTAATACTTGAGCATATCCATAGATGACAGAGTTGTTAGTGTTCATAATTTTGAAGCTGTACTTTTAATGTATAAATGAATCTTGTTTCGGATATGGTGTTCCTTTCTCAGTGTGTTTATCTGTCGCTACGTTTTAGGAGCAACGATGTCACAGCCAATGGATGCCCTTCTGCATAAGAATGCCATCATGTTGTAGAGCTAAATGGAATAAATCATAATATAAACCGGTCATTAGAAAAATGATATTTGAGAAATATTTCGTTAATAAATAAAACAAAATGTTAAAAGGTGAATTCAACTTGATCAATTAACTGTATGAAATTTGCCATTTAAGATATTCAATGTTTAAAAAATAGCACAATTCATGAAATTAAGACAAAATTTTATCCTAATAAAAATATTACTTTAGTATTCTGGAAATGGTATTATAATATTCTGAATATATGAAAATAAACTGCAAAATTTAATACAAAAATAATAAGTAAAATACAACAGAACTTTCTTTTTCGTTTCTAATCTTAAGTTTTTTAAAATGATTTATATTTAAGACTTAAATAGTTAGAAATATGCATTTCCTTCAAATTGTTTATTCTTAGATAAAAAACTGAATTTTAATAAATATCAAAACATAAGTGATAAACAAAAGAAGAATAAATTTTGTTTCGATTATATTTTCTATCAATTTCGTTGAGATATATCTTTTATGTACCTTATATTCATCAAGTTCACAAGTGATATTTTTAAAAGATTTTGATTTATTATGAATTTTCAAAAATTACTGAATATCCATATATTTTTTTTATTTAGGAAAACAAAAATATCTCCCTGTGCACCAAGGAATACCCCACAGGGCCTGAAGGTACAACAAATGTACTACATAGCAAAGCCAAATAAATCATGAGATGAAAAAATATAATAAAAGAAGAAAGAGAGAAAAAAAGAGATATAAAAATAAAAAAAGGAATTAGATAAAAGCATGGATAAGTTTTTTAAGAAAATTCAACATTCTCTTTCTTTACTAGGTCCACCAAAATCGGGGGCCACCTGTTATTTAAGTCTTTACCAAGCTGGTTCCTTTCTTCTGAAACAGATGAGCATTCAAGAAGAATGTGAGAAGGGTTGTCACTCCCAGAGTTGCAATGACCCCTCACTGTTTTAATGGGGAAACGGTAAAGATAGCTATTGAATTTCCCATGTCCAGTGAGGAATTGCGTAATTTTAAAGTCTGTGTAGAACCAGTAGTTCTTAATTCTGATGGGAAAAAAATTTGTCCATTTACAATTAGGAGAGGAAACAAAACCTGAGTTCCATTCTGTGATAATCTTCTTTTTAGTAGTGGTTTTGAAAAAGAAGACTTGGGTAAGCTGGTTTCCAGTTTATTTGAAAGTGCAAGAGAAGATTTGGCCCGGAAATCTGCTCTTTCATTTCCATACACACCACTATGACCCTTGACATGAGAGAAAGTGAAGGAAATATTTTTGATATCACACATATTAATTGAAGTCTGGACTTCCACAATAAGTTTTTCAAAACTAGTTACATATTTCAGAGCCAGTAGGGATGACATAGAATCACTGCAAATTAAAAGTTTTTGATAAGGCTTGCTTATGGCATCTTTAACAGCAAGATTAATACAGAGTAACTCCACTTGGAAAATAGAACTGTAATCACTATTGCGGTATACTTGATGACTCACTTCAAACCCATTCTGAAAGCATACATATTAAAGGCCTACTTTTTCGTTAACTTTATTCCCACCTGTAAAGTAAATTAGATCATAGTCTTCCCTAACTCTATCAAATGCAGCAAGAGGAGCAAGAGACCTGATAGATGGATGAGGTAGGGAAGAAAAGTTCATATCACCATCAAGATGGTTAGAAAAAGAGTCTTGCGCATAAAGAGAAGCCTTATTTTGATGAAGTATCACAATATCAAGAGGTGGAAGACCAGAGAGAATGAAGAGAGCATCATAAGGAAGAACAGAAGGAGAGCACTGATGAAAGTATTTAATCATTTCGTTGGAAAGGAAATTCAGGGCACAAGTGTTTCCAGTGGCTAAACCGTGAATAACAACATTAATCTCATTGACTGTAAAAGGTACATCATCTTCTACAGAGTAAGCCCTGTTAGATTGTTTTCAAATATTTTGTTGAAAGGAATTATCGTTAGAAGGATTGTCATCTGGGAAGGAAAAATTTGAGACAGCACTAAGAGATTCTTCAAAAGAAGATGTGAAGTGACCTGAAGTGGTTTCAATGCCAGTAATCTCGACACTTTTACTAAAGTTTCTCTTTTTACCCGTATAAATCTTCTTCCATACATTTATAGAGGTAACATCAGAAAGAAAGTCTTTCCAGGAAGTTAATTTTTAGTTATTAATTAAGTTCTTATACACTTCTTTAACGTGGATGTAATTGGATTTAAAACTTTCCTTGAAAATCATGTTTTTGGCTCTTTGAAAGCGACGTCTTGAAGCATTTCACTTTTTACGCATGCATGCTGTTTCAAAAGTCCACCAAGGAACATTTCTTTTATCATAATGCTTGAAAGGAATAGCTATCCTTCCCGCAGAATTCATGACATTTTGAAGCTCAGAAATTAGACTTTGTAGACAAACAGGGTCATTACAAGTAGAAAGCTGATCCTCAAAACTATAATTACTGATAGCCTCATAACGTTTAGTTTGAAAAAGAAACCAATTTGCTCTTCTACAGTCAAAGATTTGAGCCCTGTTTTGGGGTAAAGAGTTCGTAAAATTATCAGCCAAGGCGATTTCAAAATAAATCATCCTATGGTCAGAAAACGAGTCGTAGTCAGGAATTGACAATTTGATGGTATCTTGCAATAAACTTTCCCCAACAACAGTAATATCAACGTAGCTAGAACCTTGAGTTGAACAGAGGTTGGACCGAAATCCTCATTAACTAAAAAAGAGTTGTTTGGTACTGAAGAAATAACATAGTTTATCTCATATAGCATCTGAATAAGGACTAAACCAAACTTTACTTTTACTATTAGAGTCCATTCCCTAAATAAGTCGAGAAGAATTTACCTTAGACATGAAAGAATCAATGTTTTGCAAATCAGCATCTATATTTCTGTACGGCTCAAAGTAATAAGTAAGCAGAATAAAATCTAAATCTTTTACAGTGATTTCAACGGAGATTATTTTATAATCAGAGAAATTATGATAAACAAAGGTAGAAATGTTATTCGAGCGAATGATGATCGCTGATTTTATAACATCTGATTGGGAATCAAAGAATAATTTGTAATGGCTAAGAAACTCGGGAAGGCTCCCTTTGTAACAGTGAGGTTCTTGAATCAATGCAACATCGATATTATCAGTTCCCATATTGACAATGAGCTGCTGCATAGCATTTTTAGAATTGTGTAGATTTAATTGGACAAAACGTAAAACAGAACAATAACTATTGTTCATAATCAATACGAGAGATTGATAATTTCTTTATGAAAATTTCACTCGGGCAGCAAGTATCATAAGGTTTATGACAAACATTAACTCTTTTTGAAGCAATTTTAGATTTATTATTAAATCTAGCACAATTGACACAAACTTGATAATTTCTATTAGAACACTCTGAGCTTTTATGGTTACATGAGCAGGTAAAATAAGCAAGGTGGTTTTTACAATCAGCAGCCTTATGATTGTAACCCAAATATTTGAAACATCTATGTATAATAACGAAATCATCAACTTCACACACAAACCAGTCAAGCTTGAGAGATCCTAACCTTAAAATTTCTTTACGGATATTAGGTGAAACACTAATAATAATATGTCTTGAGTCCCCAAATTTCTTTAGCGTAAAACGAACTTTAGACTCTTAAATTTCTTCCTCAGATACTGAAATATCAAAATTTTGATCAAATAAGATCTTGATAAGTTCATCATCATTTAGTGAGCTTAAAAACATGTATAATAATAATGGCAGGATATTTTTCGTTTAGCAAGAGTTGAAGAAAGAGAGGTGCAATTTTCAGACAGAATATCACGAAATTTTTTCCTGTCATCATCAGACACACATTCTACCAACAGCTTATCATTAGGAAGACTTCTTGCATTTTTGATACCAATTTCAGTGCTTCTTGGATTGACTTGCGTTTTTATGATGTTTTTATTATTTCCAGCTTTAAGGGTTCCTTGTTCATTCGCACAGATAATGAGACTGCATTTTTTTCCATCGTTCATTTGTTTTTGAAAAGTCTCTGTAGATGGCGCTACTACACTCGTGTACGATTTCTTCTCGTGTATTTTCATTATCACAGTTTCATAAGCTATACATGACTTATATTTTTAAATTTATCAAAATTTGAGTAAATAAGACAATGTAACTCACTCAAAGCATTCTTTCATCTTCCTTCATCTGCTGATTCATGTTTGATCTGGAATTAAGTGTATTTTCAGCGGTTTTTAACTTATTTTCCCAGGAAGCATAAAATTCGTCACCATCAATAATGGCGTCTATGTTGTCACCCCAATATCCAGATATTGGAGAAACTTAAATGCATCATTAAAATGTCGAATGCTAAATTAATTTATTTTTATGTTTTACAAAAGAAATCTTTTTCGTTCTTTTTAAACAAGGATTTACATTCGTGTTATTTGAAAGATTGTTGGTATTTTTAACACAACATTATATTAAATTTTATTTCCTTGTTCAAAATAATTATTTTAAATTTTGTTTAGAGTTAAGCCTTTTGAGAGTTGCACCATATTATTTTATTCGGGTATTTTAACTTAACTTTGAGAAGTTTATCTTCTTGAAGATTCTCTACTGCATACAATTATTATATTTTTTGTCGATATATTTATTATAGTGCTGATTGGTGTAATATTTACTTTTATTATCATATCACTATAAAAGTTTCTTATTAAAGTAATTAATATAAATATAAAGTAACTTATATAGGTTCTTTTAAGCATCTTATACAAGTAGTATTTTAAGTTTTGTTTGATATATAATTTCTATTATACGTTAGCTTTTGAAAAATAAAGTAATTGTTTTTATTTTCTTTATATTATAATATAGTGAAAGAAAATTTATAATATTTGATTTTATGATAATAATGACTAAGTTTGAAGAAAATGGAACACAATGAATTAAAATTTTAAAATAATAATTTGCATTTTATAAATTTTAAAGCTTTTGTGTGTTGTGACAATATTTTTAATATTTTAAGTTTTATTTCAGCATGGTTTATATCATATGCATTTTATTTGATTTTACTTTTATTTAAAATAATATATTAAATAAAAGAAAAAAATTAAGTTTTGAAGTTTTATTAACTAATTTTTATTTTTAAAATTTGTATATTATTATTAGTATTTAAGTAACTATATTTAAATTTTTTTACGTTTAAGAAATACTTTTAGTATTTAATTTTAATATTGTAGCATTTTTTAGTATTTTCTATTTTTCTAAATATATGTAACATTTATTTTTTATTTTCCAATTTGCAACTGTTTTTCAAAATTATAAGCATTCAGGCTACTTTTGTTCTTGCTGGATTTTTACCTATTGATATTGAAATTGAATGTAAAAATAGCAATTTCGTAACATTGACTACTGATGCCAAGGAAGTCTTCATTAATGTAAATGTTCTCATTCCTTATTTTCATCTTCCAGCTACATTAGAAACCATAAATTTCATTGATTATATTGAGACAGCTGAAATAAAATTTATTACAATTTACCTTACACATGGTAGCAAGGTGAATAACAAAGTTGCACTTGCATTTGTTCTTTTCAATGGTCATTCTGAACTTTGATATTTTAAACACCGTATACTGAATGTATGTGCCGTTTTTCAAGCAGAACTTTTGTGTATTTATTTTGCCGTCAAAATGATAAAGGATAATAGAGCATCACCCTCAAGGTATCTTGTTTGTCCAGATTCCATTTCTTCTCTTCACCTTTTCAGCAGTATTATTTAGTATTAATATTATTAAATGAAACTCAACTTTTAGTCAATTCACTTAGAGATAAAGAAATTGACATTCATTTTGCTTATGTGCGTGCACGCCATGATTTCTATGGAAATAAAAGAGTTCATTTCTTAACTAAAGGTCCTTAATTTTAGCCATTGATGCAAATAGTAGCATTCCAAAGAGCTCTTGGAAGTCTTTTCATCATAAGAAACTTTTTATCTACGAGGAATAAGGAATATATTTCATCTCGTTAAACTGAAGTCACAGAATAGATTATTCCTACTATTTGCCATAGGTTGTGCATTCATGGTTTTTCCACTTAACCAATTTAAAAATTTCTACATTTTTATCTGGTCAAGATAAATTTGCAAGCTCGTTCTTTCGTATCCATTCAAGATAAAATAACTTATGTGAATATTTAAAGAAGTAGCTCATGATGTGGAGCATGTCATTCTCTAATCCCTACCTTCAAATGTCCAAGGTAATGTTTACAGAAAGAATTTATAATCCTTGGCATTACTTGTCCCGTGAACTTCTCTGTTTTTCTGAAGTTATAACTGCTGTTTTCCTGCATTTTTTCACTTATTTATAATTTTAAACAATAATATTCTAGTTGCTTACTTCTGTAAGCCTTGTTGCATACATCTGTGGTGCACAAACGGATTATAAGTGCTTAAAATTAAAAAAAAAAGTTTTTGAAATGAATTGAATGCTAAGCACTGAAAACATGTAATATCTACTTCTTAAAGTTGAATACATGTTGTTTATTGCATAGTGCATGATATGTATTATCTTATAATCAATAAATTGTCACCTACTAATACAATATATGTGGTGAAACATTTGAAAAATTCAAAATACAAATAAAAAAATTAAGATATTCTAAGTGTTTATGTTTATGTAACAAATCTAACAAATAAATTAAAGAATGAATTTTGAAACTCCTAAGATTTTTAAGAGCTCTAATTTAACTTAAAAGTAAATAATATCTATATAAAGTAGTTCTAGTAAATATCTATATTACCAGAAAAGTAACTAATAAAAATTTTATTGATAAATTATGATATTGAGTAAAGTATTAGGATGTCTATACATAAAAAATTAATTAAGCCCAGTTGGTTGTAGTTTATTCAATTCAATTTCGGTTAAATATTAGCAATCATTGTTAAACATAATTTGTGTTTACATTTGTATTTAAAATAAAAAAATAAGTAAGAAAACCATTCCCATTAGTAGTTTTAAAGTTGAAATTTTATATATATATATATTAAGTAATGAGGACTTCTCTAATTTTGAATTAGAAATGTCGATCTATCATTTAAAAACTGGTAAATCCCCACGTTGTGACCACATCTTCGCAGAATGTTTTCTACATATGGTAGTAAATTCCAGAAGAACGCTCCTAAGATTTTTCAACAAAATTTGGAACAGTTCTGACGCCATCCCCTCAATCTGGAAGAAGGCTACTATCATACCTATACTAAAGTAAAATAAATCTCCTTCCGATCTCAATAGCTACAGACCCATATCACTGACCAGTATTACATCTAAGGCTATGGAGAGACTGGTAACAAACAGGCTAAAATTGATTTTTGGAACCAAAGAACTTACAACTTTCACAAGCTGGCTTTATGAAAAATCGCTCTACCGAAGAATATGTCGTCTTTTTCTCACAGAGCATTAAGGACAGCCTGGACAAAAGCAACATTGTAGGTGCTGTCTTCGTAAACTTTATAAAGGAGAATGACTCTGTGTGGAAATCTTTGTTCATAAGCAAATTGGTAGCGGGAAATAAATGGAAAAATACTGTGCTTTAACAGGGATTTTATCGGACATCGATATATTAGTGGTCGATATGGAACAGCTAAATCCGGACTTAGACAACTTCATACTGGGCTACCTCAAGGAGCAGTAATGAGTTGCATGGTCTTCAAAGTATATGTTAATGATCTTATAAATACTCTGTTGAATTAGATTGTAGATGTACTTATGTTTGCCGACGATCTAATCCTTTAGACATATAGCTTAAAGAAAAACGCAAAAATAGCTAAGCAATGCTAAGACCAAACTACACTCCTGGTGAATTAATAACAACATGTTCGTAAGCAGTGAAAAAACAGTATATCAAACTACTTTCTCTCTATGCCACAGACCACTACAACTGGATATACTTTACAACAATATTGCACTTCCATGTAGTAAGAGCACCAAATACATAGGAGTAACTTTCGACCGAAAACTTCCGTGGAAATTACACATAGATGATGTCAAGGAAAATAGTGAAAAAAGAATAGTCCTCCTCAAACGTCTGGCAGATAAGAAATGGGGACTTCAACTCCCCATGCAACCTATAAAGCTTTTTATCTGACGTGTTATGACTTACTATAGTGCTCCACTAATAACGGCCCCTCAAAGTCTAATTGACGGACTGGAGCGAATCCAAAACCAAGCTTTGCGGCTGGTTACAGGGGCAGTAAAGTCTACACATATTCCTGCCTTGCTTGCCAACTCAGGCGAAATGAGCATTGAATACGACATGAAGAAATCTGCCTTGAAATTTTATCAGGAACTAGTAAGAATGCCACATAGTTCTCAGTGGGCTACTTCTGGCTCCTCTCCACGAAAACTAAAGATTCAGGAGGGCTTCCAGCAGGCCGAAGAGTGAGAGTAAGAGTAAGATAATGAGAGTAAATGTAAGATAAGTAGATCTTACATTTTATCTAATAAATTTGAAATATCATACATTGCAAAAAAAGTCCCAAGACTGAAATACGTAATATGAAAAAAAATTTATATATACATTCTCATGTTCAATTAGTAATTGCTGTTAATATATAATTGGAAATTATAAAATTTTTGTTATAATACAATTTCAATTATTTTTATTTATATTGATTCCTAAAGATTTTAAAAAAATAATCACATTTTTTCTAATTATCGCATTTAAAAGAGCTTTTGTAGATAAATTTCTATACATAAAATCATTGCAAATCATTTAAGTTCCTAAGAAAAATCATTATGAATCATTTATGCTTCCCAACTATATTTATTTTTAGTAAAAATTTCAGTCTTTTTAAAATTGTTCAATATATATAAATTGTTTTTTCTTTGTAATATTGAAGAAAATTTTCTTTTTAATATTATAAATATGTTACAAATCACATACGAATTTTATTTCATATCTAAAAAAAATATTATTTACATAAAGAAATTCTGAGTAATTTTATTGCTAATAATTAATTAAATTTAAAAAATAGACATATTTAAAAATTTTATCAAGTAATCCGTTTTTGAATACTATGTAAGAATAATTAACAAACTTGCTTAAGAAATAGGCAATTTTATATCTGCTGTCAGGTGTGCGTCGTAGATCTATCTCTTCGTGGTGTCTTTTGGTAACGTTAGCGGCTAAATGATCTGCAACTCTGGCCACATAATTTGGCCACTGGGCATGACTACCTTTTTAAACTCCTGTGTAGAGCTAACATAGTCCAAAAACTTTTCTGCTGGCTCTGCGATCTTCGGGAAGAGATGGATGTACACCACCTTCGTCGCTATCCAGCACTATCCAAACCTTCCTTGTGCGATCGCCACTTTCATGCTCGAGACATCCTCAGCCCTTTATAGACTTTTCTGTGTTCTCTTGTCCACTTATTCTTTCTGTGTTTGTGGCTCAGTGTTCTTTATAAATATGGCCCATTGGAAATAAAAAAGGTTTTTCTTTTAAGATGATTCGAAACTTTACTTCAAAGTAACGTGATAATAAAATTAAAATAAATCAAATACAATGATTTCTGTTTGTAAACCAATTTCCAAAATATGGGTTTTAAAATCTAGATTAAATAAACATATTGGAATATTAAAATATTACTATCCATATGATAAATTATTTTAATTTGTTATAAAAACACGTAACAACTAATTGTGTACTTCATTTTAATCACATAAAAATTATATTAAAATATTGGAAAAATAAATAAAATAGAAATTATCATGAAATAAGAAAATAGTAAAATACTATTAACAGAAAAAAATTATTAACTAAGAATTTTGACAGTTAATATATTTAAAACTACTTTTAAAATATTTAAACATAAAAAAAAATATTGATTGGATTTTATTAATTAAAGCACAGATCCCAATAAAATCGAGATTATTGGAAAGGAATTAAATTTGTGAGAAATGAAACAATTGAATGGGAAATAGTAAGCCCTATAGACTTTGAAACTAAATATTATATTAAGGTAATACATTCTTAAAGTATTTACATGTCCCATTTTGCTTAACTGAAGAAAAATATAAGATAAAATCGGATAAGGAAACCACACACAAAGTTTGTTTTGAACTACAGCTAAGTTTAAAACTCTTTTTTTTATTCCATTTCTTTTTCTGTAATATTCTTCGCCGTGATTAAGTTCCCACAATCCGTTAAAGCGATTACGTATTCACGTCAATTGACTAAGAAACACCCAAGTAGAAAGAAACATTGATGCACGCAACTATTTACTTTTTCTTCACTAAATGCTACATCTCTTTGTTGGACATAATGTTATTTTTTTCTTTTTCTGATGCTAAATGGCATACTATAAAAAAATAAATGCAGATAGTTTGATATAATTCAATTGAAAATAATT
The DNA here is from genome assembly GCA_030067965.1 of Latrodectus elegans. Classification (NCBI taxonomy): domain Eukaryota; kingdom Metazoa; phylum Arthropoda; class Arachnida; order Araneae; family Theridiidae; genus Latrodectus; species Latrodectus elegans. Next base: position 114,031,262 of record CM057813.1, on the reverse strand, counting down.
ACTTCTTTGATATTACATAAACAATGATTTACGTTGAAATATTTCAAGGTTTATCGTTGTGAGTTTAAAAATCATGCTTGCAATGACTTCGAGTGTTTCAGAAACACATATTTTTGTAAATATATATGTGTTGTATATATATATATATATATATATATATATATATATATATATATATATATATATATATATATATATTAAAAACAAAAGTAAATAATTACGTAACAAACATTAATTATTTGAAAAAATACATCTATTTACCTAAATATTGTTTAGGTATCTATAACAAATGTTATACATTTATAATAACAAAACACTTTATTTTTGTGAATAATACAAAAAAAGTAATTATTCAATTTTTATATTTAATCTAATTTTATGTTTAATTTTTTAAAATTTTAATCTAATCAGTTTTTATATTGCTATTTAAAAAAAACCAAACAAAAATAAATAAATAAATAAAAATAATGCCTCATAACTTGGGTGAGAGTAAATAATTTTCTATAGTAGTTATACGTAAAATTCAGAAAGCTTCATTGTTAAGTTATCAAATGGTTTTGCTAAAATAAAAATTTCATTTTAGTTTGTAATAATAATAATATTGAAGGAATATCAATAGAGTTAAATCATAAAAGACATTATAGGACTTATATTGTATTTTAATGTAACCGCTATTTTTTAAATTAAAAATACAGTTAATATATGAATTGTTTTCATTAAATGAGAGAGAGAGAGAGAGGGGGGGGGACATTTTCCTTCACACGTCAAAATATTTCATTTCCATTTTGATTTTCTTATATTAAAAAGTAATAAATGTTTATGAAATAACTAAATAGTTTTATTTATATTTCTTTGAATGCAATGAAATATTTGTTTTATTGTCAGATATTCAAAATGCAACGCCAAGGCCTGACAAAAAGTGACGAATCTCGGCAATTAGAGAGAGATAGCAACAAACAATAATTGATCTGTATTTCAAAATGATATGCATAATAAAGAGAGAGAACAGAATCGGTGATGGATCACTGGTTATGGCGATGGACGCAGCAACACATTTAAGCAAGAATAATACCCCACATGTGTTCGATTGATGAGTGATAGGGCGAAAACTGTGCTCAGGGAAGCAGTTGTACACTTTGCAGGAATGTTGGCTTATGAGAGCAATGTAAGATCGGCTGTTATTCTGCTGGTAAAGGTAAATGGGAACCCCCTAAAGGTAGGGGAGTGTCATGGCCGCAACACAGAATCCACATAAAGTTGAGCTGTCATAGTGCCATGAATACTAACCAGAGGTGACCTGGAATTATAAGCAATAGCCCTCCCCCCACACCATGGCGCCACTTCATCGCGTTTTGTGGCTTTCCACAAATTGCTGCAGGATTGGACCTGTTTCAACGTTGACGCCAAACGTGTAAGCAGCGACTATCGCTGAAGAAATAGAAGCTTGACTCATCTCAGAAAACGATTTGCGCCAACTGTTGACCCATTGCTCTAATCTGCCACTATTCGAGACGTTGGCGCGTATGATGTGGAGTCAATGCCAATCATCTTAATGAACACCATGAGGGTAGTCCACTAGCAACCAGAAGTCTGTCAATGATTCTGTTCAGTATTGGAGCATCCAAGGTGTCTTGCACATGCTCAAGAATTTCAATGGACATGTTTTGAGGGGTCATCCCTACTTCCCGTTGGAAGCGTCGGTCCTCGCATGCTGATTTGACTCAGGTTGCACTGACTATTTACAAACATTCCACAGTTCTTTGTACCAACTATCGTCACCACAGCAGGTGCACTTTGAACGCGTTCACATGTCTATCAGTTGTAATTTGCTGTAAAAACCATCCGGCTTTTCTCAATTCGATCACCATGCTCCTTGAAAACTGGTCTGCCTGCTGGAATTTACTCTATTGATGATGGCTTGGAATTCTCTGCAATTACAGGCGTTATTTGTGACAAGAACAAATTTTCAAGGATTAATTTCCAAGCATCAATAATGGTACGAATATTTTTTACTCTGCCGTTTCTTCACCTTATGTCTTACCTTACGTCCTCTGGAAAGCTGCTTAGTTCACATGACTTGTAAAATTTGTTAAAGTTCATCTATCCTGAAATTTGCATACTTTTCCGGCCACTCCTTCTTGGTGTTGTATTTTCAATGTCGTACATTTTATAAAAAATTTCGAAAAATCACTATTGATAAATGATTTCATTTATCAATAGTGATTTTTCGAAATTGATAAATGATTTCATTTATCAATAGTGATTTTTCCAGATAAATTTAGTTAATGAAGTATCTGACTTTGTTAAAATAATTATAAAAAAATTGATTTTATACAAGCAGTGAACAGAGACGAAGCTTTTAAGCTTTTGGGGTGAAGTTTTCAAATTTCTTTCATATACATAATCAAAAATTTAGATATATTGTTTAAGTTCTTAATAAAGTTGATTAACCCGATTTATTTTGTCTTTTAACGCTTACAATTATTATGATTTTTATTATCAAATAACTTTTAAATAAATTAAAATCTTGTAGTACATAAATTTATCAGTTATTTAAAATTAAAAGATCAATTTATATCAATTTATATTATCTTACAAATCGCTTCAGTCAATTGCGCGCAATGCACAAAAACTCATTTTTCTTCTAAAATATATTTTGTATAATAAAATCAATGCCACCATTTGTTTTAGATTGTGATCTACTACTAAGCGAATTTTACATAACATGTGATTAATTTGCATATAAAACTCATATTATGAAATAGAAAAAAATATATGTATTAAAAATAAAATTAATTTTTTTACTTATCAGTCATATTATTTCGATTGTGTGTGTATAATTTAAAGAATTTAGCATATTTTTAATAATTAGTTTTTACAATATACAATTTAATATATTTTTTACATTAAATGAATTTCCACTAAAACTTATAATTAGTTTATTAATTTATATATCCACGTTATTTAGTTTAAAATGTTCGATTGTTGCATTTTAAAAGCAATCAAATTTTTATTTCGAAAATCAAATATTTTATATTAAAATTGTAAATTTTTATGTAAAGTGCGTGATGCTTCACAAACTTATCACACTCTTGAAAGGAATTTTCATGGAGCAATATACTCAGCCTTTCTCTAGTGGTTAGTTCTGATCTGAAAATATTTTTAAGCAAATCTTACTATTAAACTAAGGTGTGGATAACACCAACATAAAAGTAAATAGTAAATGAAACATTTATCTAAATTTTTATTAATTATAAATTTATTCTAAATATTTAATAATTTTTTCAGTAAAATAAATAAATAAGTAATTGATAAATGTTACATAAAATAACACTTCAACAGCAAATGCAAATAATATAATTTAAAGGATTAAAAATGTGATCATATATATATATATATATTAAAATTTATATAAAATTACTCTCTTAAAAATATTAAAAATATGAGTAGTTTATCATCTAGAAATGAATATGAATAAATATTTTCTACACTTGTTTATTTTTATAATACATAAAACTCTCTATTATGATATAAATAATACTTTCAAGGTACTGTTCTATGTTTATTAAAATTTTTTTTGAAAAAAATAACAATTAGTAAAAGTTTTAACTTCTATTTATTTCTTTTTGAGAAACAATATTATGTTGGTTGTAATGAATTTTATTAAAAAAGCAATATTAGAAACAAAATTATGGAAGTACTTCAGAAAATTTTTAAGAAAATTTGAAAACTCATGGGTACAAAATCCGACTATTTCTAAGAAAGAAAGTAGTTTTACATTCTCAAAGAGAAACGTGAAACTTTAATATTTAAAGTATGCTATTCTACGGAATAAAAAATCCTGTTGTCAAAATATACCCTTGGTTTTAAACAGTCACATAAGAAAACGCCATTTAGGTTCATGGAAAGATTTAAGAATTCTCCAAACTTTTTGTAAGCTCATGGTTTCTCTTTTACATATTTTAAGCAGTAAAATACATGTCTAAAATGCATATTTTTGCTTCAAGATATATAATATTGACTTGAAATGTATACGCCTTTTGCATTTTAAAAATAACACTTTAAATCCTATATTTGTATATTATTGAATAATTATATACTTCTTTCTTTTTTTAAAGACTCTCCAGAAAATTAAATCAATACTTGACTTTTTTAACTTAATGAATGATTATTAACATTTTAAAGCAGTAAGCATAAAATGAAAGTAAAATAATAACCTAAAAAGCGATGCTGAAAGTAGGTTTTGAAAAATATTCAATTATTGCTTTATTTTCATACCTCGAATGGCATTTAAGATTCAGCTTTCATTTCTAAACAAACATGAACATTAAGCATTGTTTTTTGACATGAAATATTTGCTAACAAAGAATGCAATAAGCTTTATCTTTTACAAATAAATACAGAGAAAAATAAAAAAATTAAATAATATTAAAATTTAAATAAAAACTTGCAAAATTAATTAATTACTAGACTAAATATACAAAATTTTTACATTGTAATTTGTAAACAATAATTAGTAATTTTTATATTGTAGCATTTATTCTTATTAATTTATTTTACTGCAGAATATGTTACATGTTGTCCATGGTTTAACTAATATTAGCTAAGGAAAAATGCGTTAGTTAAAAAAAGTGCAGGTATGTAAAACTATCTAGATTTATCATTTCCGGTATAAATGTGTTATAAGACTTTATATATAATTGATAGAACGTATATATAAACATTGACCAATTTCAGGATGTTCTCTTTCTGTGATAACTTTATATTTGATTTCAAATTTTACTTAAAAGGGGTTCTATTTAAAGATAATATATGTTGTTTAAAAATAATTTTAATCTAGTAAAATGCTTCCTGTTTTCAGTACATTCGTAAAATGATTGTACCTACCGATGCTTTGACAAATGTTAAATCAAGTGTACACATACATTGCAATCAAGCAAACATTCAAGTTTAAAAATCAATGCTTGTTTTAAATAATTTTGAATATTTTACATTTTATTCACATATTATTTACTAATTTCTTCATTATCTTAATTTTACTAACTGAAAAAGCGATTAATCTAATACATGTTTTTCTACAATATTTATTTATTTAAACATTATATTAAGATTATATACGACACTTTCTCATGATTTGTTTGAAATGCCATTCAAGAAGAATTGGATATAAGTAAACCATAGGAGAGAAAGTAAACTCAATACAACAAAATTACACAGAATATAGATAACAGGATGTTATAAATACATTTTACTTTAATGCTCCTTTAAAATTCTCTTTGCTCCAAACATTATATTCCCTTTTATATTTTTCATAACTCTCTTTTACCATGAAATCCCAAGCATTATTTCAGATATGTTATACTAAATGCAGTTATATAAAATTTTGACTAGTAAATGACAAATGTTTTTTTAAGATAAGCTTCATTTTAATCAAAAATGGCTTAGTTCAAAGCAGTATGAACGTAGGACAAAATACGTTCTAGAAAAAACTTGAGATTCTTTGAATAATATGTGCCTAATCAGATAATGCAATAGATTGAGAAGCAATTGTTAGATATTTATATATTTATGTCATTATGTTTAAATTATTTCGATTAAACTTATGTAATATAATGATAATGGGAAATGTTTTATTCAAATTAAATGTATATGTGGTAATTTTGTTGCACTTTAGACATTAGGAACACTATTTTCAAAATTGGTTCCACCTGAATGTTCGGAAAAATAGAAACTTCCGAATGCAAATACAAAAATTATTTACAAATTCATGTGATAAACATTTAATAAACTCAAAAGTAAGTTTAATGTAAAAACAAAATATATTCTTTAATAATTTAACAAATTTCTATAAAAACAAATTAAAAAATCATAAAGAGCTTTCTTTTAGTAATACTTTGTATATCAAAGTACATAATTTTTCTATTAAATCACTAAAACATGATACAATAGTTTTCTATATTTTGATAAAATAAAGAAATCTCTAAAGTAAATATTCTGACTATTACGCAAATTATAAAGTTACAATATATATATATATATATATATATATATATATATATATATATATATATATATATACATATATATATATATATATATATATATATATATATATATATATATATAGAATCTCTACTTTATAAAATCTATCTATCTATATATCTATATATATATATATATATTTATATAATATATATAATAAAAATAATATGATATATATATCATCTTTACTTAAAAAATTCCTATTTTGATTCTTATGATATCCAAGTAAATATAAATGTTCAAAAATGCTTAAAAATATTAAATAAGGAAATGCAATTATAAAGGAAAATATTCAAGCAGAACATTTATCTGCTAATATTTATATTCACTCAAATGTAATTTATTTTTCAAGGAATTATTTTACGTTTAGAAAAAGAATTAACATACAAAGGAAAAATACTTTTAAGCATTTCATTTATTATTTATATACAATATTGTATAATTTATAGGTGATTATAAATTGCTACAAGTTACAGAGACAGAAATTTTTAATTTACATAAATAGATTTGTAAATTTTACGTTTTGGGTGCCTAACACCGCGCATAAATCCCTCAGTCTAATAGCGAAAATATAACTAAGGAAAGATAAAACAAACTATATGTTAACTTAAAAAAACCCTAACTTTAAGCAAAAATAATATGATTGATAAGATAAAACGCAATATTTGCAATGCATAACTAAGGATGTACTTGAAAAAAAGAAAAAAAAACTTGTTATGCAACTTATTAATCTTATTTTCGAATGAAAAAGTCTAAGATTACGAATTTGTACATATATTTTTCAAACAATACCGTGTAAATAAAACTAAAAATCAGATAATTTTTAGAAAAAATATTTAATAAAACATTAAAGTGCCATAATTTACGTAATTTCTTCTATCTTTATTTGAAAAAATAACTTTTAATGATCATACTAATTTTATCAAGAATTGTCAATATTATTATTATTATTTAAAAATAAGACTCTAAGTAACAGTATTAACAATAATGTGAATTATTTGTATATATCATTACAATATTTGTTTTTGTAAATTATTAAATTTTTAAAATTTAATTCTTTAGTTAAAAAAACGTATGTAAATTAATTCTATTCCGTTTATATATATATCTATCTATATATATATATAAATATATATATATATATATATATATATATATATATATATATAATTTTTTATTTTCAAATCATACATGCTGCAAGAGTGCTATTCGGAAGATTTTATCTTACATAATTTTCAATATTTATGAAATTAAAAACCTATATGATTACTCTATAAATTTTAGCGGATTCTTTGATTTTCTTAAATATAATTTTACAAGGATAGATTTATGCATATATATAATGGTGATGTTTAGTTTTAATAAATAGTATATACTAAATAACTTGTCGTTAAAATGCATATCTGTTTTTTACTTTAGTTAGATATTTTCAAATTTTAGAAATAAAATATATTTATTACCTTGTGCCTTTAATATATCTATTGTTTTTATATGTAACGTGTAATGTATTTTTGAGTTTACAAAATTAATTTCATAAAAATTAAAAAGATAGTTTTTGTTTCAAGAAAGTTTCCATATTATTTCGCATTAGTAAATATTAAAAATAAGTGAAACATTAAAAGTTTTCAGAAATATAATGAACAAAACAATTCGAACACAAATAATATCTTCAAATAATAGTAACGAAAAGTTTGATGATAAAAGGTTTCATTAAGAAATTAAAAATGAAATATATTAATTTTAAAATTAATGTTAGTTTTTCTATTATCTCACTATGAGTTATAGTGAAGATTTCAAATATGATTGATTTTAAGGAACACGTAAATATACAAGCTTTATATAGTTAGATCTGCTTTAATGCAAGACAAACCTACAATTCTAATTTTGTGTGTGTGTGAATATTTCTTTTCTCCATAGACTACATTTCCTATTACATAAACGTATTGAAAATACTTTTAATTATTTAGGTGCATAAAATCTTATTTATATTAGTAATAAGCCCTATTAATCTAAAGCCTTTTTATTTATTAATTATGTTTTGTTGACAAAACCAAACAAACTTCATAAGTCAAAAAAATCTCCAAAAATTAAAATATCAAAAGTCCAAAATTAAAATCTAAGCAATTTAAAATATGCTGATGTGCAGCCTGAGCAGATTTACACTTTGTGAAAATCGTAAAAATATTTAGTCTCTATTCAAAAGGAAGAAAACTAACTATGTGATTAGTGTTATTAATAATTTAGACAAACTATTTTATTTAATTGCATTTTAAACATAATATTCCAATTGATTGCTTAAAATAAAATCTATAATTTTGTTTGACTAAACTATCCACTTTTAACATGATTGAAAGATAGCTTTGATGTTAAGAAAACGTAAATCTATAAGTACTCTCAGTCTTGATAAGTAAAACAGCCTCTTCTTATATTCAGTCATATATTAGAACCAAATTATTGAAAAATGTTCTTTATTTTGTATCTTAAATATTTATTTGCTTTTATTAAGAAACCATATACGTTATAAAGTAATTTTCAATTTATGCTTTCAGTTTAATATATTTTCCCTAATGCACATTCATAATAGCAATATTTTGAATATCTTACTAATGTATTTGTGTAAAACTACATTATATTTATTCAAAGGTCAATATGAAGGGTTAAATATATAATTAGCCCTAATTTAGAAGATGACAAAAATTATAAAGGAATTATTAAATTCTTTTTATATATAAAATGTTTCTTTTTATGACAATGGTTAATGTTTGTAATATATCTTTGGGCCAAATTTAATTTTATGTCCTAAAAATAAACTAGTTATTAGATAATCTTTGTGAAAAATATTTATTTTCAATTGCTAAATTGCATACACATTCGTAAAACCTATGTAATTCCACAAAAAAGTAAATAAAATATATAAAAATTACAAATGAAACAAATATTAAAAATGATTAAAAAGTTTTATTAAAATCTTAAAGTTGGATATTTAAGGGAATTTCATTATTTTCATATGTTTATGACTAAGCTGTTCAATCAAATTTTAAACTAATCATTTGCATACTAATTTATAAAAAATATTTATATAAATTTATAAACCTCAATATTAAAATTATATTTAAAGTAAACACATAATTGGTAAATTTTAAGCAGTCTTTCATACAATTATCAGTTTATAGTAAAATTAATGATAAGATACGTACCTTTATATCAATACATTTTATATTAAACGCACTGAAACGCGACCTAAATTGTAAATAATTATATTAATTTCAATACAATAGTATTTTTAAGTGAATTATTATACAATGAGCTATTTTTTTTTATAAATTAATAAACTTTCTAAACATATTTTATCAGTTATATTTAAATTTAGTTTATTTAAAAAATGAGCATGATATATTGATGAAGTTGAAAACACACATTTGAAGTCAAACAACAATTTAATGAAATAAATCTTAGTCAATAAGTTTTATGGTATCCTTTACTAGAATCTTGAAACTAAGATGTCATCTAATATTTGACTTCATATTATGTACTTTTCAATAATGCTTTAGTGTTAGTGCTTTTCCTGGAAAAAGTAGTCAAATATATACCGTAGACCTTTATGTTTGTTAATAAATGTTATAGGTGATCAAAATATACTGTAGAATTTGATAAAAGTTAAATGTAAACAACAAATATTTCAAAATAATTTTGTTCAAAAGGTTCTTTTCAATGTAACTAACATTTTGATAATACTCATGATTGGAAAATATCTGCATAATTTTATTAATATTAAAGGAAATAACTGACATTTTTTATTAAGGCAAGAGAAAATATTTTAAATAATTATATTTATGTGCGTAACTTTCAAATTATTAAATAATTTAATAGCTATAAGATATTTTGTTTTCTTTATATGATATGAAATATTTCTTTACTTAATAAATGACCTGAAATATTAAATATGAAATGTGATGAAAATCTGAATCCCATTGAAATTATTGATATCGTCAGTGAATATACAAAATTTTTAAATTTTGAAAACGATTTTGGGGTATAAATATAAGTAATATTGCTGTAAATGATGTAAATTTTTGATTTTGTTGATATTTTATTTACAATAGGGTGTATCATATTTCTAATTCAACTGTATTTTTCTCTTTAAATAGAAAATTTAATATTATGTGGTATATTTTGCATCAATATTTTATAATAATGCACAAAATTTAGCCTCTATATTTTTAAAATTCTTCAAAACTCTGGAAATCTGTTTTATTGCTCATGTATTTGATAACATTACTTATTTTAAAGAAGGAAATAACACCTTATTTTACAGTTATTCTCATTAACAGTAGTATGTATTTCCTTAATTCTAAAACTCAGGTCTAATTATTTCAATTTTTCTATAAAAGAAATTGGTTGTTGTGTTTCGAAATTATTATTTTATCTGATTGTAATGATCAACCATAATGCATAGAATTGAGATAAAAATGTTTAATAGGATTGTTTACCATGGTATAAATATAGACGCATGAGCACTTAAAAACTTAATCTAAATAGATTTAAAATTATATGTATTTAATTCTAGAATACTACCATTAAACATTTGATCTTCATTTTTGTCTTCATTAACTGAAAAATATTTATTTGATAAATAGGATTTAACGAAAAAATACCTTTGTTTTAAAAACATGAAACAATATTTAAAAGTATATATATATATATATATATATATATATATATATATATATATATATATATATATATATATATATATATATATATATATATATATATATATATATATATATATATATATATATATATATATATATATATATATATATATATATATATATATATATTCGTATTTAAACAAAAAGCTGTTATTCGAAAAGCAAGAAATTGGAAAAATGCAAGAATAACGTTTTTATAAAAATAAATTTTTGTGATGAACATATTTAAAATCTTAAAATTTTGTTTAAAGTAGGAAAACTGATAAAAGATTTAGCAGCGTTTGCTTGACAAAAAGAAAATGCAAGAGTCAATCAGCTATACAAAAGTAAACCTTTAAGGTGAGAATTATAGTAAAACTCGGTTTTCCTTTGAATTGATTTCATAAATTAGTAATTAATATTTCTCTTCTTTTTAAATTATAAATATGATGTTAAAGATGCTGGGCGTTTAACCCGCAAGCACCCTCACACCACTTATTCCATTGCACAGTTGTTTTTTAAGTACTATAGAAGCATTTCTTTTTCCAAAATATTTCAGATCTATAGCGGTATTAATAGTCAACTTCTCACCAATCAGTTTAATTTTCCAATTTCTGATTTTCTTTTTTGTTAATGCTTTTATGTAGAGTCTCATAGGCGTTACTTGTGCCAGACTATTTTGATTTTAGGTACTATTTCTTGAGAATTATTGTAAAATTAAACGGTACTATAATTATTTCAAATGAAATGCCCTGGAACTGCTCTATAAATGTCTTCATTTAAGGTCACATGAAGTAGTTTTTAGGGAAAATAAATCTCTAGTGGTGAAAGATAATAATTCTCAGGACAGTTAAATTTCGGGAAAAATTGAAATACTTTGCTTCAGATTTCCTATGAAAACAAAGATGACAAAATGTAAAATAAAGTTATGTATGGAAGTGGAAATTAATCAGAGAATATGTTAATAATAAAAACGTGCACTAATCACCTCATCTAAAATTTCATAAAGTAGTTTATAGAGAACTTTTCATTAAATAAACCAAGTTAACAAATGAAAAAAGCCTAAAACAAAATCATGTCATGTTTGCAAATAAAGTTTTTTTTTTTTACTGTGGAAAAAAAAAGATGTACCAATTAACATTATGTTATGAAAAATGTGATAAATATATAAGTAGTAATTACAAATACCCCAAAAAATTTTACCAAAATATCTAAATAAATTTTAAATACTTTTTTCAATATTGTTTTAATATGTGTGTAATATCTGTTCCTTAGGAAAATGCATTCATTACCATAAAAGAATAATCTTAGTAAAATTATTTAAGAAGTTTGTAAATCGGACATTTTAAACCCAGATAGCATTTTCGTGAATGCAGAAAGAATCCTTTCCTCTTGTTAGAAGAAAACTAATTTCCTTGAAAGTATGCTAAAAAACAAAAGCACCATCATTTTCAATGACAAAACTAAGTATTAAGAGCATAGTTAATTTCCATCAAAATCACTCTATCAAATGCAAGATTGTTATGAGTGAGATTAACTATTTCTAAAAATATAATATATTTTGCTATGTTTTGTGCATTAAAACATTTGCACACATTTCAATTTATTACCCAATATATTATAATTTAATTATAATAGTTTCATTAAGGTTGAGCAGGATAAATCTTTTATCATTTTTATGAAAAAAATCTAAGTTAAATACAAACGTTTTGTGATTTATGTTTTCACATTTCATCTGTTCTTAAGTTCCATTTTGTCTGTAATATGCAAGACCAATTTTTTATACAACTTTATTTAATATGAAGATTGCATTTTTGCTCAAAACAACATGTATGAAATTATTTTATAGTATATTGTACTTTAATTTCTTAAAGGTATTATTTCTAATTATTGCTTATTAAAATGATACATTGAATATTCATATTTATCTTTGTATTTACATTTTCTTGATATAATTAATTATAATCTTCTAGGCAGGTTTGCATTATTTGTGCTCTTGATTTTCAAATATTTACGATATAAAATTTTTCTATGCTATTGACGTTAGAATTTAGAATTATGAGCCAATTAAAAAAATTTAAATGTTTGAAAAATGTGAAAAATGGCTCAATTCAAATTGATAGCTATTTAAAAAACAATTGATTAATGAATTATGAATCCGCAAATTAATGGATTTTTCCGTACCTATCAAAAATATATCATTAAATTAAATTATATGCGATTAAATATACAACCGTCTTTAAATAAATAATATTTTAACCTTTAAAAAATGAAAACATTTCATTCTCTGTCAAATCTTAAAATGTACATAAAATTCCGATGCAAAATTAATTGCTGTGTTAATTATTTTCTTATTCTTCATAATTGTGATTATTTAAATAATATATGAGAAACATATTTCACAAATTATTTCATAAAATAATAAATTATTATTTTGTGAAATAATTTGTGAAATATGTTTCTCATTTTTACATATTTAGATGTTTTTCTATTAATGGTATTGGTAAATTATGTATATTTTTCCAGTAAATAATATTTAATTCACGCAACTATAGTAAATTTGACTATTGAAAATGTTTATTTATTACATCCGAAATTATATATTTTTATTTTGCCAACCTACGTAAATAAAAATAATTGATTCCGTACATTTGCTGTGAATGAACCACCAATACATGCAATTACTCATATTTATTCATAACTGTTTTACCTGAATTGATATATCCCTCCAAATTGAAAGTGATGTGCTTTAATGGAACGCCTAAGGAACAGCCTAAACGATAATCTGTATCTTCCAAAGTCATGAGTGGTATATTAGGGTATTACAAATATTAGCTGTTAATACAGGATACTGACTAGAATTGGAATTCGAATTTAGTGTGCTAAATATAATTTACTATCTGTTCAAAGACTTGTCAACAGTAAAATAATTGTTTCTAATTTAATACGCAGGCATAAGAGTATTAATGAATAATTTGTAACATTAAACTCAACAATATTTTAAGTAGTAGTGTTATGATTAAAAAACACGATTATGTGTCTGATACAGACATTATCCAACACATTAAATAGGTTATTCCCAATAGCCCTTTTAACAAATATACCATCATTTATTTTTATTCGATGAAATCATTATCACATAAGTGCATACTGAATTATATAGATTAAACTTATATAAAGAAATATTTAACGTAAACGTATGCAACTGATGACAAATTTTGATAAACATGTAGAGATAGATATTCAAGACTATTGATTTTTATAATGCACTACTGCTTTGTAAATAAATTTTTATCACCTTTTTGACGAGAATAAATATCTTATAAATTATAACGATGCGAATAATGCATATTTAGGCAGTCTATGATGGAGTACTATACGTATAAAAATATAATTAATGCATTTATACTCACTATATTTATATTTCTATATTAATAATCAAGAGGAAACACTTACTAAAGTGTTTCTAAAAGGAAATTTACTTTGTCTTAATAATATTCCAAATTAATAATTTACAGAATAAATATATTTAATGACATCAAAAGATATGAGTATGATAAGAATTTTGTTTCCTTAACAAAAAAAATATTACATTTTATCAAATATTAGTTCAAAATTGCCAATCTTCAGTAACGAGTAAACGATAATTGAATTATAATAAGAAAAGTTGTTTCCATAACACCCTTTTTCCAGAAAGAGAAAGTAAACTTAAAAAAAGTATACATTGTTTTTTTATAATGTTCTGAAAAATACATGGTACTTCAAAGACATGTTAAAAATTGAGAAATAGTAGAAAATTGTAAAATTGCACCAGAATTTATTTAAAAGTCTTGTGTGCTTTATGGCTTGTAATTCTTGGCTCATAAGAATTTGATTGAAGAACAAATAAAGAATCCATGAGATTTTTGAATTTGTAACAGCTAATGTGGAAATAGAAAATGTTGAGTCTGCTGTTAAGTGAGCAGGTTTAACTCTGTCCACCGAGATGGTGAATTCTTTTCTAATTAGCACGTTGAAATATTTTTTTCGCAACTTAGAACAATATATGTCTTGTAAATGGAGAGCACAATGGTGATTTGACAACATCTATTTAAAGAAATACAAAAAGCAAAGGATGTCATGAACTTGATCTGATTCAGACAAGGGGATAAGAAAGAAGGAGAAGAAGATATACATGACTTTATTTTTTAATTCCGTAAATAAAAAATTAGTTTTGTCTCGATGATATAATGTAGTTGTTGGAAGGAGTGATTAAATGTGCTCATTTATTTTATACAAAAAAAAAAAAAAAAAAAAAAAAAAAAAAAACATTATTCAATTTAGGATCCTCGTGCGGAATGAAAAGTTGTCCTGGAAGATTGTTTTTCATTCCATGTATTTTGTGTATACATCAATTCAGATGGTGAGCAATGTATCTTACCATAGTAAATAGTCCGCAAATCAAGAAACAGTAAAGAATTCAAGTCATGAGTCCAATTAAATATGGCACTAGAGAGATTATTTTAGTACTTGATATGTTATCGCATTGTATTATTCTGTTCACTTGAGAAGAATATGCAGTAGTTATTTTAATACAGATACCAAAGATTTCAGCTAATTTATGGAATAAAGCACTTAGAAACTGATATTCACAGTCCTTTGAAACTTTTTAAGAGACCCCGAAACCGAGAAATCCAATTACTAAATAAAGCATGAACTGGAGTTTCAGCACATTTATTTGTCAACACAATTGCTTATGTTCATCTTATGCATCTGTCTATGCAGGTAATGCAGTAAGCGAACATTTGAATGATAGCATAGGGTTAATGAAATAAATGTTTATGTAAGAATAACAGATCTAAGGAACTGGAAATACGGTTAAAAAAGAATGAACTGGAGGTTATACTTCATTTCTCTGCAAGGGGTGCCTGTTTGCCACATACCAGATTTACTCCAAGCAATATGAATCTATCTGTTACCAGTTTAACTGTCACTTTAACAACAAGGTCATCTAGTCTGTAAACGGAATCAAAAGTTGACGGCTGAAAAATGATGCAATATATGACTTTTTATTCTTTGTAGAAGTATCACGCTAAATAACATTTACAATCAAGGGGATTTGCAAAGCTTAAAAGTAGAGTCTTTATCGAGAAATAGTTGCTTAAGTTTTAAATTTTTATTTTTAATATCTGAAAGAAGAGTAATGTCATCTACATCTGGATTTTCCTCATTACAGATACAATGAAGTTGAGCTAATGGATTTGTTTTAGTGAGAATTCTTCAAAATTTTAGAATAAAGTATAAGTTAAAGGAAATTAAGATCTATGAAAAAAGTAAATTTTGTAAACTCCAGTAGGTTTCAAAAATATTAAATGCTGGCTAAAATAGATTAGTGTTACCAATCTTAGAACACTAAAAATATAAATGTAATTTTGTTCTGTTGCACTTAATGTTTAGTAGAAAAATCTCAACGTTTACCAGTTGTTTTTAATAAATCATTGAATACAAATTCTAATAGCTTTGCTTAAATTTATTTGCTACAAATGTACATTTTGATAGTCTACTTGTTAAATTACGTTTTTTCCCATTCAGTGAAAAACTACTTTCATATGTATGCAAAATATTACAAAGTACGATGAGATAATTAATATGCCATTGATGAATACAAAACTAAATTCAAATACTGGAATTTGATTGAGATATCTGCATATTTTAAAAGCCATTAACTAATCCAAATGTCATGAAATAAAAATGAAGCGAGTCAAAAGGCGTAATAATTGCAATATTTTGAATACAATATTTGTTCATTGGAATTTAAAGAAAAACATTTTTTAAATTTAGTATTGAACAGTTTTATCAGTTAGATTTGAAGAAAAAATAAATGCATGAAGAATTGCATATTTGTCTGCAATAGTGATAGCATTTAAGACACGATAGCCCTGATGTGATCTCCAAGAGATCTTTCCAGAGTTTTTTAAAATGTACAAGAGACTACAACCGCAACTGCTTGAAAGACTGTATATGCCTGTCCTCACTAGGTGATAAAATAAATTTTTGCTGCCACTAATCTTTTAGTTGTTAATATTCTGGCTTTTACAGCTACCGGAGGGTATTTGGTATTTATATCATGGGTAATATCGTTTCATCTGGTATTTTGGTGAGTTTTATCATTACCTTTACAAAATGAATGGTAATATTACAAAATATTACTGAATATCGGTGATAAATGCAGCACAGTAATTTCAGAAGACTCACATGAAAAAAAATCTGCCATAAAAACAATAAAAATCTGTCAATAATTCATTTAAACATTAGGTCCATTAAAATGTCATAATGGTTTAAAAAGACCAGCTTCCAAAATTGGCTCTAGTGAACATGCTATACAGAAAATCCATGGAAAATGTTACATAATCCATGACAGGATTCAATTTTTAAATAAATTGGAATTATTGAACTATTAGCAGATTCTAGATTCAAAAGCTTTATTTGTTAAGAACAGGAAAAAGAAAACAGAAATAACAATATCTATTAAAAATATGAAGATAGATCTTTTTCTCTTATCATTAGGCTTCTTTGATCTGCAAAGTTCGTTGTCTTAAATGACAAACTTAATGGTTTTAGTATTTGAAATAATACTGACCTACATATTTTCCTCAATTTTTTTTCCAATTTTTATATGATGCGTAATTCATTGTATCAGGAGTAGAAGAGTTAGTTAACAGAATTGTTTCGGTGCTTTGGATGAGATTTGTTACGCAGGCATACAATAACGATATTAAACATATTTTGCTTAATTCGGTGGTTCATTTTTAAGATGATTGATTTTTGTGAGAATCGAGTAATGTAATTCAAAAGCATGTAATTCTCCAAGTGATGTATCATCTGGACATTTGTCCATCATAATTACTAGTTTACGTCAGTTTATCGGAAGAAGATGTGAAAATGGCGTTTATTTGAATGGAGAGAAGTTTGAGTCATAATGAGTTCAATAGAGAATATTGAGAATTTTTATCAGCTAAAATTTGCATTACCCTTAGTAACGCCTTTGATTTCTAAGATCAGGGTCCTGAAAACTAAACTCAACATATTGTAGTTTTTTTTTTCTTTTTAATGTTCTCTATTTAGAATCAATAATGCAGAAATAAATCTGGTTTTCAATGTTTCACCTGAATCTTCAGTAGGCGAAGAAATAATATCACTGACGTGATCAGGAACATCTAATTCAGTAGATCGAACGATCACGTGGCATTTTGTATTGTCTATATAATTTCAACAGTTATTGAACTGAGATTCCATTAGAGCTGACCATTATGATGAAATGGTTATATTGTGACAAAGCAAATTCCCCTTAAGTATCCGAGGTGCTTACTGTTTTTGAAATTTCTGTATACTGTGCAAATAAACCATATAAACTCAAAAACGTTTCATGTCATTAATTTAATCGTATTCCATGATATATATACCAGTGTTACTCTGAATTTTTTGAGATACTCACAGAAAAAAATTTAAAAAATAAAAGTAATGGTTTAATTTTAAAATACAATGTATTTTAACACAGAAGACGATTTTTTACTGACTTACTTCAACTTGTTCAGCGTAGAATAAATTTTAAACAGAAGAGAAAATGGAGTTGACGCAAGAACATTTTCGCGCTATGATTTTCTACGATTTTAAAGCAGGATTAAATCAAGAAGAATGCGTTCTGATGAATCTCCAGATCGTGATCCAAGTGATGAATCTCCAGATCGTGCTACTGTATTCAGATGGTTTAGAGAATTCAGAAGAGGTCGCAATTTTCTTCAGGATGAAGAACACACAGGAAGTCCAGATAATGTGTCTGCCATACGAAAAATGTTAATGGATGATAATCGCTGTAACTATCAAATGATACAGAATGAACTAAACATTGGATCCACAACCATACACAAAATCATTCATAAAGAATTACATAGGAAAAAGTAGTTTGCCGTTGGGTTCCCCATAATCTAACTGAGCACCAATAATAGGATTGTGTAAGAATCAGTGAAGAAACTCTTAAATTGCTAAATGATGGTGGCCACCGCATCATTTTTAAAATTGTAGCAGCTGATAAAACGTACATTCCATTTTTTGTCAACACGTCAAGAAAGCAAAGTATGGATCTTTGAAGATGAACGCATGCCGAAAATGGTGAAAAAACAACACGCACTGAAAAAAGTGATGTATGCCGTTTTCCTAGAAGTATGGGATTGGTCAAGGCCATCAAGTTGGAAGGACAGAGGACAGTAACAGCAAACTTGAATACCACTAAATGTCTTCCATAAATTCTACAAGAACTGAATGTTAGGGGACTAATGCTACACAATTACAATGAATCTTCATATACAGGATCAATACATATACAGGTTACAATAACATTAACAGTTGAGTTTTTTAAACAAAAACAAATTAAAATGATAGAACATTCGCTGTATTCACCTGATATAGCTACTTGCGACTTTTGGTTATTCTTTAATCTAAAAAAGAACTTACGTGGACATCGTTTTCGTTCAGAAAAAGAGATCGATGTGGCTGTAAATGCATTTTTATAATCTATTCCAAGAAATAAATGGCTAGAGGCATTTAATCTGTGAAAAATTCGTCTACAAAAGTGCATTGAATTTGGAGGAGACTACTTTGAATACACCTAAAATGTTTTTAGTATAACTTTAAAAACCTAGTTGTATCTCAAAAATTTCAGAGTTACCCTCCTATGTGTGTTTGTGTATATATATATATATATGACATTTAATTAGATACTTTACAAAATTAATATAATTAGTATTGTACGGAATCATAAGTGATGAAAAAACATGAAATTTTTAGATTAAAAAGCGAAAAAAGTTTACCTAAAATTAGTTCAAAGCAATTGCCTTTCTTCAATAATGCTAAATTGCAATGGAAAAAATTGTTGCCACATATTACTGTAAACATGAAATGTATCAGAAATTAAACTACATTTTTAAATATTGGTAAATTTATTTGATTATAAACATAATATATAATGCAGCTATTAAACTTATATTTGTTGGAAAACTTATTTTTTAAATTCTCTCAAATGAAGATACAGAATATTCTATTTTTTATTCTGTATTGAAGTGCATGTTTTATAACATGCATTTTTCTTTTTATTTTTCTCCTGAAAATTCTTTATAATTTAAAGTCCATTTATTTTATGCTATTTTTTTCAAATTCATGATTTGTCAAATTATTTTATATGTTTTTTTTATTTATACTTTGCTTCTTTGCAAGCAAATTCACCTTAAATTTTAAATGCGCCTTTCCAACAGTAAAAATCATTGGTGAAAAAACGTAAATTTTTGATAAATCAAAATGTCTAAAATTTGCATAGCAAATTAAAATGTTATTACCTGTTTTGTGCAAATGATTATTAAAGTTTAGTTAATTGTAAAATTTGAACTAAACTTGTTCAGTTGTGTTGCTAAAAATTACATGTAGATGTTTTATATGTAAAGTGTGTATTTCGTTTATATTTTTATTAATTTATCTTTGGAAAAAAATTTCCAACCAATCAGTCAGTCATATTTCCTACATAGTTTGCAGTTTTGAATCACTTATCCACACCACAAACTATAGAACAACTCAATATTCAGTTTGATAAGGATCATTTGTGGTGTCTGCATGTACTAACCTACGCCATTTTCAGCAGAGTGAAACATACGCAAAAGGTGAGTCGTTTCGTTTATGTTGACACAAAACCAAAGATACGTGTCAGCAGAAAAAGGTTCTATGAACGACAAATATTAAAGATGGAGTTGAGCCATGCAGTCTTTACAGACAAATCCTATTTCTAATTCCAGTTCTATGCTAAGGACAAAACAATATTTAAAGAAAAATACTCTTTAAGTATTTATAAAATGAAGTTGCTGTTTATAAATTAGTTAAAAATTACATTTACATTGTTATAGATAATTATTTTATTTTTAGCATCTATAATGGACTATTAAAATTATGTTCCTTATTCGTAGAATTTAAAAGTAATCGAATGATTCTGCTTATTTTAGTTGATTTTCTATCTAAGGCTGCAAGTATATAGATGCTCCTGTAAATAAATATTACACATTTTTGTGACTATAACATATAACTTGATAAGAAGTATATGTATGTGTAAATAACAAAAGTAGAAATAATAAATAGGACATGATAAGCAAATAAAAGCAAATACACCTATCACCAGCTTTATCAGAATTTTTGTTAACATTGATTTTCCTTTATTAGAGACAATTTTGTTCCTTATGAAAGAAATTGTTGGCCCAAATATGTGGTTTATTATATATATATATATATATATAATAACAAACAAATATCTAATAAATCTTTAGCATGACTGTTTTCCAGTTATAAAATATTATATAATGAAAATAGACATTAGATTTTGGACTAAGGAAAATTTAATGATAGTAAAAATGGTAATGTGTTTCATAAAATGGGGAAAATTTGGAAAAGAATTGAACATATATAACGGAATTAAGCAATCTGCAAAGCTAGAAAGTAAGCATGCAAAGAAAGAAGAGGAAAAAAATAATTAAAATCTTTCCTAGGGAGACAAATTAATACATTTTATCACTATAAAAATTTTATGTATTCTGTACTTTCAATTTGTTACAAATACTGAAAAATATATATCTTTATTCATGAGATGCATAAGAAAACTGAAGAGTTGATGAAAACACTCCCTCATAATTTCATAACGTTTCCATAAATTCCTATTTTGATGCAGAAGTAATGTTTCATGCAGAAGATATATATGCATAAAGATGCAAGCATATCTTCTGCATGAAACACTATGAAAGGGAAAATGACGTAATGTAAAATGAAAACTAATTTTGAGAAAAAAAATACTTATTCCAAATTACTTAATGAAAGAGTTTGTGGGTAATAAGCATAATTATGTTCTAATTGTAAAGAAAGGGTAATATTTTTAATATAAAATCTCATTATTTGCAAATGACAATAAAACTACAATAATTATATTCCATTAAAAGCTATATGTAACCACAGATGTTTGAAAATCATTTGAAAGAATTTATTATACGTTAATATGCTGTGAACATGTATATGATATTTTAATAATAACGTGAATAAAAGTTATTTGAAATATATATATATAAATTAAATACGTGACCTTATTATAAAATATCGTACAAATTGAAAATATCATGTCGAAGTAAGTGATATTACAAAAGGTTGAGAATTCAATAACTTTAAAACCTGTGATCACTATCCACATTTTACAATAGACTAGATACCAATTTCTTTTTATTACGTAATATTTTTTTCAAAATGTAATTCAACAATAAGCAAAAACGAATATTTA
Organism: Latrodectus elegans; assembly: GCA_030067965.1. Classification (NCBI taxonomy): domain Eukaryota; kingdom Metazoa; phylum Arthropoda; class Arachnida; order Araneae; family Theridiidae; genus Latrodectus; species Latrodectus elegans. The sequence continues at coordinate 114,009,191 of CM057813.1, read as the reverse complement.
TAATTACAAAATAAATAGTATATTTAAAACTAGAACAAGATATAATTTTAAATGACTGTGTTTTACGTACTTAAAATAATGATAATATAATTTAAATATTGCGTAATTTATGTCATTTAACAAGGCTGATAGAAATCAAAAGACACAAATATAAATTTTGAAAGTATTTACAAAGAAAGAAAGATTAAAAATTTATGTTAATTTAGAACATGACTATACTCTAATAAATTAAGACCTTATCTTTAATTTGAAATATTGCTATTTTTCAACCGAAAAGTTTAATAACATAAAACAATTCATTAAGTATAACTACTAGCAATTAACCAGGAAAATTAGAACATTTCGTGTGTATCATTAATTACGTAACTTAATCATAAAGATTCACGCATTCCATCTATTTGTTGAAATTACACTACTAAAATAAATGTTTCTGACCCAAATAAAATTAATTACGTCAATTTAAAATACTTAAATGCAATTAAAAATATATTTTAACCATTGATGAATTTGATGAAAAATTTAAATATAAATTTTATAATTAAATAATATACATTAAATATATATTGATTAATTATATTTTAAATTATTTTAATTAAGTTATGGAATGAAGAATGTTAAAATTTATGTAATTTATAATTGAAATTTAAAAAAATTCTCTGAATTTAATTTATATATGTAAATAAATAAGTGATTGACAATTGGATAAACCTAATGCTATAAGGTGAATTCTAAATTTGTCAAAACAAACTACTTTTATAGAGATATCCGAAAAACTCTAAATTTAATAAATATGCAGAGTAAAATTTGAATTTTTTATATCTAAAATTAAATACTATTAATTCTTTACAGAATTCTTTAGAAGCAAAAGATTTCTAAATTTTATTTGAAAGGCAAAGATTTTTTAAACTTTACTTAAAGATGTGGATAGTCGGTATTACTTAAATTTTATATTAGTATTGAAGAACATACATTTCTGACAGGGACAATAAACGTTATACACATAATAAATATATACATATATATATATATACATATATTTAATATATATTTGCATGTATGTGTGTGTGTGTAACTCTGCTATTTTACTTAGAAATTTCTATTATCTATCTATTTTGATAGATATGACATTTTATAAATTTAACACACTTAAGAATTTATATAAATTGTTATCGCATTAAATTTTATATAGATTAAAATTTAATCTATATAAAGATTAAATTAATATTAAAACAGTTAATATTAAAATCTTTATTAAAACTTACATCTATTAAAATTATTTCGTATTTGTTCTTTTATACATTTATCTGTTTTCAGAAAAAAAGCACTAAAATAATTAACATTTTGTAAATTATTTTTTCATGTTTTATTACATTTATCATTTGTTAATTTTTTCCAAATTATATATGTTTTATATGTTGATTTTGTACTCTTATACGTATAAATCTGTCTCTCGTTCTTACTCATCTTTGCTTAAAATGTAATTTAACACTTAAAACAATCAATTATATATTAATATTAACTATTAGAGATTTTAATTAATTAATTTTTCTCCCAATATTTCATCCTGATATTTAATTAATTTTTCAACTTTCCATAGGTATTCACTATTTATTTATTAAAATAATTAAAGATATTTTAATATTATGAAAGTATATTTAGATGGTATATAATTTAGGTGGAGTAAAGTGAACAATCATTTAGTATTAAATATTACATAAATGAATATCACTATATGACACTTGTACATGTATTCCATAAAAATGTAAAACAATGTTTGTATTTATTGAAATAAATTAAAAGCAAAAATTGAAAATTAGGAATATTTAATTAATTGGATTAATTTTACTTTTATATAAATGCTTTGAGCCTTCCTCTTATTTTTATTTCGGTATTGAATCAAAAATACTATCTTAAAATTTTGCAGAATTTTTATGTTCTTACTTTAATGTATTTCTCAAAATTTTCTGAAAAAATAATCAAATTTTTCCGCATCCTAATATTTGTCAATAATTCAATGCAAAGTTTTTTTATTCTTACGCCCTTCAAAGATCACTAATTACAAAAATATGATTTTAGTGAGTAAGAAAGTCTTTTGGCTGTTATTCTGTAATGACTGAATTTCTATTCGAGTCCGAAGACTTAATCGAGTCTTTTGAGTGACTATTTTGAAGCAAGAAAAGAACAAGAAATTTCTGAGAACATAAATAGAACAATCCCTTATGCTATTCTCTGGATGATTTAGCTGAAATTAATCGATTCAAGTTTCTTTCAAAAGTTAAGTATTGAATACTCTTATTTCTTTCATATATTTTTGTAGTCAAAACCCCTAGTAGGATGTCTTCAGCTACTACCATTGCTTTAAAAAAAGGATATATATGAGAAAACATAAAAAATATCGATTGCTAAACTAATGATTGCAAACATGAATTCTGCATTCCTATTTTTCATTTTTAATAAATTAAACATTTTTCTTTCCCAAACATAGTTGCATTTTAAGTTTTAAAAATATTAAAATTCAAAATTACATGATTATTTATTTTTTAACAGTTTGTTAATTCAAAAATATATATCGGCACTGAAAGTTTTAAATTTAATATTAACAATAACAGTGGCAATACAAATATAATTTTTAGTGGAATCTGAACAAATTTAAAACGTAATTTAAAAAATATAAGTTAGAGAAATTAACAAATTTGATCCAACACGAGAACTATAACGTTCTGAACGAGAATCCCGTATGAGAACTGTAAATGATATTTACAAGAAAAAATTTGTTACTTAGAAGGAAATTGTGTAAACATTCCATTATAAATTTTTAAAGCTAAGAACGCAGAGTTATAAGCGATTCACTCAAAACTTGTGATTAAAATGATGGAAAAACAATTGTATAAGAGGATACGTGAATATATGTGAAAAATTTTGCTGAAATCGAAAGCATGATATTTTATTTTAAGTATGATTCCATAAACACAAGGGAATTAAAAATATTACTGTAGAACACTTAAAGTACATTTCTTATCATATAATTATAGTTAAAAATTACTCAATGCAATTTCTTTAAATAAATAATTAGAAATGAAATATTAAAATTTTATAAGAATACAATTATACATGAACATCAACTAATTTTTAATATACATGTACATCAAATTATAAAAGTTTGCTAAAATTTTTAGAGATTATTATAATCTTACAATATATATATATATATATATATATATATATATATATATATATATATATATATATATATATATATATATATATATATATATATCGTAGGATCAGCCCATTATTAACGAGATGTATCCAGCACTTAAGAAAGAAGCGAATAAAGAAGCTTTCATAATATCGCTTCGTTTTAATCTAAATATTAGCTATTCGAAGATTTAAACCAAGATGTTTCTTTCTTCGATAATAAATAAATAAAATTGAAAAAGAATTTGTGAAGACTAAGCAGCAATAAAATCAGGTAGCTTGGTGACCTAATTTAGTGACCATCTATCACTGCTTTTTTTATTGAATATCAATGAATAGATTTCTAAATTTTCATGTCGGAAATTTTATTTGAATCTCAAAAAAGAAAAGGAATTTTTAAAAGAAGTCCCTAATCTGAATATAATAGTTGCTCAGTTATAAAAGATTTACCATTTTAAAATAAAACCACTAACTATTAAATTAAATATAATATAATTTCAAATTTAAATTAAATTTCAAATAAAAAATGAAAAAGTGGTAAATTATAATTAGTTTTGGCTTTAAGGACATAATTTTATGCATTTAATTTAAATTTTCCTTGTATAATCCAATTTATAATCCCTGACACAAATGAAATAAATTAACAATTGTGTAATTTTTTAATGAATTTGATTTCATTAAATTTGGAGTCAAAGTAAAATTATATAAGCAATATAATTTATAAATTAATTTTCATGAGTATAAAATAATAATTTCTTTCATCATAACATTTATTTTTATTGATGATTCCAGTTTCAAGTACTATTACTAAAATATATTTTGAATACTAGCAAATACTCATTTTATTATGTAATAGTTTTAAAGTACCTTATAATATAATTATTTAGGTAATTTAGTGAGAAACGTTTTAGATAACTAAGTGAGAAATATCTTTCAAAATTTTAGCTCATGACTTAAGCATATAATTATTCATTTACTATCATAAGTACATAATTATAAAAAGTGAGTGAATAAATATTAACTCTGAAAGTTCAATTTTAGGTTGCTTTTGTCAATCAATAACCTTATAAGTTAATTGCTTTTATATAATTGAATTAGTGTATTATAATTCTTAGTTATAATGAAAAATTTTTCATTTATCTTAAATGTTTAATTTATCGCAATAGTTGCCCCTATTTATGTTTGAAAACTTGCTTATTTGCTCAGAAATGTATTTTCCTTAAATCAAGAAAATAAAATAATTTTACATTAGCAGATTTCTGGGGATTAGTACTTTGATTCTAATATCTATTAAATATCTATTTAGATTGATTTTTAGGTTTTAATTTTTCTGCTATCTCTCTCTCTGTATATATATATATATATATATATATATATATATATATATATATATATATATATATATATATATATATATATATATATATATATATATATATATATATATATATAATTATATATAAATTTATATAATATTATATATAAATTTTAAATCTTTTACATATGAAAGTTTTTATCTTTAATAAATTCATTTTTTACATTATTTTTTTTTTGAGAAAAGCAATGAAAGATACCATAAATTTGCTTACAAAAATCTTTTATGAATACATTAATTCTGATAAATTATTTCATTTATGAGAATATCAGAACAAAAGTTATATCAATAAATTAAATAGATTATCTCATTCTATTTGCATAAAATATAGAAAATAATTTTTAATATATTTATAATTAGTTCATCAGATACTTTAGAGTAATAAAAATAAATGCCATTATGATACCAATAATAAAAATGTGATTAAATGTTTTATAAAAAATTACGTATTATTTCAGTGAACTAAGAATATAACTTTTATATTGATGAATAATCTGGATCATTTTATGGACATAAATTTTTAATTTTAATATACCCTGATCAAATACTCATTTTTATCAAATATATTAAATAGTTCAAACATTTTATTTTCATATTTGATTAACATTTAATTATTGTTTTCTACCGTTTGTTCATTATGATAAACTTGTCTTACATTTTACATTTAAATTATTAAAGATAATACTAATTGTAATAGAAAACAATTTTTTTATGATTATTTTTTAAAATTTTTCATCTTTTAAAATTTTTTTGTAATTTAGCATGACATTTTCTGGAAGAATTATGTTTTTGAAGCAGCGCAGTAGATAGTGATATTAGAAATTTTAAATAAACATAATGTTTCTTGTGGTAGACATTTACCTAGAACTAGAATATATCTAATCATAAATAACACAATATCTAATTCACAGAATTCATTTAAGACTTAAAAAAAAAATTTACTATTAAGATATTATCAGGGCGTAAATAAATCATAATCAGCACAAGAATATATACTGTTTACTTACACCTAACAATTAAAATTCCAAAAAAAGGAGTTTTTATTGCAGAAAGTTTCAAAAATTATCCTTTAATCGGAAGGTAATACTTAAAAAGTTTATTGCAAGTGTATAAAATTTTCCAAATACATTTTTCAACATCATAATGCTGATTTATGGTATTGTATTAGTTTACCTTGTTTTTATTTTGATTATTTTAATACAAAACGTAGTGATTTTTTATTTTGGGAAACGGGATATAAGATTTTTTAATTAATGATATTTTTACTAAATATAATATTTTTTACAATATAATATATTTGCATAAAAATGATGTTCATTTTCTCATTTAACAAGCAATGATTTTTGCATATAAAAATATCATATGAAATATTATTAGATAACAGTAAATGTATAATAACGAATTAAAAAATAAATAACTATAAATAATCTCAAATTGTTTTGAATATGAGAACAAATTTAATCAAGTTATTTCCAATTTATGCATTACATGTTAAGAATGAGATATTAAGTTCACGCATCACTGTTTTACCTAAATTGGCATAATTATTTTTCAATTTAATTTTTTACAGAATTTACTTTATGAAAATAGTTTCTTGAGATACTCTTTCACATCAATGTACTTTATAGTTGGTTAAAATCTATTAAAATATAACTGCATGCATTTGATAACAAAGTTAATAATAATATGTGAATAATTCTATAAAATATAATCCTGTGCTGAAATTAGTTTCAAGTGTATTTGCCTAATTCTTTATGGTTTTTAATATTATTAAATCATTAAACTAACATAAGATTCAATTAAAGAACACAATTTGCTATGAATTTTGAAGATTAAATTATTCATTAAGTAAATATGATGCAAATAATTTTTTAAATTCGTAATCATGTACGAAATAAATAATAATATAATTTTTTTCTAATACTCTGTTTATTTTCTGAATAATTTACTTTTATAATGCTTATTGTTTAAATAAAATGACTAGGGAAATGTTTTAAAATAGTTTTATAAAATCATGACAACTATAGCTGAGACATCTTTAAAAATAAGAAAAAGAATAAGTTAGTTCATATATATTTTTTTACAAAAAGATATACAGCATTCCATGGATACGTTTTTTTTATTAATGTTTAATCTGGTATGAATATAAATTATAGTATTATGTATTATAGTATTATGTATTATATTATTATTTATATTCAAATATACATTTCAAACTTGAATTCGCTTATAAAACTCGATCTTGTTGTTATCAAATTTAAGATATTTGATGTGTTGTGGATTCTTGGGAATTTTTCTTCCTACATATTACGAATATACACTTATATTCATTAAAATATTTTTAAACAGAATTTTATTTCGGATACTCCCCAAAACCAATTCAAAATGATATAGAATATGATTTCCATTAACTAAGCAAAATTAATAACAATATTAGAGTTTGATTATAAAAAAATTAAAATTTTATTATTTTCCATAAAAATGTAATGTAATGAAAAAATATTAAAAAAAGAAATTTAAAACTTTTTGAATTTGAAATTTTAGGGAATCACAAATTAAATGAATCCAATTCTGCTATAGAAATATTAGATACTTATTTGGTTACTATTTAACAACAAAAATTAAGAGCGAATTTAAAAATAAATAAAATTACTGTCAGATGTGTTTTCTCATTATTTTAATTCAGTAGTTATATGGAATTCTTGTGTATAGTCAAATTAGTTTTAATTCTGTATATTTTTCAAATATTACTATAGATTCTCAAATAATTAACAAAGAAATGTATTATAGATATACATTTGAAACCCCACTGATAAATAAAATACCTACTAATCTTGTCTTTTCCAAAATTGTGATGAAATTTAAAAACATAATAAAATTATATTTTAAAAGAGAGACAAATATAAAGAAAACAAAACTTTTCAAAATATTGATTCTTATGTTGATACAAATTTAATGAAACTGCGACATAAGTATATTAAATGTGTAATATATATGTAAATTATTTAATAAATTTAATTGTTTAAATGAATATTTAAAAGCGAATATGAATATAATTTACATTCAGTATAAGTTAACGACTTACTTTCAATTACTTTTCAAATCTTGAGATTCTGAAAAAATTTATATCAAAATTTTTGGACATGGTATGTCCAAAAAAACATTTTCTTTATTGCATATCAGCCAAGATTATTAGACAATTTTTGCAATAGTATTTTTGTTTATTTATTAACAATTAAATAATCAATAATTTATCAATGATTTCATAATAATATGTGTCAAATATATTATGATACTCATTAACACTGGTTATTTTTATATTAATATTATTTTAATATAAAATTTTCTTTGAAAAGAAATTTCAAACACATTGCCTATAAAATGCTGCCACATCATTGTAATAATTTCATGCTTTACAATGACTATTTTGCAAAGTGCTATTGAAAGATATGTTTTATGCAATACAATATCGTTTTTATTAACATACTAATTAATGTATGCATAGACAATACGTGACAGTGACAATACAACACCATGGACGTATAATAAGAACATAAATACGTTGCAGACAAGACGCAGTGGATGGAGACTTATGCAAGTGATGCTATTAGCAGATGGAACCAAAGATAAAGGAAGGAAACTGCTGAATTTGCAATCATCACGTTTCTCCAGCAATAAGAAAAACCTTTCTACAAATTGTTCTCCATATCAGAGGAAATAATTAGTATTAAGAATGGCAGAACAAGAAATGTCGAGACAGTTCCATAACAAGACAATATGAAGAAGATCCAGATTTTCATAATAATTTAATGAGTTGTGCTCTCATTTTATCAGTTGACTTTATTGATCAATATTTCCCATTTGATAAGCTATAAATGACTGCAGAATCTGAAAGTAGTAGGATCTACATTACAGATGGATTACATATGTACAAGTAAAAGTGAAATAAAGAAAGGTATGAAATTTCAGCATATTTAAAATTAATATTAAAAAGGATTATTTTATACATCTGTATACTTGTATACATCTGTATACTTGTATACATCTGTATACATCTTCTGTATACTTGTTACTTCTGTGTACATTCCATGTAATCTTTTTCTGTCAAAACTTTTTTAATGAGAAATTTTTACTTGAATGTAATACATTCGAGTAAAAATTGCTCATTAATATGAATATTTATTATTTCTTGGTATTTCTATAGAATCGGATACTTATATGTTTTTAATATACTGGAGGAACTTTCTTAGGACTAAGTTTAAGTCCTATGTCTCCCAATGTCTTTATTAAAAATTTTCTCTGCCTGCTTTGTTTTAAGGGCTTTTATTTAAACGTAACCTAAGGTTTTATTTAAGTTAGACTAATTCAGAGAGATCATAAGTATAATTTTTAAAAACCAAAATTCATAAATATCTATATTAATGTTGCAAGTATAAGGACCGTTTCTAGAATATTAACAGAATTTTTTTAATTCCATCAGTAAGATTTTCTTCTCAAAATGTTTTTCTAATGAAAGAAATTCTGTTTTTTTTCTATGATAACTGAAGAAGTATCTTAAGATTAATTCGTTATTAACTTTTTGCATATTTCAGTTAATGTAATTTTCTCACGTACACGATGGAATAAATTAACTTAGATTTTTTTCAATGATTTTTTTCCGAAACGAATACCATTATATAAGTTAATTGAGAATTTCATTAAGAGGAAAAATATATTTAATTTTCCTTTCTAAATCAGTGATTAAAAACGGCCAATAAAGATTTTTTTGTATGTTAAATAACTTTATTCAATCTTAATTACCTTAGGATCCAAAGAGATTTTTTCTTTTTTAGATTTGTTTGTAAAGGGAATTATTATCAATCGCTAACGTATTATTAGCAAATTTCTTTTTGAATGTAATTAATTTTCAATTGCTAATATTTTTTAAATATATTATAATAAAATAAAAGAAAATATTCTATTTCTAAAGTTACTGACATGTTCATTAAGTCACTTTTAGGGAATATTAATATTTAGCTAACTTTGAGTTACCCGCATATCAGAAACTTTCTCAAATACTAATATCTGTATATGCATGCTTCTTTTTTGAATAACTATATAAGATATTACTTTATAATCTATCTTGATTACTTATCAGTAAATTTAGTACTCGATTTAAGACTCATTTTAACAAACATTTCTATAAGTTTTATACGAAAATAGTGAAAGAAATTAATAATTTTATTTAAAATATCGAAAGCTCAAAAATGCTATTACTTGTTATAACGATGATAAAAATATTTAACTACTTACAATGCTATATTAATATGTGTGAATTATCATTTGTCTAAATTATAAATTCTTTTATTATAAAAAGTTCTTTTTTAAGCATTTGCAAATAGATATTTGAAATTTATAATTACTTAAAAAGAAGAAATCTCATTCAAGTACTATTTTATAAAATGCCTTTGTAAAATTTATTATTATTATTCATACTTACAAATGGGAATTTTCATTATTATTCTATAAAATATAAAATACTTAGTATCATTAAATATCCCTTGTTCAAGTAATGGAAAATGCAAAACTTCCATGAACATGCTCTTATGGACCCTGTAGACAATTTTGTAAATATTTCGAGAGCTACCTAGGATAATTTTGACCCATCTATGTAATGTAAGACTCGCTAATTTTAATCTGAGGAATTGGACTCATATCACATCCACTATCAGAAATTAATTATTGAGTAAAAGGAATATATTCCTCCAATTGAAATTATGGCAAATTAAAGTAAGCTATGATTCAGAGTAACATTACATTGTTTAAATATCATTTCAACGATGACAATCGCCATGTAAGAGTCAAAAGATAACACATATCTGGCTTCATAAAGCGAATTGGACTAGATTTTTAAATCGATTTACCCAATGTCATGGCTTAAGGAACAATTATCTACAACCTCAGATCACCATTTGTCGACATTATTGAGAACATGGCACCTTAATGACAAGTGGTAACGTCCGTCATCCGGTAATATCCGATGATATCCAGTCATCCTGTTTGATGAGGATGCTAAATACCATATAACACTAATATAATACCGGACAATGTATAGCGTGAATCCACATAAATACTTTGCGAGATATTCAGATAATTCCTTTGCTATATGTGATGATTCTTTTCTCCAATTGGAAATGTTTAGAATGTTATTCAACAACATTGACATAAGTTGCCTTAATATTTTTAAAAGATGTGACCTAAGGTAAGTGATTAAGAGAAACATAATGTCCATACCAAATTTGATATTTCACACAATATTTTAGTCTGTATATGTGTCCTAATATACAACTTCAATGCTTAGTACTAAGTATTCATTTTTTATTATTTAAACACTCTGTTATGCATGCGTTGTATATGCTGCAACTTTAGAGTGACATATAGAGTTTGATTTTTAAAATCAAGTAAAAAAACATTGCTAAATATCCTTGAAACACTTATTGAGAGATATTATATAATGTAAAGCAAAATTGGCAAAAAAATAATTCACTTCTTACATTTTCTAACCAATAATACTATACAAGTGATTTATAAATTTAAACTACATTTTTCTTAAAAAAATAAATATTTTAGAATAAATACTAAATTTGTGTGTGTGTGTATTTAAAATTAGAAACATCCATCATGTGTTCAAGTTTTTATTTATAATCATCAATAGGTTCTTAAAATAATATTCATTAAAACATATTACATTTCAAGTGGGTAAAAAATAAAAATAGAAAAACTAAATTTTGATGAATATGTCTTATAACAAATTAAACATTGTTTACTTAAGTCAAAATATATAAATGAAATAGAATCTACGTATTAAATCATTTCGATCGGACTGTTTCTTATAAAATTGAACTTACATAACATTTTGTTACCTCAAAATATCAGATACAGCTAGTAATGTTGTAAATTTTTCCTGAAGTTATCATACTTGTAAAATACTTTTACATTTTTTAATATAATATATGTACGTTTAATATAAGTTATTTAATCACATTTCTCATTTAAAATTTTTATTATTTAAACAAGTGAAACAATTGTTATCATGATATTCCTACTAACATATAAGTATGTCTACATTTCAACCTAGACTTCTCTAAAAGATTGAAATTTGTATATTTTATAATGAATTTTATTGTAATATCAAATATCCAGAATTATATAAGAGAATATAAATCAGCCAATTGTGTTTGAAAAATATATTCATAGTATTAAAATCATCGAGCGCAATTTGGAGAATTAATTAAATTAATTTAAAATAAAAAATTTAATTAATAATTAATACTAGATTTTAAAAGTGTAAATTTAATCTATATATTAAAATAGCAGTGAAAATCAAATAAAAATTTAATGATGAGTAAAAAACTTTGAAATATATAATAAAGTGGAAAATCCATTGTTTCTAATGATTTCTATATTTGACACACACACACACACACACACACACATATATATATATATATATATATATATATATATATATATATATATATATATATATATATATATATATATATATATATATATATATATATATATATATATATATATATATATATATATATCACTTGATTTGTTTTTAGACTATTTATACAGAATAGCTCGTTTATATCTAAATGAAAATTTTGTGATGCATAATATCTGTATTAAAATTTATTGTATAATAATTTATATCATTATGAATTTTAAAAATATGGGTATTCTTCAAAAACTTTTTATATATTAATCCAAATATGATATATATTTATTTATCCAATATTTTCCCCAAATATTTATTCAAGGTAAAAGTAGTTTGTTCGTGACATAGCAGATTTTAAGTTATTAATTAATTATTTGAAGAAAATATAACATGAGAAAAGTATTTTTTTTAGATTCCAAATAACACTAATGTGTATATATATATATATATAAATGTATATATATATATATATATATATATATATATATATATATATATATATATATATATATATATATATATATATATATATATATATATATATATATATATATATATATATATATATATATATATATATTTTATTGTGATTGTAACTGAGCAATTATGTTCTTATAAGAAATAGCAGTTAAATTCAGCTGCTAAATTTAAGAATCGAACTAGCTTGTAATTTGCTCTTAATAACAGATTAAAGACGATTATGTTTGATGATATTTCTTTCCGCTCTGTAACTTTGGAGTAAAGTTATAATGTGAGGCATCCCAAGAAATAAAATAGGCTGAAGAAAGAACTTTATGTAATTAAACTAAGCTCTTCATCTTATTATTTGTTACTTTATGTATCAAAAAATTTTTTTTTCTTAATGATACACTATATAGTTATTTAAATCTGAATGGGAAGTTAATTTTAAATCTTGAAAATAATTTCATGCATATTTATTTAGTGTAAATGTAATGAATATACTTTTTTATTTTTCAGATAGCATTTATCTATTTGTAGGAAAACACGTTTGAAAAAGACATTGCGTATGAAAGAAATTTAACATCATCATTTAGTTTAATGCTGCAAATATGTGCTTGACTTCATTAGCAATGTTAATAATGAAGTGGTGTATTATTATACTTATTGTAGCAAAACGTATTTTCACTAAGAATATTGTACTTAAATTATTTTCACACATGAAAAAACAAACCGTCTATAAATTAAAAAATTAAATATTGTATTAATTAATTCCAAAAATTAAATTATAAATCCGTAAATTTAGTTATTATGAGATGTTTCAATGTAATTTTATTTTACTTATACAAAAATTAAAATACTTCATAAATACATTTTGATGAAAGAACAAAACATAAAAGCCTTTGTTTTTAAGGTAATTTCTTAAAGCTGTGAGATAAAGAATTTTTGTATGGAAGGTTATATATATATATATATTAGAGCTCAACTATTCTTCTTTGCATAAAGTAGAAAAACTAACATGATGGTCCTTAGGCAATCCGAATGAGATATTTTTGAGATTACCTTGTCAGTATTCTTCTTTTTGGAATTGAGAGTTCTACTTCGTTTAACTGGGATTCAGATAATTGCTAGTCTTAGGATCTGACATGTTCCTTAATCGATCAGATACAAAACATCGGAGCATAACATATAATCATGTATACTTAAAAGTATTTATTTCTGAAGAGCAGTAGAAATAAGCATTTTGTTTACTATTAAGTCTGCTTATCTTTCTAAAAATATTTTACTTATATTAATAAAATTGGAGACAGGAAATACTAAGAAAAAGTCTTAAAAATAATTTATTAATGAATGTTGTATTGTAAATATGTATTTACTTCATATCATACAATCAAATAATCTTTAAATGAATCAACTGTATTTTGACAAAATTGTGTATACCATATACAGCATTTATTTATAAGAATACAACATTGAATTATTTTAAAACTTCATTTGTCAATCAGCTTATTTTGAGTAATTTTTCTATTGCTTTTATATTAACATGAATATAGGACATAAAACAAAATTATCATGAATAGTAAGGAAAAATAATTAAAGGAATCATATAATGTTTGAATAAGTAACAGTGATTAGGTTAAATAAGCATGAAATGAAATTAATTTTAACTGTCAAATAAATTACAAATTTTTTAAACATTAAAAGATTAAAGTATTTTTTAATTTTTATTGTGACCTATATAAACTTTCTAAGAAATATAATTGATTATTTTGAAATATTTTTCCAAAATTCTATAACCACAGAGGGAAAAGGAGTCTTTTATTCATTTTACTTATTAATTTCATTGTTATTGAAATTTGGTATTCAACCAAATATATCCTTGCGTAAAACCAGATTTTGTCTTCCTTTTTTGATCTTGTAATATCAGATGAAAGACGAAACTTTTGAGAAATAAATAAGTGGATTCTTCTTTATTTGTATAATTGTGGAAATGAAACTAAACAAATTCCATTATGTCCAATGTAAGCATGTAGGTGGGTCGATGAAATGATAATGGTATAACTTTTAGGCAACACCAACGAAGCATATCATGTTTTCTTCTTCCAACAATCTTTGTCAAACTCAGTTTAATATGAAAAAGCGTTGGTGTTGTCATTTGACTCATACACCAACTTTTTATTCTCAGTCTAATCACACACACCATTTTTTGATTGTATTCGTCTGTCTGCTTGAAAAAACTCGCTTTTCATCAGATTTACATTCTTAATACAGAATTTTTTTCCACAATAGTAACGTGTTGTGCCAAATATTGTCCTTTCATATGTGCAATAATGCAATTAATATTGATTTCAGATACTTTCGATTTACTATACATCTGTCATGAAGTGCAAAATAATTCGCTTCATTTAGATTACTCTGTATGCTGATTGTTTCATTTTATTTACATATTTTTCTAATCAGTTATTAATGGTGTTTACAGTTTCAGTATCACGCAATGCATTTGACTTAACATAAAAGTTATTGAAAAGGTTGTAATTTCTGTTACTTATTTCTGGAAACAGAATAAGCACGGCAAAAGGAAACTATTACATATAGAAGAGTAAGAAACTATAGTGACACAATTGAAAAAAATTGATGAATATAAAAGTATATAATTGTAAAACAATCTTCAAAAAGTATCTTTTTAACTTGTTGATATATTACGTAAAAGCTTCAAAATTAATTGAAAAATTATTATTTCATAAAAATATTAAATGCTTCAAATTAAAATTTCAAAGTTTAACCAGTGGAAATTTGATTATGAACTTTTTTTATCAATGTTAGTAAAGAAAGGCGTATCCTACTGAAGAATTTCTAACATTGTATACTACAAAGAAATTTGAAAGCAGATTAAACCAACATGTGCTGTTAATTTGCTATGTGAATGAGCTGCTAGAAAATTTCTACAAACCTCTGTTTTAATTTTTTTTTACACTAGATATGACTTTTCTTTAATTACTTTGAAAATATTGTCAGCAATTTTATTTCCAAGCAGTTTTTGTATTTAGAATCTTAAATAAATAAAAGTATATTTGACAGCTATCACAATCAACACTATTTTTCCAAATCAAAATAATTTTCAAAATCATAAGAAAAAATAGTTTTAATGCTTTAATACATTTGTATTTACTGAAGGATTTTCATATAATTGTAATATTTTGATGATTAGAAAAAAATAAAAAGCTAACTTAACTACCGAACAATAGACTTCAGGATAAATTGTATGCTTACTGATTTCAGTAGACAATTTCGGAAAAAATGTTGAATGTAAATTTTTAACATTAAATTTATCTTACCTAATGATTTCTGTTCCTAATTATGTAAAAAAATATCGTTGCATACGAGAATCTATGTTGTTGTTATATATCTTTTAGTATTTATTGAATTATTTTGATCAAATCTTAAAATAAATGTATCTCACGCATGAAAATTTGTTTTTTAGAAAGAGAATAAAAGCAAATTTTAAAACGTGGAAATCTTAAGACTGCTATTCACAATATTATTCTAATTATTAAATACGTAATATAGAACATGTTAATATATTTTTTTCGCACATTCAAATTGATTCGACATTAAATATTTTCCCTTCTTTTTACTGTAACTGCATTGAAACGCTAAAGATCAGAAGTGATAAATTTCGAGAAAGATTTCTTAAAAAAGTAATTTACAGTAAGATAATGATTTAACTTCTTTCTTCTTTTGATAGTTATAAAATTTAAACATTTTGCTACACTTGATTAGATTAATCCATTTTTTAATAGTTTCATTTAGAAAGTAAATATTTATTTATTTATAAAATGCATTTTTGTTTGCATAAATTCACTAACCTCAATTGAATACTTTATTAAGACAACATTAATTTTAACTTATTAAAAACAAGTATTTTAATTTATCATTTTACAGCAACGATAAGATTTAATCCTTATATTAGAAATATCTTATTAAAACTTGAATTACTTATTAAATTTCAATAATAAAATTTTAATAAAATTTCCATAGGTTAGTATCAGAATTAATTCATTGAAATTTTATTTCTAAAACACATCAAAAGATTGAAAAAGTCATACTAAAGTGTTTGTTTTCAATATTCGTTTGCAATAATGTAAAAATATAACTTTTAGTAATGGTAAAAGATATTGAGGTATTTGATCATCAAAACATAATATTTAACATGTAATAATTAAATCAGTAAAGGAAAGTATTTCATTTACATGATAAAGGAAATTTCAGAGCTTTACGAATTTGTAAGAAACACAAACTTTTATTCAATATTTTTGAACTATATTTAAGGAATATTAGTTTAAAATATTCTAAATTTTAATTAAAAATTTTATTAAAATAATTTTGAACTTTACAGTTAAAAAATAAAATAATTCAGCATGTTCTCTGGTGTTTTCCTTATACAGAACAATGTTTGTAATTGCTAAGTTCAAATGTTTTTAAATATTTAAATTTGATCATTAGTTTAGGTAAAACCATTTTACAATCTCTGATAGAGATATGCATTTTGTAAATAATAGTGGAAAAAGTGGTTATTAAGTGGTGAAAATTCTGTACATTTTAGAAAATTAATATCTGATTTTAAAACCGTTTTTTTTAATTTGAATATTCGTTTCCACACAAAAGTTATTCACAAGATATTACGATATAGGATTCAAATTAATTTAATCGTGTTAAGATTTTTGTTTCAAATGTTAAGAACTTCTCGTATTATTTTCATATCTTTAGTGACTTCTTATAAATAAACATAATAAGTAATAAACCTTGAAAGTATAAACATAACATTACTTCAAAAATATTTTCATTTAAAGTATTTGTGTTTTTCGTGAATGTATACATCATGTTAATACTTCAGCATTGTTTCTATATCCTATTAAATATATATCTTGTGAAATACTTCCATAAATGTTTATATATATTGTTATGTGAAAATAATTTCATTGTGAAGGAAAATTTTAAAATAGTTTTCGATGTTGAATGTTAAAATTTTATTTAACGTTTTACCATTCATTTTAAAATAAAGTTTAATAGAATTAAATTAACTATACAAAATAATTTTTAATACGCAACAAAATTTTCTTTTTATGAATTGGTTTATAAAGTTAAAAAAATAACATCCAATTTATTACCTATTTATACATTCTAATTTTAAAAAAAAATTTTAACTTTTAAAATTTCGTATTTATGATCAAATTAAGAAATGTAGATTCCTTATATTTTAACATTGTCACGAAGTCACATTTTAACAAAGAGATGTTAATAACTTAAAAATTTATTTTATCAAGAAAATAAAAAATGTATTTTACATGCTGTAATTATTAATTAAAAATATGTTTTGCTGATTGAAATTTACTGCTGACCACCCAAATTTCAACACCAAGAAAGACAAGAGATATAACAGCAAAATTTTATTTGTCGACAGCATGGTGACCAAGTATCAAATGATTAAATTTATAGACTTTTGCAAAGTGTGCTTCCTGCCAAAACCAGTAACAAGAGTAGCTGCCATTGTTGTAGATCATCAATCAACTCCTCGACATTGATTCCAAGAGTAGAGTCCAGTAGCTGTAGTCATCACCACTGTTGGAGATTGGCGCTGCCACATGTCTCGATACTGATTCAGAAAGACTTTGGTTGAATTCTTGGGGTACAGCAAACCAAGAAGCTTGAACATGTTGGAAAAGTTGATCTAGTGAGCCAATTTGGCATGTAATCTGA
Organism: Latrodectus elegans; assembly: GCA_030067965.1. NCBI lineage: Eukaryota > Metazoa > Arthropoda > Arachnida > Araneae > Theridiidae > Latrodectus > Latrodectus elegans. The sequence continues at coordinate 113,990,916 of CM057813.1, read as the reverse complement.
GTCACTCGTTGAGAAACCATAGACCACATATTTTCTATCCAGAAAAGTTCCAGAAAGCGTACCAGTCAAAGAAGCAGTTATATCTGGTGAATGATGAAGAATTTTGGACAAAGCGTGGTTCTGCGTCAATAGTAGATGAAGCAATGATCGTCTTGCGGGGTAACGACTTTTCTGTAAACGGAGTCAAATAATACACGCAGACATTGAATGATGCATTACAGACTGAATGTGCTGTGTTATAGTTTGTGATGTGGTTGAGCGATACTTGACTGCCATGCGCACAATTTGCCTATCATCACTTGAAGTGGTGCACTGAGGTGGATGCGATCGAATATGTCAGTCCGTCGTACCCTCTTGCATCCAACGATCATATATCCACATTGCAGTTGTTTGATTTCGTCCAACATGAGTACCGATTTTCCAGAAAGATAATCCTCAATAGCGGTAAGCCACTATCTTTCCACTCTCGAACTCAGATACTTGATCAAAAATGATCGCTGTTTTCAACAAAATATAATTGATAGCTTTTTTCTTAAAAAATCACAGTAAAAACATAACTGCTGTACTGGAATTCGTTGAAATCTACAAGCCTAAAATAGTGCTTTGATGTTGCGCCAAAGACGCGTGTAATGTTCATCTGCGCTGAAATTCTAATCATTTGCATATCTCACCTGCTAATGCATGTTATTAATTTCATGTTATTTGCATGTTTCCTTCAGAGTGTTGCATTTACGGCGGCCATCACTATTTATTATCATATAGCTGAAAATTTATTTTAATGCTTAAATTTTGTATTGGCTTTCCTGGTTAACTAGTCACAGATAGCGGTTCAGGTTCACGTGTGACACAAAAAGGACATGGCAAAATATTCAAGCAGGCGCCACAACAACTTTGTGTCTTGAAGCGGAACATTTTAACACCCATCTCTATTTATTCATCATTATCTGGTAATGATACGTGCACATTCTTAAATGTGCTATTCAATAGTCATTTATAGATATATTTTGCAAATGACTTGAATAAAAATACTGAATTAAAGAATGTGATTCATGTATTAAATAATAATGAAGAATTCGTATTTTTTGTTTTGTCTTTAAATAAATGAAAACATCAATAAATTGTTTTTGGTACATTTACTATATTTTTTGTTAATATGAGACTTAAATATGAAATAATATTTTTTGACAAATATCTCATAAATTATTTACATAACCTTAACATTAAAACATGGAAAATTCGGGTTACCATATTTTATTAAATTTATTATTGATGTAAAAGGGAACAGAATTTAAAAATACAAAACAATAAAAATTAAATTTAAATATAATTGCATTTTTTTGGAAGTTTTGTTATTATAAAGATAACAAATATTAAATAGCAATAAAAATGCAAATTGTAATTACTATAACTATTTTTATATAAAATGCGAGATGTTGGTGAACTACTTTTTTGTAATCATTCAAGTAGGTACTTCTAAATAATTATCATGTTTTGAATGAATGATTTTTGATATATTTGTGCTCAGTTACCTAACAATTTAAAATTGTTTCAGAAAAATATTAGAAAACATTATGTAATTTATTATTTAACCAAAAATTAGAGACATTTATATTTATAAAATAGCACACAAGCAAAAGTCAATTTCGTAACTAAATAAGTCAAAGAAACTTTAAATTATATGAGTTTCAACTTATTTACATACTAGGGAATAAACCAAATTTTCTCTAGATTTTAGTTACGTTGAGAATGTATTTTATTATTTTAAGGATATATTAATGTTTTTTATTACAAGTAATAAAATACTAAATATTTAATTCATATTTTATGTACATGCTTCTTAAATACTTTAATATCTTATAATTACTATAAACATTTCGCTCATTTAATATTTATTCTATTTGAAGTAATTGTTTTATTATTTTTGCCGGAATCATATATTTTTTTCAGAATTAAAAAAATGACAATTTACTAAAATTTTAAAATTAAAACAATACTATAACTTTCAAGACAATATTTCATGCTCTCTAAATATTGGAAGAAATAAAATCATTGGTATAACATTTTAAATGTAATTTTTTGTAGTTTCCTTATAATCCTAATGTTTCCTTTTTTATCTAGAAAACTTGCGTAATCTCTCTTGTAATTATTCTCATACATATTCATAACAAAATTTATTACGTTCGGTTGATTATTTCCTTATTAACACGAATGCCATTTTCATTTTGAATTTCGCTTTAATTATTAGATCATTGTTCCATTCGGGGAAAATAAGCTGATATAATCTTTAGAGTAAAAATGAATCATTAACTTATAAAAGTTTCTACTCAATGTTAAGAATTCATTTAATTATTCGAAGATGAAAATTTATATTTAATCGAAATAAATAATATTTGAAGACGATTTAAAGAAATCGGAAATTAATATATATTGGTTTTTTTTTGTACAAAGCGAATAATTTCTACTGTGTTTTTGTATTAATAATTACTGAAATAATTCTAAGATTATAAATTATAAATTTTTGACAGAATTCCAAGACATTTTATCTATTGTTCACAAATATCACATATATATTACTTGACACCAAGATAATAAAGTTTGAACGTTAAAATGTCAAAATAAATAATAAAATATTTTCAAATTTACTATAATTTTACTAAGTATTGCAGAAAATATTATTTATCTACTTAAAATCACATGAGCATATTGTAAAATATTTATTAGTGTATTTAATAAATGTTTTGTATTTTTTTAAAAAAACATTTTATTAATTCTTCACATAAAACACGCTTTTTCATTGCGATCATATTCACCAACTGCGGAAATCATGAAACTAATTTATTCATTGAAAATAAAATTATATAACGAATGTGAAAAGGGACAGAAAAGGTAAATTAAAGTGGAAAGTACTATTTTTCTCGGATGAGAAACCTTTCAATCTTAATGACCCAGACAGAGTCTAGGCTACTACTGAAACAAGATTTAGGAAAGAAAGAAATGAGATGGAAAAGATTGTTTAAAGTCTTCAATGACATGAAACAAGTATATTTAATTTAATATATACTGGTTTTGAACTTAATTCAAACTTGGTTTAAATCTATTTCAAACAATAAAGTTTATTTGTAAAACTATAACTAAAATAAGTGAATTATTGCTATGAAATTATTTCAGTACTATTCTTTTTATCTGTAAAAAATAAATATTTATCATTTATAAAACTAGAATTATTGTCATGTAGTTTAGTGGAAATAGAAGAGTGTTTTTACATTATGTGGTATTTTAATTTAATCTAAAATATGGACAAATATCGCTTAATTCTAATATTTTCATCACTCACCTTCATCACATTATTCTTTAACGTACTGGTTACATTTTATAGGATTAAAAAAAGCAACCATTCATCTTGAAATTTTTTTAATGAAATAGTCTTATAGAATGAAACTGGGATTGGATATAATATGACTTGATTTATAAAATGACATTTATTAGGTTTAAAACAAGTAATATTGAAAATAAGTTTTTACTTATCTTTCTTACATTTTTCATTTAATTTCGTCTTAAGAAAAAGAAAAAAAGATATTGAGAGTAATTAGTATGTTAAATATTTAAACCATGTGTTTTTATATAAATGCATACGAAGTAATATCACAATTAAAATATTCGTAGAAAACCGAAAAAAATTAAAACTGTATGATTTTAATGAATTTGAATTTTCATTTTAACTTAAATAATTAGTGTTATTCATTTCTGGTTTTCATATGAAAAATTATATAAGCATAGAAAATGTTAATATAAAATCTAATTATTTTTGTTATACAAAAGAAATATTTAATTCTATCTGATATATATATATATATATATATATATATATATATATATATATATATATATATATATATATATATATATATATATATATATATATATATATATATATATATATATATATATATATATATATATATATATATATATATATATATATATATATATATATATATATATATATATATATAAAAATCAGTTTTTAACTAAACATCAGCTGGAGGAGAGGAGCAAACTGTAATAATAGAGAAGGAGTCTATAGATATGAAACATTGATTTGACATTGAACTGTGGAAATATAATTTTTAACTTTGCAAAAAATAGTGCTTTGTTAAATGAACTCCCAGCCAGAAGTTAATAAATGATCTACAAAAAGTCGAAAGGACTACTAAGAAGGAACTGAAGTACTGTTGGTCTTTGAATCGCTACTATGGGGTAATTGTGGAAATCAAAAGTAAATACATTTATTATGCTAAACAAGGTGTCAGAACTATTTAGTATTACACGGACTTCGAGCTATTTCACGTGCTACACGAGCTCATTTGTCTATTGGACACAAAGGGCAGGATAGAATGTTGAAAGTCATTTCAGTCATATACAAAAAACCTTACACTTCATGATATTGAACCTTACACTTCATGATATTGAACTACATCCACCTTTATGAATCTTGATAGAAAAAACTGAAAGGTATTAATTAAAAATGCCGTTGTTGTGAAACCTATGGTTGTTTGCTGATCTTATTTCCAGTTGTCAGGTGGATGTTATTAACCTTTCAATCTCAGCTAGACAGGGAATACAAATTTATCATGTACCAAGATTATCTCATGAAATTTGTGATTCTTAAATCTCTAACGACAAAAAGAACTGAATAAGTATCATACAACTCTAGTAGACATATTTTCGTTTCATGGAATGCCATCCCTATTACAGTCTGGAAATGAACAGGAATTTTACAACAATGTTGTGACTAGCTTGAAAATGTTTTGTCTAACGATCCTTTGTGGGAAGCGTCACTCTTCACAAATCCAAGGTACTGACAAAAGAGCTAATCAATACATCAAAAATATGCCCTGCACTTGGACCAGGATAATAAATAAAACCAGTGGAGGGAATTGCTGTGTTTCGTACAATTTATGAAAAGTAGATCTTACTGTTCTGAGATCGAATGAACACCAAATGAAGCTCTATTTGTCTACAAACCTAAATTAGGCCTTTTAAGGCTTAGGAATAGTTTATAGTGTGAAAGAAATATAAATTGGTAAAATTAATATTATATGTATGCTCTTAAAACTGAATACTTTGAAAACTAAATGATAATAATTGTTATTTTTTAAATGGTTGTTATTTTGTGTGATATTTTTAAAACACATTTTAGGCAATTTTACATTTTAAATGTCTAATAAAGGTCACAAAAAGAGTTTTCTTGTTATACCAATTTATTTTCCCTCTACAACCAAATTTAACAGAAAAATATTTTGGCATACTTTTATTAAATAATTTAGTGTTGATTATATATTATTTCTTGTATTCTCAATAACTTGTGCTTAGATGATAAATGCTGTCAAAATAAATGGCAAGCGTAAATAAATCATTAATTTATCAATAGATCTTTGCTAGTGTAGCTAAAACTTACCAGCATATAAAATTGTCTTTTTAATCACAATCATATGTTTATTATTAGAAAGAAATATTTATCACATTACTGTTGAAGATTTAAAAGTTATTAAAAAGCAGTATAATTATGAAAATAAATTATTTTGTACTTAACAATGAATAGAAACAACCAAATTAGTGAGAAGCAATTAAATATTAGGTTTAACAGTTTTAGAAAAATATAAGTATTCTTTTAAGGGATAAAAAAGGAGCGATTTTTTCATTCTTTTTATGATTGACATTTTATCCTAAACTTTAATTTAAAAAGGTGTAAATGCTAGAACTATCATTTAATTTGGTCTAAACTAAAGTCTTCATGATTTTTTCATAATTTTGCTATTTATAGTTTCCTTGATTATCAAGACTAATAAGTAGACACTTGAATTAGCTTAAAATTGACAAAGGAAATATCTTCCCCAATGAATGAAGAAATGCAAATTGTTCAAGAAATGTAACTTCAAGCATTTTATCTCTGCTCATCTACTTTCCTTCTTACAATTGGAAAATAAGGACTTGTTTCAAAATCTTATTGTTTTAGATTTTTGTTCACAGATTCATTGATCTAGTTTAAACCATTGACACTCTAACCAAATAAACAGCACAACATGTTCATCAACCAAATTTTATGGAATAGATGGTAATATTTATGTTTTTAATGACAATATAATCCTAATACTAGTACTTTAACTTTTAAAATATTTCAAAAATATAATAATGATATAAATTCTTTGCACAGTTTTTATAAAGATTGGCATCTTAATAAGTTTGTAATGTGTTTGTATAAAAATTATTTTTTAAAATCAAAATATCTATTAAATAAAATTATGCCTAAATTTGCAATTTATTTTGATTAAAACCAAATAATGTATAATTTAAGTAAATCATCCACATGAAAAAAACACTTAATTTTTCACATTAAATATATATATATTAGTTTAAATAAGATGTTTATATTGCATTCATATTTCAATATTTTTTTTTACAATATTATTTTACTGTAAAATATTTGGAATATTATAATGAATGTACAATATTATTAGAAATTCGTACAAAGTAGCTTGAAATATGACTATAATTGCACTCATTGCATTTTGTATTATAATGTATAACATCTATTCTACATTTCCAGTAACGCTTCTTTTCAATGTTTCATATAGTATGCATGTAAAAGCGAATATATGCTATAAATACGCCACGTGAAAAACAAATGCATGATAATATACTTTACAGGATCAGTTGGCGTCTACAATGCGATGACAGACTGAACCTACTCTCATCTGAGAATATTACGCATACCTAGTCCTGTTCAGTCCAATTGCGATGCGCACGACACCATTGCAAATGGGGAGTACGGTGCTGTCTGGTCAATGGGACACACACAACAGGTCTGCGGGTGTATAGTCCTCCACCCCTCAAACGTCTGGCAACAGTTTTTCTCGAGATCTGCTTTCCTGAGGCCGCAAGAAACTAATTTGCCACCTGCTGAGCTGTGGTGTTCCTGTTCCTTTTTGCTGATAGAACGATATATCTGTCTTCTGCAGCCGTCATACTTCTAACACAATCTCCCCGTGCCACCTACTACACATTCCAGTAGTTTTAAATGGCTTCCACAGCCGTGAAACAACGCTGTGAGTGATGTCGAACTGCCTGGAAACATCTGTTATTTATCACCCTTCTTGGATCTTTCCAATGATTTGGCCACGCATAAAATCATCTAAGTGATGTCCGAAAGACATGCCAAAAATTTCAAATTCATCTATTAAATCGTTCCTGTAAAACTTTGACCTGAAACAACAACTGTCCACACGCATTAAAACCTTTAAAGCTCTTATGAACGCTATCACGTGATGAACAGACGTGGAAAAAAAAACTGGCATACGCATACTTCTTCTTACTATATCTTGCACTTATTCTAATTTTCCACATTTTGCTTCCTTTCATTTTGTGGTTGCTATGAATGATAATGTTATCACTCCTTAGAAATTGTCCAGCAGTGTATGTTGTGCAACTCTTCATTCATATGTTTTGCAACATGAGCTTGTCGATGTGATTAAATACCATATGAGGCACCACTTTCTGAATTAAGCCTTCAAGCTCTTTATTCCAACCTGTTAATGCTGTAGCACCATCACATATACCGCAACACAGTTTGCCCAGGTAAGGGATTTTGTTTCAAAATATTTATTTATTACTTCGAATATTTTTTCTCCAGTTGTTTTTCCTTCCAAACGTTTTCAACATTAAAGTGTTTACGTTATATCTTCATTAAAAATAAACCTAACGTAAGTAATTAGTTGTGACATTTTAGTAATATCGGTAGTCTCGTCCAGTTTTAAAGCAAATACAGATTAATTTTGTATGCATTTTAGGAATTCTTACTCGTTATTTCGTGACATTTCGGAAATCCGCAGAGACATTGTATCCCTTGATAATGGTATTATGTTTAGTTCATTTTCATATTTATCGCCATGCATAATTGATGTTATTTTTGTTGCTACAGGAAGAATAAGGGATTCTCCAATTGTATGGGATTTAATTGTTTTTCTTATAAGATAAGAAACTTCTAAAGAAGCACGTAATGCTTTCTGAGTTGTTGTTGTAAATTTCTTTAAATGTGCACTTTGAATTTTCAGATTTTCATCTCGTCTTTGAAAAAAAATCGACCTTTTTGTTTTGAAGTTCTTTATGTTTAGTTTCCGGATGCCTTTTCAATTTAGCTGGTTTCATACTCTCATTTACTAATTTTTCGTTGCAAATGACGCATATCGGACATTTATCATCATCATCAGCAATACAAAATGTAAAACCATACTTAATAAATTCCTCATTGTATTTTCTTATTATTTTTTAGATCGGGCATTTATTTCAGTGTTTTGCGACTTCTCATCAGTATTTGTTCGTTTTTCAGCTGAAGATGTACCTGGTGTACGTATTACCCATTTATCCATTTTGAAGATAGGCGTTAAGTTATTTAAACTAAAACAAATAATATATAAGATTTTATAATTTTTTCGAGATATTCAGTAAAATTAACAGAGATCTTTCAATAATGATAGTTAATACTTATTAACAAAAAGTAGCAAAGCCCATTAAAAATGTAAAAAATCATGATTACACAACGTCGCATGATAAAACTCGAGGATACACTAAAACAATTGTAGACCAACTGCTAAATGCAAAGTTAGTCAAATAGGCGCTTTAAAGTAAGACTGGCGAATTACCTCGAAGAGGGCGCTCTCTACTGGAGTGAAAAACTTGCGTCTTCACACTTTACATGCATTTTGCATTATGGTCAAAGAAACATGAAACAACATGAAATTACAATTAAACAGTGAGTGACGGCGTTTCACTCCTTATACTGTATAGTATGCATTATGTAAGCATAATGTATTTCATAAAAATTTGGCGAACCCCAAAACCTTCTATTGATCCCTACAGGGGACACGACCCCTAGTTTGCGTACCACTGACTAATAACATTAAGAAAACTTTTTGAATTAATAATTTTATTTATAAAAAAATATGAAGATAAAATTGTGTGAAAACTTATTAATAAATTCAAACTATTTTCCAAAAGTGGAAAAGTCAATTATTCCCATGACATAAATAATCATTTGAATGCGGGAAATCACACACACATAAGCGTACTTTCCAATATCTGATAATAATCGAAACAGCATGAATTCTGAAGGAAAAACTATGGTGAATTACTTCTTGAAAGCTTTTGACGTAGTTAATAAAAATGAAGACTGATATCAACAGGATTATTATAATACAGAAATCCAAAAGTAAAACTTGTAGCTTATATCATTTTCGGCAACATTTGCCAAATGCACTAAATGCATTTCGCAAAAGTCATGCTGTTAAGAAATATTGGAATAATGTGAGTTTAACACTTTCAAAATAAAAATGTCAATCTTAAGTTAGTGGGAATTTTCTATGTGTATTTCATGAACCAAATTTGCAACACTTTTAGATATTTTATACAAGGGAGATCTCATTAAATTTACTTTCGTCCAACTGCAATTTATTCACATGTACGTTAATTAAATATATATTAAGAAACGTATTTTTTAAAATACACTTAAGTTATAGAAAAATATTATTATAATTGTATAAGAGTGATTGTAGGTCTTGTTTTTTTTTTCTTAATTAGTACATAAAAATTGGTTTATTATATAAAATAAACACTTTTACATATTGATATTGATAAAATTACTAATTTAAATGCATAAGTGATAAAGTAGTTTTAAAATCAACATTATCTAAAATATAGACTTGAAAATTTTATATTATATTAAATCCTTTATTGTCATAATATTTAAAAATTTGTATTTTGAAGCAATGTATTCAGTGATTATAGCAATATTCAAATTTGCATTCATTTTAGTAAGGCACAAAATAATTCTCTTTTGAGATCCATTATTTTAAAAATACTTGAACTAAGCATTTTCTTGCATATAAAAAAAATAATTTATATGTTTTTTTACATATAAATTATTTTTACATAAAATTATTTCACCAAATTTTCCCAATGTTTTACATAAGGAAATTTTATTAGAATAATTTTTGTAAGAATAATTTTGTAAAATTTTATTAATGACAAGTGCTAAGAAAATAATGTATACGAAAATTAAATATTTGCAGCTACGTGGTTTTAATTTCAGATGAATTTTTTATTATTTCATCTAATAATGTTTTGCAGATAATAAAAAAAAATGCATAAATACCCTTAACATTGATTTACAAAATTTTAAACACATACCTGCTGCTGTATAATTCTTGTTTATTTTTTTTTACCTTCAGAAGTGCTTCATTAGAAGTGCAATTTTTTGTACACAAACAAAATTTTTAAAGTTTAATCTACAGTAGTTCCTCTGCTTTCTAATTAGAAAATTATGTTAGTTTCTTGTGTTTATTAAAAAATATTATTTTAAAACTAATGTGTACTTTATAACTCAAAAGTCGGAGAAAATTTCATCATTTGATTTAGGTTTAATTTAGTTTATAAGCTTTTCTGTATTACATTATTCTTTATATGGTTTGTGAATCAGACAAGGTTTTCTTTTTGAAAGGGAATACATCAGACCGGAACCTATAAATTATATCTCTTATCTGCATGTATAGGAATATATTATATAATATATTCTTGCAAACTTACTTTGATTGCTTAATTACATTTTATTCTTAAATACACTGCTACTCACCGCAAATGCAGCACCTTGAAGAATGCAGCCAAATAACATGAAATTTACAACATGCATTAAATTAGGTGAGATATATAAATGATTAAAAATTCAACACAAACGCTCATCATCATGTGCACTTGTAGCACTATTTAAGGCTTGGAAATTTTGAAGATTTCAAGTTCGGCAATTGAGTTTTTCTCGTGTTTTTTTTAAAATAGTGATCAATTATGTCTCGTAGAAAATAGCTATCAATTTTGATCAAGTATCCGAGTTCGACAAAGAAAGAATAGTGGCCTACCGAGATTGTGGATTATCATTAAGGGAAATCGGGAGTCATTTTGGACGAAAACAAACCACTGATGCACCGTTGGAAGCAGGAGGATACGACTGAATAACGTATTCGATCGTCTTTACTTCAGTGAACCGCTTCACGTGAAAGCAGGCAAATTGTGCCGATGGCAGTGATGGATCGCTCAGCCATATAACTAATCATAGCACAGCAAATTTAGTCTGTACTGTGCCATCATCTAGTATTTGCGCTTACCATTCAAAGCCGCTTACAGCTGAGTGGTCTGTTCGCAAGATGATGACCATTTCTTCATCTACCCTTGACACAGAACCATAGACGTCTCCACCTACATTGATGTGATGAAAGAAGGATGCGGATGGCAAAAAGGAAAAAAATTGCCGTTACTGACCAATCACGATTGTGTTCAACACCACGATGGCCGTATTCGAATCTGGAGATACCGTGGAGAGAGGATGCTGAATAGCTGCACTATGCACCGTCACACTGGTCCTGTACCGAGTATTATGATATAGGGTAATGTTGGATATCACTCTCTCACTCCTTTAGTATCTACGACTGATACTTTAATCTACCCTAACTCCCTCTTCGAGGTGTTAGAGCCAGTTGTCCTTCCTTAATTTCAGGGTTCGTCAACAACTATATTTCCGTATTATAATTCGCGACCACACGTGGCACACATTTTTGCAAAGGGTTCTTTATTAATTACCAGATTGAACCGCTTCCCTGGCTAGATCCCTCTCTAGATCTTTCACCGATAAAAAATATGTGACCCAAGGTTGCTAAACGATTAATCCAGATTACATCCCCAGCTACTACACCAAATTAACTTTGGTAACGTTTGGAAGGTCTGTTGCACCCTAAACACTTATCAAAAGTGTCTTTGAATGAACGCCGAGGAGTGTAGCATCAGTGATCTTTAACAATGGCTACTGATTTTGACAGGAACCATATTTTGTGATATCTCTTTTCTTTCTTGGTGTTGCAATTTGGGTGGATAGCAATGGAATATGAACAAATTTAAAAGTATGACAAAATTCTAATTTTTAGGATCTTAACAATATTAATTTTCATCTGCATCTCGTTGTACACTCAACTTACTTTCTATACACACACACACATACACACACACACACATAAACACACACACACACACACATACACACACACACACATACACACACACACACATACACACACACACACATACACACACACACACACACATACACACACACATACACACACACACACACATACACACACACACACTTATATATATATATAGATAGATATATATAACAGAATATACATATTTTAAGTAGATATAAATTATAAAATCAAACTTTATTTTTGTTCTAGTTTTGAAGTTTAAAAAAATATTAAGTTCTGAATAATGTAAAGTTTAAATAAATGCTATCTTGATCATTTCTCATTTTACACAGATTACAGGTTTAGATACATAAATCAATCAGATTAGGGAATTTGACTCTTTTTAGATAGAAGAACATTAGATTTTTTGTAGATGTTTTCCTTTGTTTTTATCAAAAGATTAATGTTTGTCAGACAAGTAATTACTTCACATTTTTTATCATGCTACATTTTCGATATTCTTGAAACCAATTATAACTTTTGTAACAAGAGGCGATTCACTCATCAATTTTAGGATTTTTTCTCAATTATTTATCGATGTTTATATTTTGACTTTAAAGATAAATTGTCTCTTTTCTCTGTTTCACTTTATGTGGTGTTATCTTTTCAATATGATCCTATGAAGGAAAACAATACTAAAATGTGAAGTTTAATTTTGTTATTTTTTAAAAACTTACAGAATATCATCCTCATCTTAATATATCTAACCATTTAAAATACTTCATATTCTGACTTGACAGGTTCATTTACAAGACACAAAACAAGTAAATTACAATATGTTTAAAAAGCGATATGATAAACTATTAATTAATTAAAATAGTGAAATAAAAAAACGCAACATTTCCATACAAATGTATCTTAAAACATTAATTTGCATTATTTTTAAGTTAGTAATTTGTATATCTTCTAATGGAAAATTATATCAGTGAAAAAATTTTATTTTCCCTGTAATATACATATATATACATATATACATAATATATATATATATATATATATATATATATATATATATATATATATATATATATATATGTATATATATATATATATATATATATATATATATATATATATATATATATATATATATATATATATATATATATATATATACACATATAAATTCTATTTAAAAATTTGATATTGCATAGGCAATACCGTCATATTTTTTAATATATTTTCTAAGTTATTTTGCCTTAGAGATATAATTTAAAAATTCCCTAACTGATGAATAAATAATCAATTGAATGATTCCTATTCATCAAATTTTCTTAACAATTACTCATAATTTTTATATGCTTAGAATAATTTGGAAATATAAAAGCAGCAGTTTTTATTACTAATTTAAATTATTTAACTCTAAATTATTTTATAGGTACCTAAAATTTCTTGAAAAAAAGTTAATTTTGTGAAGCAACAATGTTCCTATTGCAATGTTAATGTCATTTTTATAATGTTACAATTAAAACTGACTGAAACAGCTAATTTAATAAAATAATTAATATTGTTCTTTCTAATGAATACTATATTAGTAATCAAAAGAAAGAAACTATATTTTATATTTGATGTATTCAGTCATACATATCTATATACAAAATGGGATGGACAAACTGTGATTCTACTTTTTCTTTTAAATACGTCTCAATCAACAAATGATCCAGAGTGATGTGTTCGAGCTCTAAAAATCATATACTCGCAGATTCTTTTAAATATTGAAATGTAAATTAGAAAACTTGCTACTGATAATATGCGATATTATTTGTGTATGAAATTATTTTAAGTTCATTAATTGTAGAAGAACATCAGATACTAATTATGCTGCATGCAACGAAAAAAAGTTTTATTCTTAGATATCTGCATTTTATAAAGGAACATCTTAAAAAGACCAATTTGTAACAAAAGTATAAACTATATTGTATATTAAAATGTTACCATTTTTTATGCATGTTCATCTTTGTTCAAAGAAACTTAGTTTATAACATAATAGTTTAAATCAATTATATAGGTCTCTACACATCTTTTTAAATAAGTACAGTTACATATAGGCTCAAATGAAGATATTTTTAAAAATAATTATGTAAAATTAGAACAATATAATCGATGCAAGCGAAATACTGCGGAAATTAAAATCGTGTACATCATTGAATATAATCATTTAGCAGAGTAATAAACTAAGAAATTTGTAGATTAATAGAAATATATTTTGATTTTTCAAATATAGGTAATAATTTGCTACACTTATTATAAATAGAAATATATTTTTAGGAATAAATTTCTATTGACGATACCTAAAAGGTTTTCCTAAACAAGGAAATCAAGTTTATTTATAAACAAGTGGGCATATATATAAAACATTCTGTGATTGGGTATACAAATTTTTCTGTAATATTTCATTAATAATATTTCACACACAAGACACAATTTAATAAAGTAATATTTTTTGACCATCATATTTTATGGAAGACAATTTAACAATATTTACTTTCAGTAATTAAACATGAATTTCAATTTAATGAAAATATGTGTTATAAGTAATGTGTAAGTGCATTTTTACTTTAGGAACTTGTAAATTAATATGATACATTTTAAAATAAAATCAACCACATTGCATGGTTTTAACAAGAAAGCAAACAGTTTCAGATTTATTATCCACTGAACACCCTCTATGTACACAATAATACAAAATTTTAAAAACACATTTGGAGAGCAAATGACATATCCTAAACAATAAATACCACACTACATACTTTTACAGATAAAAAAGAATAATTAAGTATGCAAAGCACATGAAAGAAAAAATTTTCAATTATCGAATATATTTCTAAAAATATTTTTACACGTCTTACAGATTATGAGCTTATTTTCTGTAATTTTTAAATATCTATTAAGCATATTACATGTGTGTGTATTTTAATTGATGAAACATTTTCTACCAATATTCATAAGTTGAAATTAAGCAGTTGTATTATACTTAATTGTATTTTGAAGCTTAAAATAATTAAAACTTTATATATAACTATAAATGTGTTCATTTCTTCCTACAAAAACATTTAATTAACTACAGTACTTACTAGTTATATTACAATAAATATAAATAAGGAACTCCCCTTGTTGTCTTTACAGTCCTGAATCCACAAGACATGTCAAGATCTCGCAGCATCAGAGCTTAATACATTCCATATGAATGCAGAAATGTTAATTCGCTATCGAGATCAAAGGAACTTTTCTTAAATTCACGATTAGAATTTAGTATATCAATTTCTATCTCTTTAAATAATCGTTAATTGAAAAATATACTCCAGATAGAAAATACTGCTTAGAAATTCTATACTAATATTAAAATTGAATCTTTGGAATTAATTGAGAAATCCTCCTCGAATTTATTCTGAATCAAAAAGAAAACATAAATTTAGCTTATATTTATACATTTGTGTGGGAGATTTGTTTATAAATAATTTACTCAACATCAATTTAAGATTATAATATATATATATATATATATATATATATATATATATATATATATATATATATATATATAAATAGTTTAAAGAGGTTATTAAAATTTAAAGAAATTATAAATTAAGTAAGCGAAAATAAATTTGACAGTAAAACAATTTCAAATGAATACACTCATATGTTATTTAAGTTTTATGTTAGTCACATTTTGGCTTTTAAAATTAAGAAAATATTTTATGTGTGTTTTGCAATTCCCTATTTTAAAAAATTAGCTATTCTGATTTATATCTTATAAATTTTATCACAGGTTTAATCTATAAATTCATTTTTCTACATCACAAATTTTATTTTAAAAGTTTTATGATTTGATTTTTTGTATAATATTCCAGTTAAGAAATATGTATCGTACAAATAATAAAGTGAAGTGCGTTTCTAGTATGAGTGTAATACAAACTATAGTATGAAAAAAAAATTTAAATAAGTTAATTTACAGTTATTGCAGAATTTATTTGCTATTATGTTTGTATTTAGTGGTGAACCAGCCTGAATCGTAGTTTTTGAAAGTAAGCATATTTTATTTCGAAATATTTTAAAAAGAATTTAAATAATTACTTTTTGTTTTCATATATTTCAGAGTTATTTATAAATTTTCAAATACTCAAGATTTCTTTCTTTTTTTTATTCTTTTGAATATATTTTAAATCGTTTAAAATTTAATTTTTAACTTTACATTATATTTGACTAAGAAAATGTTTCCTTAATTTATCATTTTTCCCGATTATATTTATTACACCCTAATTAAAATTGCTTATCTCTTTAATTAGGGGGGAATTAATTGGTGACAATAGTAATATATGATATACAAATTTAACCTTTATGAATGAAAGGACTGTAGCTTGTGAAAGTCACTGGTCATAGTGCAAAATAAAAATAACTGGTAAACTAATTCTTCTTTATATTTTTACTGGTTTTTCTTCTTATCTATGTATAAATTTTTGTCTGTTGTAGAATTTAATAAATTAAATATTTTTATTGAATTAATTAACTGATCAAAGTAGAATATTTCACCACATAAATACTTTAAAATTTTATCACCATAATTTGAATTATATTCTTTAAAAATCATCGAACATATTTTATTATTATTTTGAAAACTGTGATATAAAAACATGGAATTTTAATTTAAAATATTTTAATCATCACAGTACTTAATTTTAAACATGGAGAACACGAGTTAAAACTGTTCTGTTTTTAAATTTTTCTCTTACTCATAATAAGATTATGAAACCCTTATAATCTTAATAAATATTTATCAACTTTTCTTCCTAAAAAAGTGAAAACAAGTATTTACATGATTTCTTTAAATATTATAAATATCTATTTTAATCCTGAAAATAAATGTATTTTTAATAAAAAAGAATTATAAGAGAGATTTTATAAGGGATAAAATATTTTTCTTCGATAAATCATATTTCTCCACAGTTCATTGAACCCTAGGTGCATAAATATGCTAGAAGTTGTTCATATTGGATATTTTATTTCCGTCGACAAAAGATGGATGAGATTCTTAACTATCCGTTATCCATCATTCCTTGAACATATGAGTATGTATTTATATGCATTTTCACAAAAATATTTCATAAAGTGTTTAACGTAAAACTGTTTATTTATTTTGATAAGAAGACTTATTCTTGAAAAAAATGATATAAAAAAACTCTATAATTTTAGTTGAAATCTACAATACAATAAAAACCTAGTTTTCTTATTACACCAACTAATAAACCTGTAAGAAAGCTCAGTTTAATTCGAAAATATAAGAAAGTATTCTTGTAATTAATTTTAAAATTATTTGCATACAGGATTAACAACATCAGGCAATTATCATTTATTTAGTATGTACGTTTCATACAATTGTACGTATTATGAATACTAGAAGTAAATCTTAATTTTTAAAGTTTGATTTATGAAATTCAGGAATGTCACTACGTTTATAAGTGTTACGACATCAGTGCTTATCTGTTGCCAAAAGTTTAAATTCACATACAGAATTCAGTGTCACAATACATTACGTTTTGGAATTGAAAAAATATATTTATAGCCATATTAATATCTTAGGGAAAGAAAAATATTTTTAAGTTTTGCTTAACTTAAAGCATAGCTGAAAAACATATTAGATTTGTTGAATAGGACAGATATTTTTTATTTTCACATCTTTTTGTTCAAAATGTCAACATAACTGAATAAGGGAATGCTTTATCATGGCGGTGCATAAGTCTTTTGACATACATTCTTGACAAACTTGTGGAACGTTTAGAAGTGTACAAGTAAGACATGATTGTTTTTTTTTTCATCTTTCCATGCATAAAGCTAAGTACTGTATTCCCGACAGGGACTACACAATTAAGTTTTCTATTATATGCTGTAATTTTACCAATGTATTTTTCTGGAAATTTTTATAAGACCATATTTTTCCTTATTAACATGTAAGCTAAAACATTCATATTTTATTTTCCTTAACAATTCTAAAACAAATGTGTTAGCCATCATTTTAAAGTAATTTAAAACTTTCTAAATCACTCTATCATTTCATTCACAGTTCTGGATAAAATTATTGTTGCGAGAAATCAGTTATTATTTGGATAAACCTATCAATAAAATAGTAAGCTTTGATGATAAAAATCTGAAGAGATAATTTTTAGAATGCCGGCAGAGAAAATGTCTAATTTCATCAAAATCACTTATTAAATATTGTGTATTTATTATTAACTAACATTCTTCATAAAATAGACATTTTACTTGCGTTTATATCTGAATTCACACTATATATTGAACTAAATTTCCCCTCCTGATCTACATTCAATAGAGAATTTTATCATCTAGAAAATTATATAAATTAATTGAATATCATTTATATATTTATAAAAAATCAGTTTTGAGTATTCATTGTTTAATACTAAATATCATATTCTCGTAGAAAATCGTAGCACACATAATGATATTTTTTTTTAGTTTTTATTTTTTCTTCTAGCTTAATTTATTCTGCAGTATACTTTTTAAAACTTTTTAAAAAGTTTCCTCACCTAGAATACTGATTAACTTTCAACTTTCAATTTTAACTGACTGTTAGTCGTATATATATATATATATATATATACAAATATATAATATATATATATATATATATATATATATATATATATATAGATATAGATATAGATATAGATATAGATATAGATATATAGATATAGATATAGATATGCATTAAAAACGTCATTTTATTCGAATTTTCAATTACTTAAATTACATTAGAATATGGTAGTATAAAAATACTTATTACTTCAGAAATTTTTTTATAAACATGGACGACGTAACTAAGAAACAGTTATAATTAACATTTTTACATAGTAAATACCCTTATTTTCTAGTCACAATTCTTAAATAATTTTATTTGGGATGAATTGCACATTTTTTTTTTGCAGATGCATCATGTTACTAAGGAAAAGTAATATAAGATATAATTCATATAAAGAAATATTTAAATTCCATTGAAATATGCTTAAAATTAAGCAAATTTTATCTCCTTAACTGAGCACAAACTAACGATATCATATAAATATTTAGTGTTTAATGTGAAAAATCTCTATTAATTATCAATATTTAAAGTATCAAAAAATCTGAATATTTTAAATAATTTACACTATATGTGTTGCCTTAAAAAAGCAATACGCCTTTTTAGAATGTAAATTCAATAAAATAAAGTATGCTCCTGATGCTACTAAAATTAATTTGTTAAAAATGCTTATATCTTTTTACTTTTCTTATTACGCTGATGGAACCCTTTCTCATTACAGAACAATTTCTGTATTTTATTGGACTGTAAGACCCTTTGTGTCCGAAAAGACGTTAACATTCGTAACTTAAAAGTTTCTAAAAATACAATTTATTTTCAAAATATCTGATAAATAGGGATAGTTATCAATAACTTCAAAATAGTTTCATTAAAAATAAGATTCTCAAGTTAGTATACTTCAGAAATTCAAAACATTAAAAATATCGTTATTTGTAGCCATAAGTATATAACTTTGAAATATGTTTTATAGTTTAGTGATGTCATGCTTTAAAAAACATTGTTAGATAACTGTAAACATTACTTATGTTTCTACATATTTTTGCTTAAAATGTATTAATATCTAGAAATATTTTAAGTACATTAAGTAAGAAACAAAAATACCATAAGCATAATATAACAAACATAGCAAAAATACAGTACCATAACAAAAATACCATACCATAACCATAATATAAAAAGAATATACTTTCCAGTTACAAATCTTAATCAAGAATTCATTTTCAAACGCATGTAAAGTACAATATGGGTAAATCTAGAAACGATCTTCAATGTTTGATGCAATCACTCCAAAACAAGGTTGCAAAGGAAAAATAAAGAATTATTCAATTAGTTAATTAAGGTAAAAATATAAGTTACAATTTTCTCATGGGATTAAAATTGGAGGGAAAAGAATAGTGCATTCTCTTTATGAAAGAAGTCATGCTCTTCACGCTTGAAATGGGATACAAGCTCTTGCGACTTCTTGTGTCTTGTCTCGTCCACCATAATGAGTTTCCAATTACAGCTCCTCTCATTTCGCAATTTTTTTTGTGATTCTTTTTTTCCTTGTAGACTTCATCAAAATGACATTGTTTCGATCGGGCAATCATTTTTTTTCTCCACTCTATATGTTTACCTTGCGTTTATATGTAATTTACTTACGGGAGCTTTTAGTGTATTACAGATATAAAGAGTGGCACGCATAAGCCAAGTTTACTGAACCAGAAATATTTTTATAGAGGTTTGGTTCCATATTGCTATTTTCTTCTGGTGACATATATCACTGTCCAAATAACATTTCTAGAACCCCAGTATTTTTCTGCCGCCCAATATTTTCTCGAAAGAATGACTTTCTAAAGAATAAAGTTATTGTTTCTTGAATACTAAACCCGAGGCATAAAATTAACACTCTTGTGTATCGTGTATTTGGTAATGCTTCTTAAATTCTAGAAATGCTTAGAAATATATAAATGCATGAAAAATATTTTCTTTTGTTTCCATCATTATATAAGATATAATATTCGAAATGAACTTCAGATCAAATCATTGTTTTGTAGTTTATGTGCACTATTTTTTATTTGAAATATGTTAATTATAATATTTGAGTTTTTCTCGACAGTGATTATATTGATAATTTTTTAATATTATTACGAATTAGCATTTTATTAAATGAGCGCTGAACGCTATCATAAATTTATAAATGCATATTCAGCTTTTGGGGAACAAATTATTTCATAATATTATATGGATTGTTCACTTGTATGTATAATTTTAGTCACATTAGAATAAACTTCATGATGAATAAGATCTTGTAGTCTAACATAATTTTTAAAATAACAACATTTTAATTTTGGTCATTCTCACAGACCTTTTTGTCAATCCTGAAATCTACCAAATGTTGTATAAGTTTTTCAAAATATAATTTTAGATTTATTATTTAGTTGTTAAATCTGTTGTTGTTGTTTTGTGTCCACCAGGCTAACAATATAGGTAGAGCAGCTCTACTTTTAAAACTTAACCGTAATTTGGTGTGGTTTCCCTCTACCACAGTGCACCCATGCCATGAGTTCCCGTTTATAGAAATGGTGGCCATTCGTAAGCCACTCATACAAGGTCAGGGGATAGAGAGAATGTAAATCCATGTTTCGAGCTGGATTCGTGTTCAGAGCCTCTTTTTTGGCAGTCAAGCACACTGACCGCTAGGCAGGGTAGGTGGCAGTTGTTATACTTAATAGTGTTAGTTAATTGACTAAATTTTTATTCATTAAGTAAATATTATCAAAATATAGTATTTTGGAATTTAAAATAATCCATCTAAATTTATATAGAAATAATCATTCCTGCGAATAAATTTTGATACAGTTCAAAATAGTTCTTTATTAAAGTAATTCATTATCATAAAATTTTTAAAATAATTTGAAATATAGTAAAACAAATGAAATAGCTAGTACTATCATTAAAAAATAACATAAAATGTAACAAGAAAGCATGACACATTTAAGTGAAGTGTAAGTAATTCTTAAATTATAAAATCACACGAAGAGGAATGAAAGCATTTTCTTAGAATCAAAACCTAAATAATGAAATAAATAATTAATAAATTTAAAGTTTCATAAACATCAAAAATTAAATATAAAAAATAATCTCGCCTGTGTTGAAAGAGTTTAAATACATTTCATGAAACATAAAATTTTTCACTAAATTTCAAAATTTCAGATCCTGTAAGATAATAAATTTATTAAATTAAATCTCTCTCTCTCTCTCATTTGCTTAAATTTTATGTCTTATTTTCTAATTTTTATTTTTTTCAAAATTTATTACCATTCTAAATAGATATATACTCAATCACTGAAAACAGGTTTAGCTCAACAATTGATCTTTTTCTTTGACCACATATACAGTTAAAAGTATTGCCAGGTGATTGACCGTTAATGACTTAAATTCATCACATAAATTGTTACATAAATCAATTTAAATGAACTTATTTTGAATTATATCACAGCAACAGTAAGAATTGTGATGAATAATCTTAAAATCACATATATATTGCTAAGTATATTATTAAAAATATTTAAAAAGTATAACAATTGGAGAATATTAACATTATTTAGTGGTTTTAAATTCAAAGCAAATCTTAAACTGACGTTTGAAAACATTCAATATCAATGTTACTTTCACATTTTTCTTTTTGTTAGATTAATAATATCATTTTCCTTCAGAAATCAGAGATTATATTTCAAGCTTATTTTTGTAGGGTACCGATCAATCATATTGCAATGAAAAAAATGTAATAAAATAAAGAAACCAACATTGTATTTCTTTCTGTATTAAATCTGATAGGTTATGGTTGTAAACACTTTTCAGATGATTGATGACATTTTTGTTACAAAACAATGGAAAAAATATGCCACACCACAAATATAAAAATGGTTTTTTAACAATACTGTCTCCACTAATTACTAAAAGAAATGATGATTTCTTAAAAATATTATTAAAATAACTATATCACTTTTTGTATGTTTATGTTAAGTTGTTAAAAATTATTAGGGAGGTTTTTTAATGGAAATATACAAAACTCAGACATTAAATGTGTATTATGAAATTTCCATCTAATAATATATTCATGGTTTTTGTTTTCTATTTTCAATTTAAGGAATTATAATTCATGAAAAACTTGCAAGTAGAAACCAAATCTTTTACAACCCTTAATTTTTATGACACTTTTATGAATGTTATTTAATCCAGAAAGACCATCACATATTCAAAATATTTTTCAAAAATATACTGGAAGATAATAATTTTTCTGGAGGAATTCAATTATACGCAATTGCTTTCATTGTTTTTTCTGTGCTTTAGTAGATTTTTTGCCACTGCACTAAAACCTACAAGTTATAATTGCTACAGTTAAGTTAATGTATGTCGTTTACACAATTAGTGAAGAGAAATAAGATGGTATTATTGTAGGGAAATAACATGAATAATACTATTTTCGAAACAAATTTATTATTTTAAAACTCACATTATCTATTGGATCTTGATTATATTTAATTATTCATAACAAAATTAATTTAATTTGAAGTTCAAGATATTAAGAAGCATACTATAAAATGATATCTCCTAACAGAAAAATTCTCATCCTATATTATATGAAACAATTTTCAAACATGCAAATATATTAATTCTTTGAAATCAATTGCATTTTCTCTTTTTTAAATTTACATTTCTCATTGTAATAGACATAATTGTAAATAAACTTAGAAGATCAGGGTAATATATTGTTTTATAACTTATTAAATTTGTTTACACACTCCATATATAACTAAATTTTTTAAAACAGCAAATGAATTTTATTCAGCATTCAGTACGAGAACTTCTAGAGAAAAATATTATGGTTGGAAAAAGTAATAGAATATTGACAAAAGAAAAGTGAATTAATTGTGATTTTGCCTTAAATATTGATGTGTTTATCAGTCATAGGTTATAATGCTTGTTCTTATGTTTAGGACTCAGTATTCGATGTGATCTTAGGTGCTATCCGTATGATATCCCATACTGTCAAACTACATATTTGGATAGCTAAGTACTTATTTACAATGAATTTTAAGCATGATAAAATTCACAAACATGCAGAACCTATTACTAATGTACACAAAATATACATACGCTATGAATAGTTCCGGATTAATTTCAATATTAAATTATTTGTACTCGTGAACTGTTTTATGAAATTTAAAATCTCTATATTTTTAAAATTGACATCATATTATCTCGTCTGTACATAGCTCACACTTGTTTTACACACATTTATATTTTATTTACATTAATTAAAATTAAAGTCAAAACATAAAAGCTTATTGTAAAAAGCTGCAAAGCAATAATTTTGTATATAAAACTATATAAATTGAATTGTATATCAAATAACTATCGAGAGATTCATTTGTTAAAAAATAAATATTAATATTATGTCCTTATCTAACATTATTTTATTCCAGCAATGAACAAATTTTATGTTCTGTTAACAACTGAGAAATTATTGACTGACTTGCATCAATAAATTAATGTTAGATAAGGAAAATTAATATTTATAAATGAAAATAATTAAAAAATTCATCAATCAAATGAACTAATAAAATAAATGGTAAAAAAAATAATAAATTTTAAATTAAAATTGTTGGAAGAGCATTTTATGCATTTTAGAGCATGAAACGTAGAGTGTATTAAGAAACTATATAATATCTGATGGGAGGCACAATCATAGTTTTCTTCGCACCTGTATTTAAATTAAATTCGTGGGTCAACTTAGCTTGGAATAAAATTGCTATGAATATTTTACCAAATTTCATATTGCCAACTTAATAAGTATTATTAAATTTAAAGTCACACAAAATTTCAAAAAACCAATTATTACATACAAGTTTGTGAGACCATGATGAGGAAGCTTCAACGGAAAAAATGGGTTAAAAATGTTATCTACTATGGTTAGGAAGAGAACTCCTAACCGTTTTTGAAATACAAAAATCATATCATTTCTGACAGTGGCATTGCAGGATGGTGATGCAATGCATGGGTTTATGATAAGGGATATAAACTTTACGTATTACGTTTGTGGGCTGGTGAGTGAAATGGAAAATCCTTTAGATATTGTTAGGAAAATGCTTCCCACACAAATAATCATTTTCTAAGTCATTCATTCTGCACAGAAGAGTTGAACATTTTTCACTTTCGTATACGTATATCATAGAGGAATTTTTTCTATAATAAATAGAGACCAGGCTGGAAACAAATATCAAACCAGTCAAATATGACATTGGTATACCGTATTCAGTTCATTGTACAAATATTACATAGAGACATATTGCATCAAAGATCACATAATAGCATATCATTTATATGGATGAGAAAACAGTATTTGTAACCATTGATTTTGTCTACCATGAAGGGGCTTTTTTACTGGGTGGTTTTCTCAATCCATACAATATTCCAAGGAATCTTAATAACTAGAAGAATGTTTCATGAAGGCACGCGCTGATAGATATAGCAGTACTTTACTTCAAATTCTCTCGAGTGAAGCGGTGTTAAAGATAAGATTGTAATTAGTCCTCACATACTATCTTGACACCGTGTTCATATAGGAGAAAATGCCAATTAGAATGGAGGATTTTTGAAAGCTTTCTAAACATGCCTCTAATTTCAACATTTCACACCTTTCAGCTTTAATATGCAAGAGTACTACTTTGAAACCAATCTTTCTCTCTGGATTATCACAGACATAGACTAATCACTTAGCCACCAGACCTCTTCACATCATATTCATAGATTTCTTTTTAAGGGCGATAAATAATATTCCTGGTATTAGAGACATCTGCTATTTCTGACATTGATCTTGTCATGACGAGAGAGGCAGAACGCATCTGTGACAGATTTTTACAATTTTAATGAATCGCTGAATCTATGTTAACAAAGCATATATTGTGACGCAAGAAATAACTATGAACAACAAATAATGATATTTTCGTACATATCTAATTTTTCATTTGTTTCTGTTACAGTTTGGTCTTTCAATAAAGTATACTAACGACACCATCAGCCTACTTTATTGCATGAGGATTGCAATCAAGAAGCATCTCATGGTTTGTATTTTAATTTTATTCAAATACACATTCATTACGTAAAAATGATAATCTTATTTCATAATCCCATAAACTAACACACAGATATTTTAAATGATCTTTTAGAAAATTTTATATAAGCAAATAAATACCTGTAAATGAGTTTTTTTCACAAATTGTTATTTTTCAGTCAGATGATTATGATAATTATATATATATATATTAATTTGAAATAATTTGTAATATTTTATTGATTGCACAGTATAATTGGCCAAAATTATATTTATTTATCTTTTTTCATTTTAATATATCTTTATCTCATTTTAAATTCCTCAGTTTTATATGCCTTAATTGTATATTCAAAATATAACTCACCAAATGACTAGTAATGGACAAGAGCCATTTACACAAATAGCCTTTAACAATTAAAGGCATGTAGAAATGGTGATTTAGATTACATGACTCTAAGTCCTGAATTGTATTAATGCAATTAAACTATTTATGTCTTAATAGGTAGATAATATCTTAGAAAATAAATTATTTCCAATTAAAAGTATAATATA
Organism: Latrodectus elegans; assembly: GCA_030067965.1. Taxonomy (NCBI): domain Eukaryota; kingdom Metazoa; phylum Arthropoda; class Arachnida; order Araneae; family Theridiidae; genus Latrodectus; species Latrodectus elegans. Next base: position 113,964,548 of record CM057813.1, on the reverse strand, counting down.
TTGCAATCCAAATATTTTTGGTATTGCATTACAAAAAAGATATATTAACTATTTGTATGCTTCTATGTTTATCTAGAGATTGTCTTTAATGCTTAAATTTCTGTATGTGTGTGTGTGTTTTACTTACAATCATTTTTGACAGTTAAACCAATAAAAACTTCATTCAAATACTAGCAAAACCACCAAAATTTTAGCAGCATTTTAAGTACTGAAATTATTTATTAATGCATATATAATTATAAATAAATTTTAAACTCGTATTTTTCTTGTATTCTTTATTTTTATTTTTTTCAATTCACACCCAACATTTTTGCACTGTGTAAGAGCTGAAGCATTTTTGCTACGTATTTGTAAATTAAAGTCTTTTCATTTGAAGATAATTTGAAGAAAAATATATTGCAATAAATATTATGCAATTATAAATGGATATTTTTGTAGTTTTGTAATTATTTTAGATTATGAAAGTCAAATAAAGAAATTGCTTTTGTTTTGATAAATAAAAATGCATGAAAATACAGTATTTGGTATTTAATATTAATAATTAGTTAAGTACTAACATATCAGCTTATATTCAATTTTATTATCTATTGACTTAACAAAAATAAATTTTTATTCATTGTTAACATCAATGATATTTAAGAATAATTAAATTTTTCTTCTGTTATAGTGAGAAATGAGAATTTATTGAAATTAAAAAATATTTATAAAATTAAAAAGATTAATTTATACAAACAAGTCTTTTTAAAAAAGTCACTGTGAAAGTAAATTAATGGTAAAGCTATAAATTCGAAACGTTATAAATAAACCACTTATTACTTAACCGAATAATGAAATGTCTGAAATTATAAAGTATGGATATTCAACATCAGAGAAAATATCTTGAATCATTTCTACTGTAGAAGCTGTATTCATTACACCATGTATAGAATAATTTCTTTTCCATGCATAGAAGTAATTAAAAAATATTTATGCTCTGAATTGGATATTGATAGATTAAAACAAATTATTAAACAAAATTAAAATAGCAAATAAATATTATCAATTATTGAAATATACCAATGAGTAACGTGAAAATTTTAAAATTTTATAACATCGGGATGACTGCAAATTATAATAAATTCAAAGTATTACAAAAGTTTTCAAAAATAAACGCTATAATCAAATGTAATTGACATTCATTATATACATTGATATAGGTTCACAAAATTTTTAATTGGAAGCAATTCTGTTATAATTTAATATTTTATTTATCTCACTGAAATTTCATATTGACTATATCTAATCTTACCAGATTGAACTGAAAATTAAATAAATATATTTTTATAATTAATCCTTCTTACTAGACTATATATCAATACAGACTGATTATCATCCATATCTACTTAATCTATATAGGTGACAATCTATACAGGACTAAAATTTATACCTAGATTGAATGATAATCAGTCTATTCATTAGAGAATAATGGAATATATTTTCTATGAAAAAGGGTCTTCTTAAACTAATAATTTGTTATAACAGGAAATTACCGGCTTAAATTTTAGAAAAACATAAATTTGAACTGTATTTTTTAACATTTCGTGAAAAAATGGATGTGTTAAGAAGAAAAAGAAAATTTTTTTTGATTTTTTTTTTCTTTTCGATTTCTCTGGGGGAAATTTTAACATATTGTTCTGCAGATGATTGCAAAAACAAAACAATTTTTTTTAAAATTGTGTGTTATATCAAACCAATACATATTTTTGCAACTTTCAGTTATAACCATAACTTCAAGAATAAGATCATGCTCAATATTATATAAAAAAGTTATTTGTTTGTTGTTTTTCAATGAATATTTAGACATGCAATAATAATATTTTCTTCATTGAAAATTTTCACTATACGAAATTCCTCAAAAACTCTCAATTTTCCTTAAATTATTAATGTTAAATTTCCAAACTACAATTTTTATTCTGAGAATACTAATGCACATATGTTATATAAGTTTTATGTTATTTGTTAAGACAATTTTCAGTGTAACAGTTGGCACATCAAATGTATTTTATGTAAAAGTAAGTGATTGTTTGAGTGATATATTTTATGAAATTACATAATTTGAAATGTTATAAAATAATAATTTCCTTTTTTATTTTAAATAACCCTCTTTAAAAATATCTTTCTCATAAAAATTTTTTTCAGATTTATCTTATAATGATATTTTTATTGATAATTTTTTAGTATGCTTTATTTCTCTCAAGAATTAGTAATATTTAAACTAAATATATTAAAAAAATATTTTTAAAAAATAGCCTTATATTGCAGATGTAACAAAAATAAAAAAAACAAGAAGTTTTCATTATTTTCTCTTATTCAATTAAATAACTAGGCTTTTATTATTTATATAAAAGACACATACTAAAATATTAAAAATCGAATTATATTTTGTAAAATAATGTTTCTACAGAAGATTATTCGATGACAATCATGTTTCATTTCGTAAATGCTTATGTTAAAGCAATTTTTCCAAAACTCTGTTTCATGCCGAGGAAATTTTGTTAATATATTATTAAAGAGGAAATAATATGACAATTTGTAACATAATTATAATTAAATTCCTACTGTATAAACTAAGATACATTTTCTTTGGTAATTTTACATTTTACCTATTAAAAAACCTATCAAAATTCGAGCTCAGAAAGAACTCTATCATCGGTTCTGGAAAAATGATATTCCGAATTTGTGTAAGGTCTCAAGGCAAAAAAGGGATCGCTTAATTCTGTCTTGACACCGGGCCAGACTGATTTCGAAATCATCCCTATAGATTAAAGATTGTTTCTTTTTTGATATACATTCTGTGCAGCTCTGGAAAGGAGATGGACTCTAAGTATCTTCCCTACTGGTTAGCTCTGCAGTCTAGACTTTTCTCGCTGAGTGTTACTGGGAGGCTAGAGACATGTTAGATCATTGCATTCTGTTGCAGTTATTTTTTTTTATAATTTTTTTTTGTAATCAGTATTTTTTATCTTCATGCTTATCTTTTTTGGCTGGCTGTAACTGTTCATATCCCGGGATTAAATATATATATATATATATATATATATATATATATATATATATAGATATAGATATATATATATATATATATATATAGATAGATAGATAGATAGATAGATATTATGTGACATGCAAACACTATCTTTTTCTTACACTTCCTTCTCCTTTGTGAGGAAATTTTGTCACGTTAGTCTTTTGCTCAGAAAGAATCAGAAATAACTGTTTCAATCTTTTGTAATCTGTCTTAATAGGTTTCCGATTAGAGCCGATCATACTTATTGCGTTTTTTGTGTAACTCATTTTTTCTTGTTGGATTACTAAATATGGTATTTTTTTTTAACAATGTGATCCTTTCATTCGTGCTTTGTTCAATATTTTTGGATCATGTTACTTCTTAATTTAGCCTGAAAGGCTTTTAAGCCATCAAATGATGTTATGAGTAGTACTCAGAGAGAAATTCTAGCAAAACTCTGTGCGTGCTTGGATGTTATAATCTTTCTTTTTATAGAAACCATAATGACAGCGATTGTTTTTCTATATCTTACTTTACGTTATTTAGTTACTATTAAATGTTATTGTTTCTTTATACAGATAAAATAAAATATAAAATGCATCTTCTGCCATTGAATGTAGCAGATATGTTTATGGTATTTATATATTGAAATTGTTCAGGATGATTCAATGATCCATATATATATTTAAAATTAATTGAATAAAATGTTAACATTCATGGACATTATTGCATTAAACGCTTATTTTTTCTTTTATTTTAAATGTAAAATGTTTAAATGATAAGTATAAAATTTTCTTTAAACTCATTTTAAATTATACCGTTCATCTATAATGATTGGATACTTTTGTAGATTTCAAAAATAATCCTTCTAAAAATGAAATAAGTTTAAATTTTTGGATTGAATTGATGTTTACTTCACTCAAAAAATATTCACCGAGACATTGTTTTTTTTAAAAAAAAAGTTACTTAAGATTATTATATTCAAAGAGAAATTAATACTTGAAGAAAGAATAAAATGCTTAATTGTTATTGTCTCCATAATGTAATTAAATTTTCAATACTTAATGTAAATTTTTAACTGATTATTCAGTTTAATCATTTAAAAACTGATTATTCAATTTCGTCAGCACTAAGTTCAATTTATATTGGAAATTTAGTGATTTTTTTCTATTATATTTTCAGCAATAATTTCTTTTTTTGGCGAAAAAAATGAAATGCAATTATTTCAAGGATACATGAACTTTGTTTCTTATACGTCTTGATATTGTTTTTCTGCTTTCTTCTCTCAGATGAGGTGATTGGAGGATTTTACTTGTTTCGCACCTTGTAACATAATAATATTAGAAAAATTATCTAACTGCGAAATCTCCATTATGTGGCGGATATTAAAGTGCTTCACTGCAATATAAGTTATTAGGATCTGCACTAAGTGGTAAAAATTATAAACAAATCTAAATGATCAGCATATTAGATCTAAAATTTTGCTTTATAAATGAATATCCTTAAATTTTATACATTACACTGTTTTAAACTGGATTCAATTTTAATGATTGTAATTAGGAAAGTGAAAAAATAACTAAAAACAATTTTAGATACATTTATCTATAAATATAATTTGACTAATATTTTTTAAAATCAAAATGGTCATGTATGAAAGAGGTTGAATTACTCCTGGTAATAAATTATCATAGTAATTTTATAGTTAATGAATTGTAATTTAGTAAATTTCAAATTCAGATTTAAGACAACTAGCATAAAATTATTAAAAGTTTGTTTCTTTTTACTGTATCAAAGCTTATTTCGTGATATTTTCTGAATTGGTCATTTTAAATATTCCATGTGAATCACAAATATGATATTCAATGTTTAAAAAATGCATACAATATCATACAATGATTTGTTACTTAACACTTACTATGTGTTATCAGAAAATATGCTAATTGCCACCAAGTTTGTTACATCAAGCTTTTTATTGGTCAGGAATAAGCGATGTTGACAGCCATAATGATCCATATACTATTTTTGCGTAATTTCTTTCCTAATACATTTTCCATTTTTCTCCTTAGATGGATTTTAAGTTATTTAAGGTAGTCGAAATTTTCCGTGATAAAATAAGAAGGTATTTAACAATATTTTGCAAATATCCTTTTTTATTATGCAAAATTTTGAAATTTTACTCGGAAACCATTTTTATGATGAGTTATAAGCATTTTGTTAATTAATTTAGATGTTTTAAATATGCATATATTTTTAGCTAAAAATGTAAAAAAAAACATTAAAAAATAACATTAAAAAAAACGACATAAAAATGTGAATATTTCCTCATAAATAAACCATTACTAAGACCTAGTGTACAAAAATTGGAAAAACTGAACGAAGTCTGCACTCAGAAATTACTAAGCAAGTTAAATATTTCTTCTAAGAAAGTAAAGTTTGAAATTTTACTGCTATTATTAACAGGATTACAAAAACTGAGAATTGTAGAAGCAGAACCCGTACTAATTATATATGAAATCACACATGCTTACATTCAACAAAATTAATTTAGGATCTCATTTCATGATTTATTCAGCAATATTTTATCATAAAAGAATTAAAAATTATTGTTTTTTTATTTTTTGCAAATATATTTAATTATTTTCAAATGCCGACTATTATCACTTAAGCCCTCATTTCATGGGCCTTCCACAATACTGCTTGACAACATCCTCATACTGATTTAGTACAGTACAATTATTTAAATGTTCAAACATTATTGGCTTATTAAAGTCACTCAAAACAAAGTTTGGAGAAGCTACCACTTTTATATCTTACAGTTGATTTTGCAAGCAATCATGACCAGTTCTTTAAATAAAACCACAGTTTTTCTTGGGAAACTTTGAACATTCTTTTCCACCCCTAGAATCTTCCTTTTATTATCCCTTGCCAGATAATCTTATCCTGTTTAAGATTTTTTCTAAGGATCAAGTGAATAAACAATTCAGTCTGGGAAAAAGAAGAGGGCAGGATTTATACACTGTCCAGTCAAAGATCCTTTTTAAGTCAGTATATCAGTCCTTCAGATTTTTCATTGCCCATTGTGGAATTTTATAATTTTCATCCTAAAATGCCCACATTATATTTTAGAATGAAATTCTGTGTGATGGTACCTTAAACAGTGATCCACAATCTAAACTTATTTGAGATATATTCTAATTATTCAAAAAAGTTTGAAACATGCTTTGAGAATCTGATCAAATGAGAGCTTTTACAAAAGTGATGCCGGGAATCAATATTCGTTGAATAGCCACTGAAATAACTTTATTTCCTCATCGAGGTCAGCGATAAAAATTTCAGTGTGCAAGTAAAAACTAAAAAATCTCATTATGAATATCTAATCAATCACCGCATGTTCTCTCCAACAAATAACCATCAGTGAAGATACGCGTCCATTTATATTCAGGAAAGTGAACCGCAATAGTCTCTATTGTAAAATATATTAATTGCGAATATCTTATTTCATTCGAAACAACTCTTTTTATACGATCAAGGTTTAACTTTAAATTCCGAAATTTCAGTGAACAAGAAGGTTGTAAGTGTAGATAATTCCTACTGAAATTCAAAAATGATAGGTGAAATATGTATATATATATATATATATATATATATATATATATATATATATATATGTATATATATATATATATATATATATATATATATATATATATATCTATATATATATATATATATATATATATATATATATGGTATTATTCCATTCATGATAAAATAATGGGTATTTCTGTTAAGGATAGTGTAATTGATTTTTGGTATTCATTTCTTGAAATTCCTTTTAAGATATTAATAAAAATTAAACCAGAAAAAAAGTTAGGAAACCATTTTAATGGATAATAATTCATTTGTTTTTGAGCCTAATAATATTTCAAATTTCGATGATATAACGAATTTAAAGTAATTTTATTATTGAATAACAATATTTTTATTTAACTTTAAAATGCAGATGTGGGCATAATATAATTCAGATTTATATTACAGGCAAAAATCTAATATTTCCAATAAGGAAGTATTTGTAATAAAACATAAAACATGTCCAGAAAGTTAAAATAGTTATTCAAAGATATAATTTATTTACAATTACAGAAACTTTTTGTAAGTTTAATTACTTCACTTATAATAGGAGATTCTTAATTTTATTACATGCACTGTTACTGCTTTTAATTTTGTTGAATCTTTCTATTTAATAATTATTATATGTTTATAAATTTTTTGTAAATTTTTATAACAGCATATTGATTTCCCATATTTTAGATTCGCAAATATTTTTGAATAAAATAAAGATTTTTTTTCACACTGCCTTATAACAAAATTTAATATTTTCCAAATGTGTTATAGACAAAATCTAGATTGAAATACAAATTAAGGCTATAGAGTACTTTCATTTCATGGCAAAAAACTTTGTTATTAAAGAAATATAATTTTATTAGACATATATTTAAAATAACAGAATATCGATCAAAATAAACTACTAATAAATTTTGATTTCACAAGTGTGTTCTAACTTAAAGTTAACTAATTTATCTTTAGGTATATTTTAAGAGCATCTGAAATACAGCTTGTATACACATATGCTACAAGCATTATAAAATTATAATTTTGAAAATCAATAATTTGAGAATAAAAAACATGCAAATTAACTCTAACTTTTTTTTTACAATAGTATATTTTAACTTTAAATAATTTTGTAAAATACACTGAATTTATATTCAGTATATATCTGTAAAATGTAACATTTTCTAAAATAAACTAATCCTAAGGTATAATTTTATAACTTGTTTATCACTTTGTATGATACTTTTTAATAATTTATTTAATCAGAAATTACTTTTATTCTCATTTTTAAAAAACTCCACCGTAAAAATCCATTTTGGTTATTAATAAATCCATATGCTTATAAATCTTGTGTCGCGATTTCAAGAATATTCATCGATATGCTGAAAATTGCCCATATAATCCGTTACTAGCAAGCAATTTTGCAGAAAGTAATTATTTGAAGTGAAATTTTCTCATCGTTGTAGTGATAGAAATGTATAAAAATATAATATAAACAGAAAGGAAATTGATAAAAAGCACATTTCGTTTATGATATGTCAAATTAAAATATGCTCTTTTCAGGATACTTTTCAAAATCGTAATAACTTCCATTAAAACGAAATGAATGAATATCCCTATAACTGTTTTCTCTTTATTAACATTGATGCAATGAAACTTTCTGGATAATAATTTCAACGAAATATTAATATTTTAATAAAATAAAAATGTGATATTTCAAATAAAAATGAAATAACGAAGCGTTCAATAAAATACGAGTTTTTTTTAGATTAAAAAAAATTAAAATTATTTCTACGTAATCAAGTTTTTTTTATAATAATCTGCGATACAGAGTATAACATATTTTAGAAAAGGTAAAACATATTATAAGACATCGCATTCTAAGAATTCTACATTTTAAGTATTGGGCAATATATATTGTAAGATAATTTTAAGTTAAACAGTTTGTTTTCTTTGTAGCCCTTTATTTTCTTTAAAATCTTGTTATCAATTTTTGAATGATAATAAGAATATCATTAGCAATAATGTTTCCAGTTATACTTTTCGAAGAAAAAAAGAAATTCATACATTTGAGCATCTGCATAGTAAACAAAGAGTAACTAAAAATAAAGATTGCAATTACAAATAGCTATAATTATTTAACGAAAACAATTATAAAATTAATACAGAACCTAAAGGAAGTTACTAAATTTTAAATTTATGGAGCATAGGTGCTCTATGTAAATTTCCTGGGTCGAACGGGAGAAAAATAGTCAGTGGTCCATTTTAAGTCATACATTCTGAAGCATGTCTGTCATCACCAATGCAATTACTTTATGAGAAACATTATTTTAAGTTCTTCAATTGTTTTGGACATGAGAAGCACATACGCACTTTTATACACACCTATAAATAAAAATTGCATGGTATAAGATCCGGAAATATCGGTGGCCAGGAGAAAAACACATTGTTGGTATCTCCAGTTCGATCAATCAAATGCCTTAGAAGATGTTGGTTTTAAGATAGGCTTGAAACCCTGCGATTTTTATCTATTAGTATAGGCTACACACTCCATAGACCAAAGTATGTGCTTCTCATCTAAAGTACTATTTTAGAACTCAAAGTATGCATTTGTAATACAAACTTTTAGTTCTACTATTAATGTAATACATACTTTGAAATAATTTAATACATATTTTGAGCATGAGGGCTGACATGCTTCACAATGTATAGGAAACCTTATTAATGTATATCATAGCTAAATGACTTCCCTTGGTCACACGGACTACTACCTAAATGCTGACCGTGTGACCAATGGATGTCACACAGAACATCTATGATGCATGCTTACAAAATATTGAAGCTTTCTGCATATATATCTTATCTATTGATACCTTTTTCAATAAATAGTTATAGCAGAGTGTAATTGCAATATAGATTTTGAATTACCTTGTATAATTGTATTGTATACTTGTCTTATGAAACGAAATTTGCACAACTTACGTTTATACTTATAACCTGAAAAATTGCAATATGTTTTAATGATAATATTTATTATTTAATGCATACTCCATGTATTTTAAATTTATAGATTTATAACTAGATTTCAATTTCCATAATATTAAAAAATGTCATTTAAAAAAGTTTCTCCATGTGCGTACTTTGTAACCATTATTATAAACTCTATTTTTTAATGTCCGGGTGAATTATTTACTTTAGTTGCTGCTTCCTAAGTTTACAAAAAAAACAGTGTAAACTGGAATGAAGTAACTGAATACTATAGTTTCACATACAGATTATGAAATAGAAACGAATCTCTCTTAAGTAGTTCAACCTAGTTTCCTCCTTTTCTCTTTTCTAATATTTGTCAACAATTGAATTAAATTAAGTCCAAAGGCTTAAAGGTAATCATCAGTTTTTAAAATTTGTGACAGTAGGATACTTTATAAAATATTTTTGTAGTCTCAAAACAATACCTTCTTAATCACTTTCTTACTTACATTTGACACTTTTTCCTTACATACATTAAGTATAACTCATTTTTATCCTCAAAAACCTTTACAAGAACTAATATTACTTTGAATGCTTCATTAGATGTATAATTCACTAATTCCAGTGTGAATCTTTTTAGGATAATAAGATTTCGGAATTGAGATTATGATTTTTACTTGCACATTTCCTAGAGCGCATGCTTTTCAGTATCCCAATTTCACTTCTTTGTTATAAATAAATACAGTCCAGTATTCTTAAAAAAATATTCTAAGAAAGCAAAAATAATCGGGGGATGTTACATTGTCAATGCTATTCAGCACGAGGTTTCAAAGAGCCTTTGAAACTGTTCCATAAGGCACTAATGGAAAAATAAATGAAAAATTTCAGTAATTAATTAAAATTACAAAAAAAATTAATCCAAACAAAATATGATTTTATTTTGAATTCAAGAATATTAGAAAATAAAATATTGACAGTTGATCTCATTATTGTTTATGGATAATTATCTATTCTTGTGACTTTTCAATATACCCAAAATCTTAAAAAATGTTCTACATTATACTTAAAATAAGAATAGAGGATGGTTAAATGTTCGAGCAAATAATTAAAAGTAATTTTTCTATATTGCTAAAGTTAGAAAATATGTATTTTAATATTTATATTCTTTAATGTAAACATTAAAATATATATCAGTATTTTCTGTTATGGTATTGTAATGACTTATTTAGCTCCTAATATCAATGCTTTCATCTTTTGTTATTCCTTTCTACCCTAATGCTCTATTTAGCAGTTCTGTATCTAAGGTACAAAAAGAGTTAATGGGTTTAGCAAACTTTTATGCAAAATATTTCTTTAAGAGTAATACAAAATTCATATCGGGTCCTCCGAATATTAATGAATGGAATGTAAGATCTATCCTACTTAAAATACAAACAAATATTAAAAACAACAATAATTCAAATTCAAAAACAGACAAAAATAATAATTAAAAATTGTCAGAGCAATCTTCAAGAATTATAATCAGTCTTAAGACTATTTTAAATTAAACGTTTTAATGATGCATGAATTATCAATTGCATTTACTATATTATTGGCTAATTTTTATTTTCACTATTTAATTTTTTAATACTTTTTAAAAAATTAAGAACTTGAGAAATTATTAATTTATTCAAATGAATCAATAACTTCATTGAGTTCTTGAAGAGAAATTTATGAAGTTAATTGAAACTTGATGAATATTAAACTCAAACAAAATATGACTTTATTTGAGTTCAAGAAAGTTTGAAAAACAACATTAGCAATTGATTTCATGTGGTTATTGTTTATAGAAAATTATCCATTTTTGACTTTTCAATATACCCTAAAATATGAAAAATGTTCTGCATTATATTTAAAATAAGAACAAAGGATAGTTAAATGTTAAGTAAATAATTAAAGTAGTTTTGTGTTACTTTGGATAAGTTAGAAAATATGTATTTAGTATTTATATTCATTAATGTGAAAATTAAAGTATACATTTCCTAGCTTTTAATGTGCCTTATTTTACTAACCCTCAAATAATAATTGTTGCATATGATCAAGGTTAATAATTTCTCAAATTATTTTTAATGTAAAATGTTTACTATTAATTTGAATTTATTTGAAATAAAAGATTTTCAAGCATTATGATGAAAATGATCAATGGTATTTTCTACTAGAAAATAAATATATCAATAACTTTATTACAAATTGCTTTATATTTGAAATGGTAATAATATGAAAATGATTTAAATGATTTTTTACCATAACGATCTTTCTCTACAAACTTTTTTCCTGTAAGAGTAAAATGAATAACAGATATATTTTTCATCACAAAAATGTTAAAAAAAAAACATTTTCTTTACCCTTTAAACTAAATTAATTGGACAGTTGTTAATTTTTATCAATTTTTTTGTACTGAAATAGGGTACACAGAAAATATTTTCACTTTTTATTAAATGTGAATAATATGTGACCTATTTCCAAATTAAAATTTCTTGAAATGGTATCGTGAATTAGTGCTCTTTTTCTAATCATATTTTTTCTATTAAAGTAATCTAAAGAAATTGTAACTATGAAAAAATATCATTGCAATCGAGTTTTATATGAAGGTGTTTTCTTGTCAAAAATTATTTTCATTAATCTAAAAATGAATAACCGGAATAAAGTTATCATAGCAATTAAGACTAAATACATATTTTTATGAAACTGTTCTCATGTTAAAATCATTCATCATGTTAAGATAATAATTATTTTTCGTCAAAAACGTGAAATAATTTATATTATTTATATTTTTCACGGTTTATGTATTATAGAAATTTTTTCCATGATTAAATTTTCCAATAATTCTAAGAAAATATTGGTATTTTTAAGAAGCGGCAATTTATTCAGTTAATTATACCCAATATGCTTAAAAATTATAGTGAATGTTTTCGTGTCATAATTATACCTTTAGTTATTACTAATGAATATAATTAAATACAGTTAATGTTATTGAAACAAGTTTATACTTTAATTACGCTTGATTTTATAATTTTTTATTAAAATTTAATTTAAAGGCTAATTTTTCTTATTTTCTCCAAAAGTATTCGAAATCGTATATTCAAGTAAAATAATAAATTGTGTGTGAGTGAATTGATTTGTATTTTATTTCCAATACACGAAATCCTAACACAAAAACGTAACTTAAATATGTAATGCTATAAAAAAGAGGAATATGAAAAATAAGAAGTTACATAAATTCATGAATTCCCATCTACATTTTAAGAATTCATTGGTCGAAAAGTAAACAGTTTTCGTAAAATATCTACTATCTTTTATTAAATCTGTTTAAAAGAGATATAATGTGATTACCACTGAATTATAAATGATTTCAAGTTTGTAACATTTAATTTAAAATTTATTGAATGACTTTTATTAAATAATTTTAGCATATAAATATCTAAAAAAGAAAGTTTGCTAAATTATTTCTTTACTTATACATTCAGAGATATTAATATTTCTAATTTTAACTTTCAAATTTTTCTTATATGGAATCACAAATATATTTTACGAAAATAATTATATATAAAAATAAGGATTTTACTTCTGTAAAAATAACAGAATATAGTATGTAAGCATCATTCAGTTTCATTTTACATAAACTGTGTCAACGCTTTTTGATTTCATTAAATGCAGAAAATAATACGAGAAGTTCAGTTTTTCAAGATCATAATGGTTTTCCTTAACATGGAACAGCTGTCGTAAGTGCCTCAAATAATGATCTAAATCATTTGGAAGGTGAGTAGGAAAGAGATTTATGGTATTATTACCGACTTCGGGATATTTTTGGAAAAAGTCAGGAGATTCCAGACACTAATGTCTGATTACGAAATGCAAAGTCTGATTTTACTTATCACTGGATTTTATCATTCATGATACACTAATGTATGTAAAGCATTTACCTCAAGTAAAGTAAGATATTTGTGGTACACCATTTATTTCAACATCAGTGAACAGAAAAGTAATAAGATAAAATGTATTTTTTATTGTGGATTACTCCATTTCAACATTCATTGTAAATATATAGAAATATGTATTATATGTGAGATCCCTAATAGCAAATAAAATTTTAAAAGATATCTATGCATAGATTTTCCTACATTTTATATAATGGGCGTTGAAATTTTATGTTAACTCTTTTAATATAATTAATATAGATTAAAATGTCACATTATTACATTTCAAAATTCAGACATGAAATAGTAAAAAAATACGTTTCCAATATATTATATTGAAATGCTATGTATAGTAAATACTGCAATATAAAAAGTAAAATGCTTAAAACTGTGGCAGTATTTCACTTAGCACTTAGTAAAATCTCAAGATCATACTGGTCTCTGAAATTTTTCAGATTGTTTAAAGAAATTCTGGGAAACACATTTCCGGAGTTTTACAAAACATTCTTGCTTTTCAAAATGTTTCATATAACTAATGGATGTAGAAACAACATAACAAATGCTATAGTTTATTTAGTATTCTACTGAAGCTTAATGTTAAATAAATCCTGATTGATCGATAATAAAATCATATGAATAATTAATTTAAAATGAAGTAGAAATAAATTTATTTATAATACAATTTCAAGAAACAATTCAAAAATAACATTTGTTCTTATTTGTCTTTTATAGAAAATTAATCTATGAAAATCGATTTCTTTTTTTCTCAACTCAATATATATATATATGTATATATATATATATATATATATATATATATATATATATATATATATAATATATATATATATATATATATATATATATATATATATATATATATATATATATATATATATATATATCTGTGTATGTATGTATGTATAAGAATTGAAAAATTAATTTTTTTAACCTTGTGCATAAAGTAGTCTGTGTTTAGTGTTGATTTTCAATTATTATTAGTAATTTTACAGAAAACTTCCAGAATATTACGTCAGTGCTCATTAGACACTGGTAACTTAATGCATTATGACGGTGAAAGGTTCAATGATAGGAGATGAGGTTGTTGCAAATGAATACTTATTGACTTTCCAGTATAGTTTGCGAGATAGTTCAAAGCAGAGTTTCTCAACTGGATTTACTTCAAGTACCAATAACGTACTCAGTACGTTCTCATAGTAAGTTTAATTCAGTGTCACAATTTTTACACATAAATAATTCATGAAGAGAAAATTAATGTTTAAAAATAATTAGAGAATTACATCAATTATATAAATTATTACGATAGATATTCACCATTCAAGCAATCAGCGATACTCAAGACAGACACTAAATGGTGTACAAAGTATTAGGTACGGCAATTCATCGAGGGCGATTAGATACATATATATAATTACGAGTTTGTGTTATATCTTTCATCATCACAATCAGATTATTCCGTAAACTAGTAAACTATTGTTATTTTAATGTAAGTGTTGTGTTAATATCAGTTGTTGGCCAGTGACACTTTGGATCTTGGACAGATAGCTGAATATTTCATGGTCTAGCAAATATATCTTGCTGGCCGACGGCTGAGAAACACTGTTTCAGAGAGACTTTGGCGTCATTTTAACTTTAAATATTCTATCTCTTGGTTTCCTGTGTTTGTCGATCAACTACCACTTTTTGCACATGAGCATTAATTACGACTAATTAGCTCTAAGTTTTAAAGCGGATTCTGAACCTCTATAAACATCGAAGCCTGAAGTGTGAATCGAACCCACGAACTGTTGAACCGAAAGCAAGGGCTCATCACTCAGCCTTATGCTCAGCTATATATTTTGTGTCTAGAAATCATATTTTTGACGACTATTGAACCGAAGGCAAGGGCTCATCACTCAGGCTTACGCTCAGCTATTTTGTGTCTAGAAATCGTATTTTTGACGACCACCAGTTTAAATACTTTAAAAATAACATTTTCTAGTACTTTGGATTTCAAGAGTTATCAGAAGGAAAACAACAAGAGTGCAATACCACTTGTTGTGATATTTATCATTATGGAAATATAAAAATTATCTTTCTATAAAATCTCATAAATAAATTTTACATCCGCAAATAGAACATCAATCATTAATAATATGATATGTTTAAAATATTTTAAAAATTATTGGAATAAAACTATCTTTAAAAATGTTAGTGTTCATTTTTATGAACATCAGAAAAGTTAGTGTTTCTACTTTTGATTTGGATGACTAATGGTTAAAGGATCATTGGCTAAGTTTTAACTATAATTGCATACATTGTGTAATATCATCTTAAAGACAGAAGTTCAGGTTTTCCTCAGCAAAAAATTCGTTGTATTATAACTGTCAATTCATTTTTAAATTTCCTTTTAAAAATATATACACATTATTTTACATTCAATGTCTGTTATTGAATAAATTTCTTAACCCAGCACTGTAATGAATTTTTAGTAAAAGGCAAGATTTTATCTTACTAATGGTTGTCCTAATTAATAAATACGAAGTATTCATTTGTTATAATTGCTTAAATTTTTCTGTAATTTGTGTTCTTGGGGTCGATTTCTAATTTTAAACTGAAATTTTTGTCTTCTTAAGTAAGAATCAGTGGTTTATTTTTTTGCCTTTTGATAACGAATACATTACTTTTTGTCCTTTTCAACTGCATCATTATTGTCATTGAATTTTCACATGCATCTTAGTATGCTGTTCTTAAAATATCATTTAAGTAGAAGTATTTATATATAACTCCTGTGTCACACAGTTTGGATATTTCTTCCATTTATTTCTCATTCTGCAGCTTTATTCCCTCATCTCTAAAATTCTAAGTTCCTTTTCCAGCTTCTGTATATGCTTCCTCTGATTTCATGTCATTTTCCTTTTAGTGCTAAATGTATTTTGCTAAAGTGCCTTTTTTAAT
Source organism: Latrodectus elegans (assembly GCA_030067965.1). NCBI lineage: Eukaryota > Metazoa > Arthropoda > Arachnida > Araneae > Theridiidae > Latrodectus > Latrodectus elegans. The sequence goes on along the minus strand of CM057813.1, from coordinate 113,948,006 downwards.
TAGTCCCTTAACTACTCTCCAAAATTTTCTGAAACTTTAATGGAAAATTTTTTTGCTCAGTTTAAATCAAGCTTTTAATTTTTTGACTTTATTTTGTAACTTTTATCCAATTTTACTTAATGTTTTAATCTAGAATTTTTTCAGCATATTATTTGCTTTTCAATTGATTTATTTTCAGCGTTAAATTTTAAACAAGATTTCGTTGAGCATTATTATCCAAATTGTTACTTTAACTTCCGTAGTCAAATAATTAAGATTCATTTAATTTTTTTTAAAATGTTTAAATTTAATAAAGTATTTACATAATATGTTAGCCTATAGTGCACTTTTTAAAATTATTATTTGGAGCACTTATAAGACAAAAGTTTTAATATATTTTAATTATCCAACTCTTTAAGTCTTGGAGTAAGTATGGACGATATAGACATCAGATTCATCCCTTAATCAGTTCAATAGAAGAAACTTAACATTTATTCATTAAACCTACGTGCTTGTAAAAAGATGCATTTAATTAAATCTATATATCAATTAAGAAGTACTACTCATTAATTCCAATATCAATTTGGATCAACTGAATTTTCGCTTCTATGATGACATTCCAGGATTCTGTGTTTCCAGTCACAAATATTTTCAAGTCATGGCATGAACTCTATGAAGAAGATGTTATTAACGACATATTAGATAAATTACAAACAATGTTATAATTCATAGAAAAGTTTTCGATTTAACTTATCAGAATAGAAAGAAATTAAACAGTTCCTTGTTTGATTTCTATCTATTCTAGTAAGTTTAATCGGAAATTTTTCTATGAATTATAATTAGTAAAAATTTTAAGGGAATTATAAAACCAGATATGAGACAATTTAAAATTACAAAAGCAGGTAATTACATATAATAATTTTTCATAATATTCAAATGGAATAGTTCAAATATATAAATTAAGAACACATTATATTAAATAAAATATCAAAAAAGAATTAAAAATTAAAAAAAATTAATAAAATATATGAATAATAATAAAAACCCCTGTGCAGTGAGGAACTACAAAAAAAAGAGAGAAAAAGAAAGAAAACAACAGTTGTTGTCAGATCTGATCAAGTGACATCAAATTGGACAATGTCTCAATTTTGAAGTCAAATAAACTACTCGCTAAGCAATTGGTGCATTCTTATCATAAATTAAAAAAAAATTAAAATATCCAAAAAATCCTATTATAAACTTATTTTTCTTAATAACATACTGAAGATGAAGTAATACATAAAATCACTGGAAAAAAATATTATTGAACCAGATAACCAAGCTACAGTGATAGAAATAAGATCATATAGACATTCTTAGCAAATCCCTTACATTTCACTTACAAGACAATAGTAAAGAAGTTTATTCCTCAGAACATCTTTTTTTCATCATTAAAAGAATAGCGTACAGGCTATTCATTTATATTTCTTAATGCTAAAGTTTTCAAGCAATATATCCCATATTTAAGAATTGCAATTTCTTGGAAAATGTAATGAAGCCTGCCTAACAGAGAAAGGCCTGCATATCAAAGAAAGACTTGCCTAGCAAGGGAGTTATGCATTAATTGAAAGTACACTAAAAGAGAAGATAAAGTGTACAATAAAAATTACACAGATATTTCTAAGAGGTATGGATTTAACAAAGAATATACATAACTCTAAGAACACTAACACAATAGTTAGAAATAGCATAATACAAGAACAATGGATAAAACTGTAAGGTAATTACTGTAGAAGATTTCATAGGTCAATATGCGTCAAATTTTTCCTTTCCGTCACTTTCATTCTTTGAAATAAATGTTCCAGGTGCTAAGCAGCTCTGTTTAATTATTTCCAGTATTTCATTGCCAGTAACATTAATATTACTGTAAAGAAAAAACAGTGTATTGTTGATGGAGTTCTTAGAACTGGCACAATTAGAAAGCATACAGATTCTCTTCTAAATCCAGATCGAAGAGCACCATTGAAATATTTTCTAGGGAACTCTAACTCTCGCTTTGGGAATATTGAAATAAACTTTTGCTTTGTGAATATTGAAATATTCCCAAAGCAAGAGTTTTCTTACTGTGTCATAAATATATTATGACAATACATATTTTGACACATTTTTATCTAAAGTAGTTATTTTTTTCATTAGTACATATATCTAGTCATACTAATAACTAAAGGTTACTCTTAACTTATTGAAACAAGTCCTTCTGCTACATCTGCGTGTCCTATATATATACCATAAAATTTATTAGTTCAAAATATATTTAAACAACACTAATTCATATTATGATAATCTAAATATAATTGAGTGTGTTAGATGTTTACAATAATGTAAAATAAAAGCCAATTTATTGAATTTGAGTTGGATATATATATATCGGAAAATATATTCCTAATGCCTTAAATTTATAATATAGTTTGTTATTTACTTTAAAATTCTAAATACTTTTTCTTAGTTCATTTACTGTTGTGAAAATATTTCAAAATTGAAAAGAAGCATCAAGTTAAAGTTCTAAAAATTATTTCATTTTAATAAATACATTAGACTTATATTACATAACATTTAAAAAAACATTTACAGTAATTACATTTTGAATACAATTCAGACAGCTTTCAAAACCTCTGAGCAAAGAACACGTATGATATTCAATAATTTTGAATAAAAAAAAGCACATCTATAACTTTTAAATATTAATTATAAATTTAGAAATATAAACACAGAAAATGGTTTGAAAAATTCAGATAAGGACTTTTCAGTAATATCTAAAATACAGTATTTTATTTATAATTCAGAAAATATTTAAATTTTATTATTTTATTCCGATATTAGGTCTACATTATTTTCTATCTATTATGTCCTTGAAAGACCTTTATATAAATTAGTAAAATGAACATGTAGAGTTGAACATGCACACTATGAAGGACAAAAGTCTGAAAATGGTTCATTTGCAACATATATTTTTAGTGCTGATAAAAACGTTCATATGACATGAAAATTAAATAACTTAAAATGATGGGATAAATTTATGATTGAACACATTTGGGAAAAGGGGGGATACAGTCTCAATATTTATTCTTTACTAAACGTAATTTAAATCAAGCGAATGGATTATTTTCTGAAGCAAAATCATTATTCCTCCTTCTGCATTTTCTCTTCCATCCAGCTGAAAAGCGAGATCCAATTTTCCAAAAGGCCCTTTTAAAGCTGGCATTGCACAAAGCGTATATCATTGGATTAATTGTAGAGTTGAAATAACCTAGCCAAATAGCAGCTGTGTGCATTCCTGGTCCTAAGCAGCTGTCGCAAGCTGCTGTTACCACGAAGAGGATCATGTAAGGTAGCCAACACAACACAAATCCTCCAATGATGACGCCAAGCTGTCTTGCAGCTTTAGTTTCTTGTCGTAGACTGGCGACGCTACGTCGGGAGGAAGGTCTCCGTAAAACACTCCTGTTTGCGCCACAGAGTGTTCTAAAACTAGAACTTCTGCTTGGTGGTGCAGTATTTGGTGCTTGTGGTACTTGTAAGTGAATTTCTTTGCCACCATTTGTTGGAGATGTGAGCTGAAAACTAAAGAACATTTAAGATTTAATACATTTTAGCATTTATGAAATTTAATCTGCTTATCTGAACATTTGTTTGTTCATAGTCTTTTATATGCAGTAAAAGTAAGATATATTTATCTGAAATAAATACCTATAAATCTCATTTCTAATGTTTACATACAGTGTGAAAATTAAATGTAGAGGCCAACAGAAATTTTGTTTAAAGTCTGAATAATTTCTAGCAAGTTAAAATAATTCATTGGGTAAATCTGTTATTTTAAAAAGTTAAAATTTTTCAGCATGAAAAATTATTTCTTAAATAGTTATAAAATAAAGTTAACTTATAAAAGTATTAGAATCATCTGTCAACCTCAATTTGTTTTCAAAATACAAAATAACACTGCATTTACTTTAAGTTTTTTATGTTTCGCTGATATAACTTTTATACCTTTTACACATAAACGCGTGAAAAGTAAAATAAAATTAATAAATTTTTTACTTAAAATATGTGTAACTTCATGTGTAAAATTATAATGCTTTCTGGCGTTAGTGAAATAAAATACATTTATTAAAATGTATTCTGATATGCGTAATTTTAATTGAAGAATAATTTTCTGAAAAATATAATTGAATGCATAGTATAAAAACTTCAAAGCAATTTTGAAGTCATTTGCACCTCCCTTAGACTACTTGATAAACAACAATTATTCTCTAATCAAAGAAACCTTTAATTTAGTTAATTCAAACTGTTTCATGTGTTATATAGTGTATTACTGTAATGTTTTAAAATAAACATATAAATTCATATAATTACAAAAATTATAAAATAACCGCTAATAAAAAAATTTATTTATTACTCTTTGAAATGAAAAAAAAGAGATTAGAAAGAAAAAGTGATATATAACTGTATTGTTAAATGAATAAGGTGCTGTTCATTATGTAATAATAGCTTACTTTTTCAGTAGCTATAATATACGCATGGTTTACATTTTTTTAAACATTATTTTAAAAATCCAGAGACGAAACATAATCTTTAAGGACCAAAAACCAAAATCTTAAAGGCCAAAAACGAGTTTGTTCTTTATTAAAATTTCAATTTTGAGACAACGCGTCATAAGTAATTAAATATTTTCGGTGTAAAACAAAATTAGTTCTTGGTTGACAGTGAATATATTTTGACGTATCTTAGAATAAGATAAGCTCAATTTAAAAACACGCATGTGACCTTAAGAAACCCAGAATAAAATAAAATAATCTTGAAGCATTATACGCTTTAAATTAGATTTTCTTTTTAAAGAAATATATAGTTGAATAACAATTTATTTTATCAAGAGAATAAAAAAAGTAACAGTTTCTGAACTTTGGAAGGAAAAAATGTTGAAAAGAGGTAATATTGTTTAATGTATTAACATTACATGTTAATTATTTTAGTTAGAATAAATAAAAAACTAATTCTAACTAAAATACTAAAAATACCGACATATACACTCGTGTCCATAAATTAAGGATAATGCAAGAAAGCAAAACAGAAGCAAAACAAATATGATTTATTTGTAAAGTCTATTAAACAAAAGGTAAAGAGCTAATTAGATGCTATATGTTTGACGTCATTAATAAAATCTGTGATTTTTACTCCCTGGAGTAAATTTCAAAAAATGACTTACTTACAAAAACTAATACAACATGTTTGGTATGATGTTTAATACATAGTATGCCTCCTCCCCCAGCTATGCAATACTGGCGCGTAACGCCTATGTATTCTGAGTATCAAATTATCAATCTGATCTTGGGGAGTATTACCCCACTCATCTAGCAATGCACTTTGAAAATCCGTAGACATGTGGAAGGGGGTTGATAAGCAGCAATTCGTTGTCCAAGCATGTCCCACACATTCTCTATTGGCTTCAAATCCGGTGAGCATGCGGGTCAGTCCTTACGGCTGATATCTTTCAATAGAAGGCATTCGTGTATAATGTTTGCATGGTGAAGACGGGCGTTGTCATCCATAAACAAAAATTCTACACCCATGGTGTCTCTAAACAAACGTACATGTTGTTCCAGAATGACATCCCGATTGATATGGCTGAACATGCAGGTTATCTCTGGAATCCAGAATAATTCCTCCCCAAACGAGCAATCCTGCAACACCGTAATGTTGTCTTTCAATGGTGTACTCTTAGTAGTAGTGGGTACCTGGACCTCTCCATATGAGAGACCGGCGAGAATAAAACTGAAACCTAAACCTAGACTCGTAGAAAAACATTACACAAAACCACTGTTGTGGTGTCCCAGTGCAATAGCCGCATAGTCTCTTCACTATGCGGCTATTGCACTGAAAGTCTTTTAAGACACCTGTGAACAATTTTACTTCTTTGAAACCATTCCTTATATACCTTCTCTTACACTCTCGTCATTGTGATGTACTGCTAGTAACATCTGGCGGTTTCTTGTAATTTGCATATTTTTCTTCAAGATCTGTGTGATAATTTTACATGTGAAATTTTTATTTTAGAGTTCAATTTCTGTATGATTCTGAATTATCATTAATTTATGGATATAAGTATACATATATATATATATACTTATATACATCTTATATCTTATCTGAAATTTATATATATATATATATAAATTTCAGATAATTGATTTAGTGAAAAACTATTTTAGGTTTTTTTTTGATTTTTTGAGTCAAAATTAAGCTTTGACTTGCAAATATCCTGTCTTGAAAAAAATATTCTAATATTATCTGAACTTATGTAGAGAAAGTAAGAAATGAATGACTAAGTGCTCTGAAAACTTAAGTTAGTGTTGTGTACATCAATTTGAGACTAAGAATCTAGAAATAAGTGATTCAGTTAATAATTTGATCGGTATTATGCTCAATATCAGGTGCTCCTGATTAAAAATCAATGTTAATAAAAGAGGTACTAAACATTTTTTTTATGTTTCAGGAGAACTTAGTTAAATGGAGCATGAGTGTCAGAAAAATCTTTTTTCCCATATTACTACACAACCGATTATTTCAAAGAATAGTTATTTCGTTAGAAATATATACTCCATCCCTACTTTGTATATAGTAATTATTTATATTAGAATGACAGCTTAATTTTAATGAAAAGTTTTATATCACTACTATTTTTCATTAATTAAGCTGAAATTTTTAATTAAAATATTGATTAATTGTTGACTTATAATTAAAGTTTTTGAACAAATTAAGTAAAAAAGAAATAAATAAAAATTTGTATTTAGCTCTGTGTGAATCATTCAAAAATTTTAGCTAGAATTATTAATAGTTCAAAATTACTTTAAATGATTAATAATTGCTTAAATAAGGTATATAAAGTTTCTCCACTGCAAAAAATTTCATTTTCTCATTGAAATACAAAATGGTTAATTTTCTTTGAAGCAATGCATATATTAATTGTGAGATGACATATCATTATTTCTTTTTTACTGCTGTCATTATGAATCATGAAACTTGAGAAATAACAAATTATATTAAGAAATCAAAAACATTTATCAAAATCAGAAAACGTATTTAAATATTTACTGCAAAAAATACGTTTCAATTTATTCTAATCACAAAACAAGTCTGTATTCTTTTATTTAGCATCTAACAACATTAATATTTATCTCAATACCATTCTTAGAAATAATAAAATTAATTTTTATCAGTATTACAATATAAAATATTAGATTCAAATTTTTATATAATATAATAAATTAGTACTGCTATATATGATTTGTATAAACGCATTGTGTTATATGGCGTAAATAAAAACACAATAAAACGCGTGTGGAAAATATTTATTAATATAAGGTTTGAAAAAAAATTGAAAACTGAAATTATCTCTTAAGGATATAAATAATCATTAAATAAATTATATACCACAGTCACACACAAAATTACTATATTTTGATTGTTAGCTAAATATGTAAAATTTAACTAACAGTCATACTATATTATTTTTTCATGAAATTATTGACATCAATTTGCTTACCCTGCCTTCTTACTTATACGTGAAAGACGAAACTTTTTTGTTTTTGCTCCCTCTTCTGGACTCCCACTCGAAGATTCTTCCTCGGAATTACTTTTTTGAACCATCTATTTCAAAATAATGACATAAAAATAAATTTTGGTTATGTGAAACCTTTATATCTAAATATAATCATTAAAAGAATCGTGATATAAATTTTGAAGCATCCTCTTTTATATAAGCAATTACTATTGATGTTCCAAGTAATGTATGCCGATCGAGAAAACAATAGGTATTCGTATTGATTGATAAGAAAAATATTGCAGTAAAATCATTAAAATTGAATATTTTGTTCATTAAGGCAAATAATATTTTGTTATATAGATGAAATTAAAGTAATAAAAACATATTATTGTAAAGAATATTGGGGAATGCAATTTCATCTAATATAAGTTTTTAAAATTGTCCTCTTTTCTCATTATAAATGTATTAAAAATAACTTAACTCAATTAATTAGATAATTGAGTTCTTAACTCTGCAATTAATTGTCTGAAACAAAACAAGTATCAGTTCTTTACTAATTTTTTCAAAGAAATACTTGAAGAAATGCATTTCGTAATCGCGAAACAAAAATTAAGAATTATTTGAAACATATTTTTGAATATTTATGCATGCATACTTACATCAGAAATTATGCATTTAAGAAAAGACATAATTTTTACAGAATAGTAGAAACAGTAAATTTATTTAAGGATTATAAGTTTTAATAAAAAATCATATATGTATATATATATATGTATCTATATATATATATATATATATATAAATATATATATATATATATATATATATATATATATATATATATATATATATATATATATATATATATATATATATATATATATATATATATGTATATATATATATGTATCTATATATATATATATATATATATAAATATATATATATATATATATATATATATATATAAAATATATATATATATTCAGTATTTATATTTAAATAGAAACTATCTCAAGTTTGAAATAGAAAGTATTGTAGTTTTAATTAATTTAATACTTGATCATACATTTGTTGCAATGCGATTACTTTTTAATTACTTTAAACTTAAGAGTACTTGGTTTTTTTTTTAATAAAGATTCATTTTTAATGCTTACGGAGCATTATCGTGCTTCGAACAGAAAATCTAACCTGTCCAGCCGTTTGAGACAGATAATTACTTTCAGTTTCCTTTTTTCTTTAAAAAAGTCTTTCGTTGACATTATTTATACCTCTTAGAAAATACGATTCTCTCTTTAGTTCAGAGAAAAAAGCTTAACTTGACAATCGATTCTAAGGTCTTGACTTTCAAAAAGAATTCATCTATTTTTCAAGACTTTCTATTATACTAGTTGCATTTTATCATTTTTTCTTTTTATAAAGTATCTTTAATATCATTCTTCTGAGAAATATACTTCATCTTTTTAAGAAAAATAAAATAATTACAAAATATTTTTAAGCGGGCAGCATTTAATTTGTTGATTTGGCAGTATACTTAATATTTATGAAATATTTGTAAACCTTATAAATTGTGAAGAAGGGAATGAGACTTCAAATTATATATTATAAAAAAACAAATAAAAATCAAAACATGTTTTCAATTTGTTTTTTGTAAAAACACCTAATTTCAGATATATATTTAGGTACCGAATTATGCATATAAATATTTATGTAGTCTCTGAGAATTTTGGTATTCTTTAAAGGTATTTTATATTATTTTGAGTGCGGATACGGAGGTTCTAGGTTCAAATCCCGTTTCGGGCATGGATGTATTTTCTCTTTCTATGCAACCCGTCTTTTTGTTTTCCTTGTATGAATGGGTTGTGAATGGTTGCCTACACTATAAGCGGATAATCATGCCATGTGTGTAGTGAGGAAGTCGGATTCCACACCAAAATATGGTTCATTTGGAAGAGTATAGCAGCGCACCCCATAATGCCAGACTATCTGGCACATGACAACAGCAACAACAGAAAGCAATACTAGATTGCTTCTTCTAAACTAATCATAAATACATATTTTTGATACATAGAATTATTTATATAAAGGAGCATGATAAAATGGCTTAATTCTCAAGGAAGCTTTTTTTCTATACTTTTCAAATATTTAACAAGTCGATTGAATACATATTTGCAATGTATTTATAATAAAAAGTTACTTAGAAGAAACTACTTTATTAACTTTGCAAGGAAATTACATGAGAAAAATCTAATAATTATAATTTTAAATTAGTTTCTGTAGAGGTAAACAAGGAAATCTATTTCTTCCATCATAAGAAATTTTAAATAATATATCAGCGTTCATACGCCAGTTAGCGATAGATATTTGATTATTATTATACCTATATAAACTGTTTTAAATATCATTTAATAAGCTTATTTTTCTTTTAACAAAATTCAATTTTTGAATTCAAAATTTCATTTTTTCATGACTAAACCTTAGCAAATAAAAATTGCCCTTGACAATAATGTACATTTTCGTATTTTTTTTCATAATTTATGCGACAATTTTATTTAAAAAATTATATCTGATTAAAGTAATTTTTTTTTTCATTTAAATGATTTTAGGTTTTTTTAAGCAGTATAGATAATATTACCATATCTTTTTTATATAATAAATGCTATTATTTTCCTGATTAAAATTATTGCTTGAAGTCACGATACAATTACAAAGTAAAGCATTAAATTTAATTAAAATTGTTATTATAAAAAATTAAATTAAATACCGGAAAGTCAAAGTAAAAATAAATACATGTGAACTTAAGATTAATTAACCTAAATATTGACCTTCACTTACGTATATTTTCTTGCTTTCTATTTTTTTACGTATCTCTCTCTCTCTCTCTATATATATATATATAATAATAATAATAAAAAGTAAAATCCATGTTAGGTGAATCATATTTAACTGTGATAAATACTGATAAACTTAGTTATAATATTACCTTTGTTCAATAAAAAAAGATAACATTAAATGTGCAAAGAAAACGCAAAATTAAACCATGAAAAAACTGGCGTATTTTCACTTAAAACATTCACTTTACTGAAAAAATGTATGTACAATAAATTATAAACCTGAGTTATGAATGATGATATGCTTACGTAATCGGGTAAGTAATATGGTTGTTCGTGTAACTAATTACATATAAGTAATATATTTAGTTTTAATTATCAATGTAAATACATATAAATTTTAATTTGTATTTTCAACTAGCTGCCATTGAAATTCAAATTGGTATGCTGTAATGGCTAAAACTAAATTTATTTTTAACAAAATTTTATTGTTTCTAATATATCCAATAATAAATAAAAATATTTTATTATCATTTATTGTTAATGAACATAGTTTTTAAAAATATGAAAATTGTCTGATTTTTGAAATGTGTCTCGTAATAAGCAATTGAGAAGGCGATTATTAGACATGTTTATTAATGAAGAGATTGTTTTGAAGTCATATTGTAATTGCAAGTACTTTTTGAGAAAACAATAACCATTTTTACAGTAATATAGGATTGAATTTTAACCAGTTTAAAATGGGAGTAAGTGAAGCTGATTTTTGTAATATTGTTCAATACTGTCGCTTTCAGTTATTTGGTATCATTTATGAGTTGGCATGGATCCAGAGATATTTTAAAGTAATAACAGTTAGATTTCACAGTCAATTAAAACAGTTGATAATCTTCCAATAAGATATTTATTATTCGATTGTTTAGATTAAGCGAACATAGCTTTAGCTCTTATCTTACCTTTTACTTGAGGGCTTATAACTCGTTCATATGTATATTTAGACTATAAGATGTTACTAAATATCATATGATTGCAAGATTATGCAAGGATTAGGAAAGTTGAAAGGTTGAGGTTAAAAGATTCCTTAGAACGTAATGATAAATCTTTTGCAACTTATAATATAGATACCATTCAGCAAGAAAAGGTCTATCACCAATATATTAAGACAATTCTCAAACTAATATCTGCTGTCATAGAAGGACCTTTCATGAGGAATCACGTCTGTTAATATTGCACCATTTCAGCACGTTTGCAGAAGGTTAGGAAATCAATTTTAAGTCAACTTTGATGTCACTTCATGAATTAATGATAATTTATAAATATAACTTATATAAATTATTATATAATTTATAATTCAGTACTATAAAAGCACCTTGTTTAATTTATAAATTCCATATTTAACTTCAGTTTCTAAATCAGCCAAAAATAGAACTATCAAAACTTTTGCTACTGTTGTTCGTTAAAATACTTTAAAGTTGTAATCTATAAAACGATGTGAATGTTGAGATTGCATTAAAAATCTATGCACTTTTATGCAATCTAGAATACTATTCTGATATGTACATCTAGAATACTATTTTTGTGTTCTAGATGCACATATCATGAGATTGCATTTAACTATCAATATAATTTCTTCAGAGATAATTTGTTTACAATTGCTATGATTAAATCAGTATAATTGAAAGTCACTTTTCTTTAAATTTAATGTAAATTAAATAAATCAAGGAATTAATAATTAGATTAATTTAGAAATAATTTCTATGAAAACTAACTTAATATTATTTTTTAATTAATAGATTTAAGTATTGACTGTGAGAAACAGTAAAATAGCATATATAATATTAAATAAAAAAAAATCACGAATGAAGAATTTCAATTTTAAGACAGTTAAAAGTATTTTATTTAATTTTTTGTATGAAAATATTTTTTAATATTCCTAAAAATAAACCATAACATATAGGATTTTAAATTCAGCAAAGTTAACAGTAATAAGCCCTCATATGTCTTGAAAAATTGCCTTTTTTAATATTTAAATTTGATGACAGAAAATTGTATGCAACGTAAATACAGCTGATATTGAATTAGTTTTAAAGTAAACTAACTGATAACTTGCATAATGTTAGCATAAGAAAAACATCTTAAAAATATTGCATAACATTTATTTTTAATGCTTTCATCTATAAGCATTACAAATGACCACTAATAAATCACGTCTCATCTGTTAGTAATCTTCTGAGAACAGAATTATTTTAACGGAAATTCTAAAAATGTATATTCGCTAAAGGTAACTAGATTAATGGCAAATACTGAACTCAAGAAAAATGCCAAAATATTTTATTCAAACGTATACTAACTGAATGTTAATTCTATGCATATTTAGTAGTTATATGTTAAATTATTAAACCACCTTGTACTAGCATGTTTCCAATTAATGACTATGCGACTTGGAAATTCCAAGTTTATTTTAATCTTTCATCAGATGGAAAGTAAACAAAGAATTGCAATTATTTGAACAAGAAATTCCATTTTACAATTAACGAAGTTTTAGATTCATTTGTATGATATATGAGATATTTAGCTATCATATTTATTGTACAAGCATTCCTCAAGTAATATTAAAGTTATGAATGTTTATTCTCAACATAATAAATCTTTTGTTACTAATACAATCATAAATAGTTGTTTGCAGTTTTAAAATTAAACTCCATTTATTTTTCTCCTTCGTACAAATGCATAAAATGTTTTTAGTGCTAAAAATTTTGAAATTATATTAAATAATAATAATTATTTTCTAAACAGACTCACATCGCACATTATATACATGCATATATATATATATATATATATATATATATATATATATATATATATATATATATATATATATATATATATATATATATATATATATATATATATATATATATATATATATATGCATGTATATAATGTATATGCATGTATATATGTCGTTTTTCACACCTGGATCCTCACCTGTTATTTGCTTGTAAAAGCCAACCATTTTGAGACTGTGGATTCATAGTACTACCAAAAATAGGGCAAAAGTTATTGCATTAGAATTGGCAGTATATAATTCAATTGAAATTTCATTCGCAAAGCGTTTTTCATTTTTATAAAAAACGAAACAACTTTCCAAACAACCTAATGTATACATATGTGTGTGTGTGTGTGTGTATAATATTTGCATGTGTTGCTTGCTGACAAATTGAAAGTTTGTTTATAAAATTATATAAACTTAAAATTGATGACAGTTAAAAAATGGATGCATTACATTTAATCAAACATTTTAGGAAATAATCGCAAATGAATTATTTAGTTATCAGAATTGCAATGTATCATAGTTAATATCAGTCTGAAAACTGTTTACCTTTGACTCATCGGGTTGCGCTCCAGGCCATTCCTCTGTGGTTTTCTTCGTCGCTCCACACATGTTGCAGCGCCACATGGTGTCTAGGGGCACTCCATCTGCACCATATCCATCACAGGTCGCTTCACAAGGATTCGGTAGGAGTTGATTAGGAAATTTTTCTTTAGAAGAAGGAGTGTCAGGAGAAGGCTGGGGCTCTTTTTTCTTCTTCTTGCGTTCTTTCTTGTTTTTAGCTGGAACTTGGGTGGCAAGTGCGTAACGTATTGGCTGGGGCTCTGAACTTGAGAAAGAATCAGGTCGAATATCACTGCAACGGTTCATCACTTCTGAACGAGCCCTCTTTCTAATCTGCATATAGATTCGTGCGTATGTAATTATCATTGCAACCATTGGGCAATAGAAATTCATGGTTGAAGTAGTAAGCTTGAAGACAACGTTGTCAGCAAATTCAGTCTGGAAAGATAGATTGCTTAGGTCCTAGAGAATTCATAATTGCATACATAATTCAAAACTTAAATATTTCTGTTAGAATACCTTTCATAACTTAAACAAGAGATAAAATTTAATGTTAAAGTTAACAAAGTAGAATTTTCAATTGAAGTGCTTCAGTAATAATCATTTGATATTTCAAAAAGTTTACAATATAATTTTAAAAAAAAAAAACAATTTCTTAGATGACTCTAAAATATTTAAACAGTGCTCTTTAAAATACTTTTGTGGATTTTGAGTACACATGGATGGTTTTCTGGGTTGAAAAAACAAGTGACAGAATTTATATTAATATAAATATTTGATATTTGAATGATACATTAAAAACATATTATTATGTCTAAAATTTTTAAATTTAAAATTGATATCAATCTCTCTATAATTTACTTTTACAAAGTATTTAATATATTTAAATAAACTTTAAAGATGGCCATTGCTTAAGATTTAAAATAATTTTTAAAATATAGAAAAATAATTTGTTAATTATAAAATCTGTTTACAAAACAACACAAGCATTAAAAAAAGTTTGTAAAAATTAAATTCATAAATTGATAATTGTATTATAATTAAGTTAGTTATTAAGTATTTTTAGTTTTAAATTGCCATTTTTAAACTTGAATTGGTAACTATTCTTTTAATTTTAATCTTTAAATCAGTCAAAATCTTTTTTACTTAGAAGTACAAAATGTTCATTGCAAATAATTAGACTTCAAAAAATATAAAGAGGATATTTTCCACTAAAAGCAAAGGGATCAGAGGATACAATTTAAATTGTTCAGTTCCTGAACACTTGACTAACCATTGATAGAGAAAAGTTTTGAGGTTTTCTGGGAGGAGAAAATCTCCGCTGTTACATTTATGAGAGCTGATTTCCTATAATTTAAAGTCTTAAGATTTAATCGAGCCATTTAAGTGCCCATTTGGAATCTAAAAAAGAATGAATTCTTTGGACGTCGTCATTTGAGCAGTTTTCTGGCAAATTGAACAAGATTAATCGATTCAAGTCTCTTTCAAGTGTTAAGCATTGTAAGTACCGTTAATCTTTTTCTCCTTTTTCAAAAAAGCTAGCTTCTTACATACGATATTTTGAGCAATATTGTCATGGATAGAGATCTTTTAACGATAAAGATTGCAGTTAAGCTGTCATATGTCAGAAATAATTGACTGGAATGATATTTTAAGTATATAACTATATTTCGTAAATTTAAATGATTAATGTAATTTGTGAAATAACTTATGGAAAATCATTTACCAAACATATTTCCAAATTTCTCACTCAGAATTTATTGCTACAATTTTTGAAAGCTAGCAGTTCTTAAAAATTATTGTAAAATCATATTTTTGCAATCAAACATTTTAGACATTAATGCTCTAATCACTGATGATAAAAGGGTTAAAAAGTAACATCAATATAAATATAAATAAAATTATAAAGGTAGTTTTACTCAAAATTACATTTGCCCTATTGGTCAGTATTTAGATATATCTTGATATAATTTGGTTAAATTTTGATTGATTTAAAATGTTTCAAAACTTTTAGAATGTTTAAAATGTTTTTTCATAAATAAACTTAACTAAAATATGGGTCTTCCATTTCTTTTATATTGTTATAATCATTATAATAAATTAATTACATTTAATAAATAATAAATAAACTTAACTAAAATATGGGTCTTCCATTTCTTTTATATTGTTATAATCATTATAATAAATTAATTACATTTAATAAATAATTTAAAAATAATTGAGCATGTTTTCATAATATTTTCACTTTAACTTTGCGTTTAACTTTCTAATGTTCAAGTCAATAATATTATTTTTAATTAAATTTATTAATTATTTAAAATGTAAAATAGGATAGTAAGAAACTAAATCATTTTTTTTTCAAATCGTATTTTACTTTCTTGAAATCAGATCTTTTGTTTAATATTAGCAATGTTATTGAAACTCCAAGAAATGCAAAGGATAAACAATTTTAATAAAATAACATTAATATAAATATCATTTCTGCAGTATTTCTACGGTTCCGACAAATAACTAGGAAATGTTAAATATCTTTATAAGAGAATTTAAATAAGAGTTCGAACTCTACATTGTAATATTTTGGTTATTATATATTAAACAGCAATTTTTTGACACAAATGTAACAGGAAAACTGAATTATAAATGTAAAGGTGATGGAAGAGACAAAGTAAGAGAAAGAATCATTTAATTTCTCATCAAATTAATTCCGTTAAATCAACACCTGACTGAAGAGAAAAAACAAATTCTCAAATAATTTTACAATGCTGATAAGAACATTCATTGTGAATTATATTTTAATAATACTTTATAAAATTTTTATAAATGTGAGATATTTTTAATTCAGTTTTTCATTCTTAAATAAAAAGAAATAAATGAAATTATTATTTTCATTCCATACATCATATCTCGAAGTATTTATATATGCTCTAAAATTGTAAATTTCTAAACTTCATTTTATTTTTTAACATTATGACAGTTAACATAAAAGCTATGTTGAGGAATGTTAGTCTTGCATTTTATAATTCAATGTTTCTGTATTGTGTACTGTTGATTTGTAATTATAATATAAAACATTCATTACAATAATTTTATGCTAAATTTTTATGAATTAAATTATTTTCTTTTATATTTCTAGAAAATTTAATTAAAAAAAAATTAAGATATTTTTTAAAAATTACATCATTATTTCCTGTAGGATTTTATATTTATTTTTACTTTATTGCAGTTGTCTTTAATTATAAGATAAGTTAAAGTCATGTTCTAAGAAAATTAGAAATGAACACATTTCATTTTTGTTTAAAGTCTATATTATTTGGATCATAATAGGAGACCGAATAATATGAGCTCTTTATTTTCAAAATTTAGTCATATAAGTGTATATTAAAAAAACTATAAAATTGATATAATTATATTGACATATTTTTACTGGTGTTAAGATCCAAAAATATATATTCACTGAGAAGTATATTATTTTTGTGTTTATTACATTTATAGAAGCTTATATACACACACACACGCACACATATATATATATATATATATAATATACATACATACATACTACATACATACATACATATATATATATATATATATATATATATAATATATATATATATATATATATATATATATATAATCTCAATTATATTATTATAAACAGATCAGAAAAGTCTAATAAATTAAAGCTTATCACCTCACAAACATCAGATGGCTGCTTGCGAATACCTCCTTCAAAGAACTGATGCCACCCTATGATGGGGACAAGCCAAAGAAATGACCCTATCCAGACGATAGTGATAACGACCAGAGCTCGCTTCTTACTCCTTCTTCGAAGATATTCTAATGGCCTAGATATTGACCAATATCTGTCTAAACTGAGCACCAGCAAATTCAATATGGAAGCTGTGCTTGCAGAATAGTCGGCAGATAACCAGAACTGGCAAACTGGTAAGCCAAAGCGCCAAGTACCCATGAGTACATAAGCTGAACTGATGGGCATCACAACAAGTCCCACAGTTAAATCTGCTACAGCTAGGCTCATGATGAACATGTTACTCACCTGAAATGATAAAGAAAAGAAATCATTTTTAAATGCATTATTTAAAGCGAACATTTTTGTATATTTGTTTCAAAAATTTTTTACATGAATGTTCAGGCTTCAGAAATTTCTGCATGGATATGGGAGACCAGACATAGATATAATACATTTCATCAAATATAAATTGTAATTTAGATATTAAAATTGAGTCATTAATAGTTTAATCTTTATTTAATTAAAATATGTTAATCTAGGAAATATATTTTAGAGACTAAGAAATACTTTATAAAAAAGGTATTTACCTAGCAAATACGATTTTTATGAAAAAAGTACACTACTGGCCATTAAAATTGCTACAACAGGAAGAAATGCAGATAATAAAATGATATTTATAGGACAAATCTATTATACTAGAAATAACAAGCGATTAAATTTTCAAAACATTTCGCTGGATAGATCCAGAGAAATCAATACCCAGAACAACCACCTCTGGCAGTAATAACAGCAGTTATACGCCTGGGCACTGAGTCAAACAGAGATTGGATTGCATGTACAGGTACAGATGCCCATGCAGCTTCAACACGATGCCACAGTTCATCAACCGTTTGGTGACCAGCCAGTCGCTCGGCAACCATTGACCAGACGTTTTCTATTGGTGAAAGATCTGGAGAACCTGCTGGCCACCGCAACAGCCGAACATGTTCGGTATCAAGGAAGGTCCGTAAATTACCGGCAACATGCGGTCGGGCTTTATCCTGCTGAAACGTAGGGTTTCGCAGGGCTCGATAAAAGGGTAGAGCCACGGGTCGTAACACACCAGAAATGTAACGTGCACTGTACAAAGCACCGTCAATGCGAACAAGAGGTGACCGAGACGTGTATCCAATGGCACCCCATACCATAACGCCAGGTGATGGGCCAGTATGACGATGACGAATGCACGCTGCCAGTGTGCGTTCACCACGATGCCGCCAAACACGGATGCGACCATCACGATGCTGTATACAGAACCTGGATTCATCTGAAAAGATGACGTCTCGCCATTCGTGTTCCCAGGTTCGTCGTTGAACACACCATTGAAAGCGCACTTGTCTATGACGCAGCGTCTAGGTAAGCTGCAGGCATGGTCGCCGTACTTAGAGTCCATGCTTCGGAAAACGTCGTCGAACTGTTCGTGCAGACACTTGTTGTCTTCCAAACGACCCCGTTTCTTGTCTCACGGCTCGTGACGTTGTTGCACGATCCATTACGGCCATGTGGATAATATGCCTTTCTTCTCGGCTGCTAGTCATAGGTGGCCGTTGAGACTCCGAATGGCATTCCGTATTACAGTCCTGAACCCATCGATTCCATATTCTGCTAACAGTCATTGGATCTCGACCGAAACGAGCAGCAATACTGCACTGAGATAAACCACAATCCCGGTACGCTACAATTCGACCTTTATCAAAGTCAGAAACGTGCTGGTACGCATTTCGCTTTCTTACACGAGGCATCACAATAACTTTTCACCAGGCAACAACGTTCAAATGCAATTTGTGTGTGAGGAACCGGCTGAACAATTTCCTCATTTAAACGCAATATAGGTGTCGCCACTGGCGCCTGCTTTGTCTGAATGCGCTGTAAAGCTAATCATTTGCATATTACAGCACCTTCTTCAATTCGTAAAAATTTCACGTCTGTAGCACGTCCCGTTCTTGGTGTAGCAATTTTAAAGGCCAGTGGTGTAATTTACCTAGTAAATGAATTTTAGGTGATGCATTTGAAAAATGCTTCTATAGTCATAAATTTGAAACTTAACCAAATAGGTATTGAAAATTGAATTTTGAATTATAATATTTTTGAAATAAAAAGGATTAATAATTTTTAGAATTGATTTTCGTTGCTATATTTTAAATTGCATTGGATTCTCAATTGTATTGTGTATTTTTAAAAGCATTTACTGTATTTTCGCAAAAATGTTATATGATTTAAAGAGTGATTTTGTCAATATTGTATATTGTCTTCACGTTTAATTTGGTACAGAGATTAAATATAATTTTATATCTCACTAAGAATAGTGCCTATTTCTGTAGCATTGTTTTATATCCTGTAAGTTGTTCCAAATTTATATACTAGTATTACTTTAAAAATACATTGTATTTAAAAATATAATTCTTTAGTATTTATAAACTAATTTCAGACTTATTCATTAATATGTGTAATTGAATATGACAAATATGTCTATATATATATATATACATATATATATATATATATATATATATATATATATATATATATATATATATATATATATATATATATATATATATATATAAATATATATATATATATATATATATTTATATATATATATATATATATATGGAAATAATAAATAATAGATAACTACAGTATCAAGATTGTTGTAAATACATTTTTATTTGCATTTGAATACTGAATTAATACTTCATGTATAAATATTTTTTGTACTGTTTATTAACATGATTTTAGAATAATTACATACTTCAGATCTAAATCAAATTGGATTCTTGACCCTTTAAAAGTTTAATTAAAATAAATCTGGGAAATAAGAAACCATAAAATAAAACGAATTTAACACTTATCATTTAATAATAATTTCTTGAAAGAAGACTTGTTAAATGTAGAATTAATTATAACTAAGAGAAAAGTTTAATTAAAAAATACACACACACACACACACACACATATATATATATATATATATATATATATATATATATATATATATATATATATATATATATATATATATATTATTAATATTGTTTTTTACAGAAACATTTATCTAAATTAAGCATCGTTCTAAACTAAGTTTACTATATGAAACGAATTTACATAATTTTGAGAAAAAGTTCTTCTTCCTTTAAACTTATTTTTGTTTTAAAGGGGAAACTTTTGGAAATCACATTTTAAGTACATTAGTATCTTAGCTCTCACGAGAAGAAATGAAGCTTTTTAACGACCGACCGTACAGATGTAGCTCACGCATTAAGTTTGGAAATTGCCTTTTAAAGTCCTTTAGTTTACATTGTATGACTTCTTTACTTGGTAAAAAGAAATTATTCCTTTACGTGCCGTAAATTTATATTGTTTGTTTTGCATAACAATGCTTTTTTTTCTCTTCTATAACAGAATGATTTTTTCTTCGGGTTTATTTGATATATTTAGGATTACATTTCTAAAACAAAATATATTATTCAAATACTGATTAACAGAAAATATATACATACAATATTTTAATATATTCTAAATAAGAGGTAAGAATAAATGAGTTTCCTTTACCAAACTATACAAACTTAAATTGAGAAAAATAATCAATGCAGTTTTCCATTTCAAAAATTTAATTCGGGCAAAATATCTTTATAACTCTAGTCACATAATATGCAGTAAAATAATCATAAAATATAATAAACATGTAATTCAATGGAATGTAATTTCTTAAATTTCTCATTAGTAACAAATTTATTTTTGGTAAAATCATAATTTTTATTTCTACAGTATAAAAATATCTTATAAGGCTATAGAAGTTAACGAATGAATTCAAAAAAGGAAGTAAGAATTTATAAATCTGAGTGTATAAGTATTAACTATTCCGAAATGATTTTGATGATCTATTCATCATATGCGTATTTCTATTGTTCGGAACAAAATTAGTCCTTTCTTTAACCACATGATAAATGGGGATGGAAAATGAATTACTTGCAAAAATATCATAAAGAAAAGTGTATATTGTGCTTAAAACCTATCCCTTAAATCTCGAAAAACAATTTGACACTGAATAAGAGAATGTTGTGTATATAGAGGAATATTTAAGTATCAATACGTTATGAGCATTAAAAATTTATCTTATTTCGCAATTCGGAATAGTATTAATATTTTGAATTGCGAAAACTGGATGATGCAGCCCAAGAAAAGTGATTGGCAGTGTTCAAAAGAGAGCAATCTAAGAAAAGAGGCCGAGAATATTCCAAGAAAGAGGCCAAAAATTGAGTAAGTCACAAAACTGCAGAACTTGGCTGAGAAAATAGGCTGTCTGAAAATAGGCTTGGCTGTCTCATACAGCATACTCTTTAGACTTATCAACCCTCAAACTATCACTTGTTCTTGTCTCTACG
Source organism: Latrodectus elegans (assembly GCA_030067965.1). NCBI lineage: Eukaryota > Metazoa > Arthropoda > Arachnida > Araneae > Theridiidae > Latrodectus > Latrodectus elegans. Next base: position 113,926,042 of record CM057813.1, on the reverse strand, counting down.
GTATTTTTTGAAAGGTAAAAAATTCAAGAATGAAGAAACTATCAATCAAGCATAGTTTTCATTTTTCTCATGAAAAAATGAAAGAATTTTAAAAAATAGGTTACAAAAATTACCCACACTGGCAAGAAATCATTAGTAATAATGACAGTTATATTATTTATTATATCTTATTGATGTGAGATGTTATGAAATTTTTTATATCTTATTGATGTAAAATTACAAAAATGGGGCAGAACTTTCTGGTATGCCTACGACGGCAAATATATATAAATATTTTCTTTTAACTGGTTTCACTCCTGAATTAGCTGCACCAAAGCAAGGAATTGCTCAGCTGTAATTAGTGTTTGTATATATATATATATATATATATATATATATATATATATAAATATAAATATATATATATATATATATATATATATATACATATCAATTTATTTATTGCTAAACACAAATATCTTTTTCCAGCAATTAAAATTTTAAGATAATTTTATGGCTTTCTAGTGATACTTTTCCTCAGTTCAAAAATTTGAGCAAAAAAGTAAAATTATTTTTATTTTTTAAGCATTTGAATTGATTTCATTTTCTCTTCAATTTTTATCTGCCCCAAACACACACGCTTTTATGCAGATACATCAAACAAATATTTATTTAAAATGTCAATGGTAATGTTGTAATGATACAAACAGTTAATTAATGACAAGAAATATGTATTTCGCTCCCGCATGTCTTTCAGATGGAAGCCAAAAATGTGTAATCTTTTTTCCATCAAAGAAATTCATTCCATAAATAGAACAGAGGATGTATTTTGGTTTCAATTTTGCTCCCTTTTTCATAATGAGTTTTCAATTACACACTCATAGCTTTCCTCAGTTTATGATTCCTTTTGTGAACTTCTTTTCCCGATAGTATTTTAGAAAGCTACGCGTTTTCATTGGAAATGGAATTTTTTACGACTTTATATTTGCTTATGTCATGTTTACCGGTAATTTACTTGGCGAAACTTTAAAGGCATCATAGCATAGGTGAAGCCGTCTATGAAAGAACTAACGAAAGAGAATATATGGGATCTAAACTTTTATCGTGATGGCATTTATCATAATTTCAAAGAAAGAGCAACATTTTCTGAGACTTTTACTCATTCTTTTTACCTCTTATGTGCTTTCGTTTCTTTTCTAATGCAGAGTGCAATTTCTTTTGAAAACATCAATCATACTTAAGGAAATCTTTATGAATGATTTATAAAGTAATTTTGTTATACACCCATATTTAAATTCTTTAACTGTAAAACAATTGCAATATATATAATAGTACATTCTTATGAAATTAATCAAAAATTTATTATTTGGCTTTGATTAATTTCATAAAAATGTACAATTAATTATATTTTAGATGCTTTTGCTCTGAATTTATTTCTAAACATATATGTTATATTTACACATTTACTTTTCAATTTTTATACCTATTCTTGTATCTTTCAATTTTCGCCTATGGTACTTATGATACTTCTAATCTTGCTTTATATATATACATATATATATATATATATATATATATATATATATATATATATATATATATATATATATATATATATATATATATATATATATATATATATGTATGTGTGTGTGTATGTATATATATATATATATATATATGTATATATATATATATATATCTTTTTATATATATTATATATAAAGATATATACATATCAAAAAATAATTTTTCTGCTTACTTACAAATTTTTAATGCATATTTCAGTCAAAAATGAGTTTAGATTGAGTATTTGAATATTTTAAAGTATTTTTCTTATATATAAAACTGCAAAAATAAATAGAACTTGCATTTAATAGCTGTAATAAAAAGACAAATTTCATCTAAAATATTATAAAAAATATAATGCTATATATTAGGGTTTTTTTATTATTTTTACAATAAAATTCTCTCCAGTTTAGGGATGAGATTTTGACTATTTACTTTAGGAAATAAAATATTACACTACGGTTGTGATATTGTAGGCCTGCGAAGCATAAATTATTAGCATCTCAGTATAGACTTCTGATGACTATAAGAAACTTTTAAGTACTACATAAAGAGAGAAGAAATTTCTGATTTGAAATAAGACAATAGTTTCTTATACATTTTTATTGCTTAAGCTATATAACTATACATTTTAGAAGACAACGGTTGCCTTGTTTTTATTTTTGACAAACAAAACATAGTAGCCTATAGAGATTCAAGTTTTTCTTCCTGTAAGTCAGTGATCATGTTAAATGAATCGAAAAAACTTTGATACTCATCTGATATCAATGGATATGGGGGTGACTAGGAAACCAGTCTGACCGATTACGCCCATCTCTTTGCAACACGGTATGTAATGACAAATATTTTATGATCATAATTGTGATAGGACAATTAGGGGCATCACAAATTACTAGACAATGGATTCAGTCTGCTATGCATTATTCAGTGTCAAATGGTACTACATGTTGCTATTTGCAGCTGAATAGAATTTCAGCAAGTCTTCCGTTGTTTCACTTGAATCTAAAGCCTATCTGTTTCCACAGTTAACGGTGCTTTTGAAGGTGCAATTGAAAATAAAACTGAATATTACTGTCTTTATTAATGAATCCTACTTTTGCCTGCACCACCAGGATAGCCTGACTCAAGTATGGAGTTATTGAGAGAAGCGAGTGCATTATTGCTGTGTTACTCATCTCTGCTACCCTATTATGTGTGTGTATGTGAATTAAAGTCTTATTATTCTTAGTAGGCATTGCCTGTACACTTGACAGACAATACTAAATATCTGATGTTTTGAAGACTATGGTCCCTAAATACATTGAGCGATTGCTATAAGCCGTATTCCAGCAGGATAATGAGCAGTCACGCTATACCTACGATACTCAAAACTTTTGTTCCATAAATCAAATTAAATTACTTCTTACTTCTGTATGTTCTTCTAATCTATATCTGAGCGAAACCATGTAGCCCATAGTTTCACAACAAATGGATCAAGATACATCGTTAGTTTCTACACCAATTTAGCTTTGGAAATATAGGAAAGTATCATGGACTGCAGTGATCGAAAACGTGTTGTTCATAACTGCACAATAACGAATGGAGAAACATCAACCATTGATATACCAGATCAAATTTGGTAAAAAAGAGTAAGTCTTATGGATTTCTATAACCCAAAAATACAATCCAAAGAATGAATTTTCATTGCCAAGTCATGTGACAGTGGTCATAGCCAACAAAATTCACTGATTACTGCTTATATTACATTAATCCTTCATCTGAGACTGTAATTTCAAACGTTTGATTTTAAAAATAATGTATTATCTACTTAATATATTATGTACTTAATATATTCTTGTGACATATTTAGTCTTTCTTGATGTTACATTTTGTGTGAGAATTATTCATACTCTTATTTATTAATAAGCATTTGCATCAAATAAAGGTAGTTTTTAGTACCTACCTTTTAATGGAAAAAATTAATAATTTTTATTTAATTTTTTACCCTTAAAACTATGTACTTTTCATGAAATATTGGAAACAAACATTTAAGCTTATAAAAAGTATTCCATGGAAATAGTTGTAATTAAAATGTGTTATATAAACGAGGAAATAATTTTCATTAAAATTCATTCATTCATATATTTTTTTTTAAGTATGCAGATAATCATAGCTTGATGCAACAATCTTAACAGCACTTTTTGAGTGTTATCCCTAATTAAGTCATTAGAATCAAATTTATTTTCTCATTGTTTAAAAGATTTAAATACACTTTTAATACTTCTACAATTTAGTTTTAAAGATTTAAAAATTATTAAAAATTTTTAAGATTTAAATATTTCTACACTTTTTTTATTCGGTAAATGTAATTTTACTTGATTTAAAAATATCTAAAATTTAGTTTTATGAAAGACAAATATTAAAAAACATGGATTTTACGAAGTAAACGAATATTATAAATGTTTTTCAAATATTATATTACATTCATTAAATAATATCGAAATTTATTTTAAGAATAATTTATAATATTTCAATAAAATTTTTAAAATATAAAAATAATATTTTCCTTACATAAAATGTAGCGGATAAAATGAATTATTACAATATTATATAATATATTAAAGTGAAACAAAGCATAGAAGTAAAAATAATTAAAAACGATTTATGAAAAATATAAATTATAATGTGATTTTCTGGAAAACTTTCCTCTGAAGTGCGTGATTCAAACAATAAAATTCAAACATAACTACAGCTTAATACTCAAGCCACGCCTGTTACGAATGCCGTTTATTTTATCTATTCCTCTAGCATGTTATTGCAGTCGAAATTTCTTCAATATAAAAAATTAAAGCGTCAAGACATCTTCAAATATGTATTACATTCTATTCATAGCATGTATCAGGAAAGAGCAGAGACGAAAATCAGTCTCATCTTTTAAAACTGCCATCTATGCATTCCGAAACTTCACATATAAATCTGATCACGTGCGCTGAGTCCTAACATCTCATGACGTAAACAATATTCTATAAATATAGTAATATTTGGTAAGAATAATAATCGAACGAAGAATGATATCATTCTGAATTGTGTAGATTTTTGGATTTACCTTAAAGTGTACTTATGAGGAATTTAAAATGTATGTATACGTCACATTAAATTTTCCTATGAAAAATTGCTACTTTAAATAAAGGACATTTTCTTAAGATATAGAGAAGATATCTATTGTATTTGATATATATTGTTAAAAGCATCCAGAAATACATAATTATATATATATATATATATATATATATATATATATATATATATATATATATATATATATATATATATATATATATATATATATATATATATATATATATATATATATATATATATATATATATATATATATATATATATATATATATATATATATATATATATATATATATATATATATATTATTCTCTTCCTTCTTTATTACATGATGCCAGGAAACAATTATTGCCTCAAGTAGTTCCCTTTTATTTGATGAGCTCCTCATTCGGGCAAGAGTTTGTAAACAGTGCCTCAAATTTTCGATAGGATTGAGGTCAGGACTGTTTCTGGCCATGACAACAATTTAATGCTCTTTGTATGAAACCACTCTTTCAATATTTGGCCATGTTGCAACGAGAAGAATCCTGCTGAAAAATAAACGAAACATTGTTGGGAAAGCGATCTCTGGTGGAAGGTAGGTAGAAGTTTTGTTGCTAGAATAGTGTCAATGTAATTTCTGGCATTCAGTGCTCCATCGATGACATGAAGGCGACCAATACCATCTTCTGACATGCATGACCAAATCATAACACTAACTGAGTTCTTTACAGTTGCTTGAATGCAGTCAGGATGTAGCTCTTGTCCTATTCTATGTCTTTCATACTTTCGCCTATCACTACCGAATAACGATAGCTTAGTTTCAGCACTCCATATAACTGATCATAATTAATGTGTTCCTTTGCCCACTGTAGCCTTTTTTTTTGTGACTGAAAATTTAAATAAGTCTTTTTTCGTGAGGAATTCTACCTCTCAGTCCAGCATCTGTTAATCTTCTCTAGATTGTTCTTGAACTCACAGAAACACCAGCATCATTCAGATCACTTCTAATGGCCACTGATGACATTTTTCTATCTTTTTATTCTTCTGCCATCAATAGATGTGGTGCCCCTCTTTCGGCCTTTTCATTCTTTGTTTTTAATTGAATTTATTTCCTCTTATAGTAAACAGAACTTTCGGACTCCAGATGTAGTCACTGAACCACGCACTTGCCTTGCAATTTCATCAGAGGAAAGACCACTTTCTCGTAACACAATAATATTACATCTCTTTCTAGGTGTCCAATCTACTCTTATTTGATGTCATTGCTTCTTAGCTAAATCTTAAATATTTTTACAAAAATTTCTACAAGTAATTGCAGTGTATAAGAAACAGGTTTGAAAACTCATGTCCGAATGAGGCGCCCATCAAATAAAAGGGAATTAATTGAGGCTATAACTGTTTCCTGGCATCATATAATAACGACAGAAGAGAAGTTAAGAGTGAATTTGTGGTTTCAATATCACTTCCTATTAATCAGTGAGATAAGTATCTTTCACATGTCTGACTGGGTGTTTCTCTAAAAGATTTCCTGGTTCCCTCCCTTGTGACACGTGAATATACTTCACTTAATTAGAACTATATCCTTGAAATGACTTATCATTTCATGTTTAGGAAATTGGCTAATCCATTTTGTGTTGTCAAAATATTGATTGCAAATTTTAATAGCTTTAAAAAAATCGCTGAAGTTTAAAAATGCTATATCGAAAATTAAATTATATTTTCAAAAGAATATTATAAAAATTCTTACATGATTAATTAAAATTAGAATACCTTTTTTTATGAAATTTGATCACCCTCCGCACGTCGTTTACCAAAAAGAGAATTAAAGTATGTATCACAGAGAAGAATCCCAAAAAATTCCATATAACCTCATTGACAGACAAGTTTTGTGGAATTTAAAAACGTAACGTAATTATCTTTTTTAAACTGATTTTATAACTTTTAATTCAAAAACCGTGATTTTAGTATTAGATGTTTGTACGTACAGTACATGTATTATTAGATATACACTATTTCGAAAAATTTAACAATCAAAAAAAAAAATTTTAAAAAGAAACATTACGAAATATGAGAGAAAGATATTTGATTCATATTTTAAACTTGTACATTGGCAATTAATTAACTTAAAATTATTTTTCTTTGAAATATTGGAAAGATAATGATTTTTATAATGTTTCATATAAACTGCCTTTTAAATTTAAGTGATATTTCTCTTTATTCTTTCCGAAACAGGAACCTTAATAGAATTTCTTATTTCCATTAACAAAACAATAGCAGAATAACTCCTTTAGATCAGATAACCATTTCAGTAAAATAATGTACTGAAAATATCAATTACTACTTATGCTATGAAATGCTTCCTACTCGTATTTATATAAAGCATACGCTTAAAAGATTACTTCATTAATTTGTTTAAATGAAAAATGCGCTTATGGTATCTGAAAACTCTAATTTAAAAAATATGAAATTTACTTACACACATTGAAATAAAATTGTCAAGATAGGAGTGAATTGTTTACATTTAACAAATAACTCTAAATGTGTCAGCAATAGTTTAAATTTAACAAATATTTCTAAATAAATTAACAGCATAATACTTAATATGTTATTAACAAATGACTTTGTCAATGCATGACACTGATATAAGTTGAAACAAACATTTAAAATGATTTAATTGTTATAATAACAATCAGTGCGTAATTTAAACTCTGAGAATTGTATCATGTTATTATCATGAGATTTCAGAATCAATATTTATATAATGTTTGACATTTGTCAAAAGTAAGTATTATTTTCATACATAATTTTTACGTAATAAAAGCTTTTCATTTACATTAAAAGTTAGGTGGAAAATTAATAGGAAATGAAAAATAACTCTAAATGCAATCCTCTTTTCAATTTAGTTCTCGTGCAGAGGATATATAGTCATTCATTAAATTTTTTATGAAAAATGTTAATTTTAAATGAAACCATGTCATTTTGAAAACGGAAACAGCCACGAAAGAAGCTTTGGATGTTTTTATGCGAGCAATATTCACAAGAAGATATTTTCTTAAATTGTGAACATCTTATCACATATTAAGTCAGAAAAAGTGACTGATATTTTAGCTTGAAATCTTTTCAGCAATATATTATTGTAAAACAAACATTCTTGAAGGAATTTAAATTATTGAACATGATTATTTTTTTTTATTCTATTTAATTTTAATAACAATGATGTTTTGCTTCTTCATTCATGTATTCGAGAGCAAGTTGCCTTGTTTTTTTTATTCATGAAATATTAGAAAGAAAAAAAAATGATTAACTTTGAGATTTCATATATATATGCTGTGATAAAAGTTTAACATATTGAATTTTATAACTTGGTTATTATTTACATTTTATCTCTTAATCATCCAACTTATTCACACTATTTTAACACGAGTAATCAAAAGGTAAAGGAGTATAAATTTAATTTTTTTTTGAAACATCAAATTAATTTAACAAAAGTGATTTTTATGAGTTTTAATAGCTACTATTTGCACAAGATGTATAAGTAACATTGATATTTTTACACATTCATCAAAAATTAGATAAATTCCTTGATTCTTTAGTTTCCGATTATTATTTCAAAATATACCATATTATATTGATCGTAAAAATAATGGAAAATTAAATGTATTACTAACTCACTTTAAAATATCTTAACAAATACAACTTTTCCCTCAAAAACTATTAAAGTATATAACAAATTTGATTAGGGTGTTTATATAAAATAATTTGTAGAAGTTGTTTTAACCTCTTCTGTGAAAGTATCTAAATTACGTTCATTTTGAAATTTTTTCAAATGCAATCTTTACTTTAAAAGTATTTATTATTTTAAATATATTATTATCCAATGTGTTCTCACTTTTAATCGTTAATAATGTAAATTAATGCAACGACATTTTATACAGAAATATTTGTGAATAATAATATATTAAAGAGGTGATTTCATATACAATGATCCTATTTTGTTTATACTCAGATAAATTCTGAGAGTTAATATTATTAATTTCACATGTACATGAATAAATGTCAAATAATTCAATCCAAAATTCCTGCTTTTGAGTATACTTCTATATTAAAACCAAGAATATTATTAAAATTATGTAACTATTAAAAGGATTTCACTTTTTTCACTGAGTAAATTAAAAAAAATTCCCTCAACATTTAATTAACAAAAATAAATCATAAATTTTTAAATAGAGCATAATTTATATTAAAACAAATTCATATAAAAAAGAAGAAATATGCAGTTATAATTCACGAGAAAGATTCGTTGAGCATGTTAAAATATTGAAAAAGAAAAACTGTGAAAATGTGTTTTACGATTGTTATAAATATTAGTTATGTTAATTTAGTAAATACACATCAAAATTAATGATTTTATTATCATTATAAGATGCTGTAAAAGCTTAACAAATTAAATAGCACTTAAGAGTAATCATTTTCAAATAAATATCAGATATTTTATTAGAATCATGTACAATTCTGACTATTTAATTAGTAATTTAAGTTATGAACATTGCTATTTAAAAAGGAAATATTAAAACAGTTTCAATACCTATTAATATATAATTAATGAATCTTCAAATTATTTTATAATTAAAAGTAATGTAAGTACATTAAAATTAAGTAAGAATAATTTTTAAAAATTGATTTTCAGAAGAAAAAATGAAAATCCCAGTTAATTAAATTAGTTAAATAAGTTAATTAAGATAGTTTTTTTAGTTAATTTTAAATTAACCTTCAATCAATTTTTTAGATACGTTTAAACTAACTTCTTAGCTTTCTTGAAAAATGGTTAGAGTCTGTAAAATGTGTATCTTATTACAATGAAGAGAATTATAATTCAATTTATGTAAATTATGGATTGCATATACTGTTTCAAATACGGCAGAAATTCTTAAGTGTGGCTAAAAATAGAATATACATACAGATAAACTTTAGAAGAGAACTTATAGATTTACGATAGTTTAATTAAAGATTAGTCTTCAATAGATTTCTATACATAGAATAATATTTATGTTAGGAAATATAAACTTTCTGATCATATTAAATTAAGGAATATAGTTTGGAAAATAATGTTTGTTAATTTAGTTAGAAACTTATGGGATTTTTATCAGGTTAATTAATGCATTTGGGAAAAAATTAAATTGCTCACACACACACACACACACACAATGTTGTTGAATTGGGTTAGTTCGTTATGAATTTCTTTGTTAATTTAATAAATGGTGAACATTTAGCTAATATATTGAATAACAGCCCCTCGGTGTTTTGCAGAATCTCATAACTAGAGCAGAAACACTCCCGCCCGAAATTTCTTTGTTTTATATGCGTAGGCGTGGACTTTAGACTTGATTAGGTGCTTTTCTGTCACTCCATCGTATATTTATCCTCGTAAACTCCTTACGACTGTTTTCATAACTCTGTGAATAAATTCTGAACAACTGCAAGATTTGTGTGTCTGCAATATCAATTTGGATAATATAATGTTTGGGAAACTATGAAATGAAAAGAAAAGGAAAAGTACTTTTGCTTGATAATGTAAATAAATGAAATAATATTTTATATAAGTTGAATATTCAGTGGAATAGGAAAATAATGATGTGTTATATGAAAATGAAGAAAAATACGTAATACAACATCAATACATCGATTAAGAGAAGTACATTTTGAAAACATTAAAATAAACTTAAATTTTTGAAATTTTTGTTTTATATCTATCAGAAATCTAAATAGACTAAATTACTAAACGAAAATGGTTAAATAAAATTTAAAGATTATCAATAATATCGCAGCGTTATTATTTAACACTAAACCACAAAATGTAAAATAAGTCAGTATATATGTTTTTTGGAATATTGAATACAGATAATTAAATATTTAACTTTTAAAAATTTTCTTTAATGTCATACCTTAAATTAAACATCATTAAACTTGCTACCTTTTATAAATTTTCCGCTTTCATGTCAAGCATGTATAGTTTGTTAAAAATAGTTGTGATGTTTTTATTGGAATTTGTTCAATTAAATATAATTCTCCTATAATTTAAGAGAAAAATATTTAAGGAGATTATACAGTTAATGCATAAATAGTTATTTGTTAGTTGATAAATAATTTTTCCATATGCTTGACTATTAAATGAGTATCTTACTTAATTTACACTCATGCTCATAAATTAAATACATAATTGCTCAGTCTTGTAAGCACTAGATAAAAATATAAGAAACACTTCCAGAAAATTGAATAATATGAATCAGAGAGAAAAAGAGATCCCAAGAAAAAACACTTTTTGTCAGATTTATTTTATTGAAATTTATTATCGAGGTAAACGAAGCATATATGTGGTTACTTTAGTATATGACAGGTGTGATGATGCATAAAAGTATGTTTTGTATTCACATGAATAGCTTTGTTTCTATACAAATATATATATATATATAAGATAATAGAGTATGATCATAAAAAAAAATCAAAAATGTTACAAAACGCTAAAGTAAAATACACTGCTTGCCACCTTAAATGCAAAACCCTGAAGGAGGATTGCAAATAACATGAGATGTACACCATACATAAGCAGAAGTGAGATATGAAAATGATCAGAATTTCAGAGCAGACGCACATTACACTCGTCTGTGGTGCCTCTTCAAACCGCTATTTAAGGCTTAGAGATTATGATGATTCCAAGTTTATTAATTTTGTTTCTCTTCTGATTTTTTCAAAGAAAAACCATCAATTTTGCATCATAGAAAACAGCGATTATTTTTTCATCAAGTATCCAAATTTCACAAGGAAATGGTAGTAGACTCCCGAAATTGTGGATTATTTTTCAAGGGAATTGGTAATCGTGTTCGACGAAACCAAACAACTGTAATGGAGATATGGAATCGCTGAATGCAGGAGCATACGATGGACAGACGTGTTTGATTGTATCTATCTCAGTGCACCACTTCACGCGATGACAAGGAAATTGTGCACATGGCAGTGACGTATCGCTCAGCCGCATCACGAACCATAGCACAGCACATTCAATCTGTAACGCATCACCTAGTGTTTGCGCTTAACATTCGATGCCGTTTACAGCAGAGAGGTCTGTTCAAAAGATATCCATTGCTTCGTATATCCTTGACGCAGAACTACAGACTTCTCCACCTCTAATGGTGCGATGAATGAAGGATGTAAACGGTAGAATGGAGTAAAATTGTCTTTACTGATTAGTCACCCTTCTGTCCTTCACCGTGGATAGAAGATGCTGAGCGGCTGCGTTATACACGGTCACACTGGTCCTGCACCGGGTATTATTGTATGGGGTGTTACGGAATATTACTCTCGTATTCTTTAGCTGGCATTCCTTTGGTACATATCACACACGCACTCCTGTAGTACACATTTCCGGTACTTTAAACTGCCAGGGCTACATCTCCAAAGTGTTGAGTCAGTTTACCTTCCTTATATTCATAGCTTTCCCACACCCACATTTCAACAGGATAATGCGTGACCACATATGGCAAGCATTGTCAAAGGGTTCTTCGCCAATCACCAGATTGAATTGCCTCCCTGGTTAATTTGGTTTAACAAGCTAAAAAACTGAAACTTTCTATTTAAAAGATAATAAATAACTATTCATATAAAAATAATAGTAAAATCTCCTTAAAAGAAAACCACCTCATCAAATTATCTGAAGAAATTTAAGGAATGAAAGAAATCAATTTGTAATATACCTGGTATCCTAGATGCAATACATATACATCATTTTGTTTGGAGATAAGACATTATTTTCTAATTATGCAACTGCTCCACATTGGTATTTAAAATAAATACTCATGCACTTTGAGAAATAAAAATTCTGAATCTCAAGAGATAATTTACTAAAGAGTTTTTGCATTATTTGAAGAAAACAAGCACAGTTGAAAACAACAGGACTGAGGAAGGATGCAAATAATTTTCAATCACTAAATTCAATATATATTCAGTGTTGTCATACTTTCATCAATTTCTTTTAGTCTTGATGGAATATTTATTTATTATTTTAACTTACTTTTTGTATATTTGTCTTTATCCCAGTGTCATGCATCGATGATGGAGGGGGGGGCGTACTGATAATGTAAAAAGAGTGCATTTCTATTCTAAGTTTAGAGAAACAGTGCAAGAAGCATATACTTAATCCTTAACAAATCACGCTATTTAAAGTACAAAATGGAATTGTAATATTTTAATAAATTTCATACACATAGTACCAGATCTGAAATGAACAAGGCGAGTAGAAATTAATTTATATGTAAATTTAAATTCTACAGAATTCTTGTAAATCTCAAGTACAGCTCGTGTGATGGTATTCGGATTATCTTTGAAGAAAGTAGTACTGGTTCTGCAACGTTGACACAACTCGTCAATCCTCTTCTCCCCATATTCTGCATGATGCTGTGGAGTGAACCACTTTCAAACAGATTGCGAAGCACGCGTGCCAGCATTTCATGCTGCGGTATTCTTCTGCTGGGATGGCTGTCTTCGTAAACTTGCCTAGTTCGGCGGCCGCTTACGTCAGCTGCACCACATGTGGGATGGATATCTGCACGCTCTGGATACGTGAAACAATTTATCTTACAACTTGCAAGTTAGCTTCTACACTAATAACAGTGTGAGTGGTCGGGCGAGCTGGTTGTCTATACACCTACACACAGCGAATTCTATTTACGGATGCGTACTTTCCCGTGTGATACTTTTTGCGCATTTACTTTCCTGTGTGAAATTGGTTTCCTGACGTATTCCCTCCACCTCTTTACGAAATTTATACGATAAGTTTAGAATCACGCTGTAAATATATATGTATATATATATGTCTATATATATGTATATATATATATATATATATATATAAATATATATATAAATATATAAATATATATATATATATATATATATATATATATATATATATATATATATATATATATATATATATATATATATATATATATATATATATATATATATATATATATATATATATATATATATATATATATATATATATATATATACATATATATATATATATATATATACATATATATATATATATATACATATATATATATATATGTATATATATATATACATACATATATTTATATATATGTATACAGATATATATATATATATATATATATATATATATATATATAGAAATATATATATATAGAAATATATAAAAATATATATATATATCTATAAAGATATGTATATACATATATATATACGTGTGTTAAAATTGAATGAGATACTTAATCACGAACAAATTTTTTCATTTTTTAAAATAATTATTGGAAGAGTTATCAAAAATTTCACTGATATCTAAATGTAGTAAAATGTAACAATCAAATTAAAATGCATATATGATGATATAGAATCATTTATAAGTTTATGTATTAAAAACATTGGAACATATGAATTAAAATTTTAATATTCATATGATATTTTTCAAAATTAATAATTAATTCAAGGTGTTTTCAAACTATCAAAATACATAAAAAAATTTTGATCTTTCCCCCTTAAGAAAAATTTAAATTGTCGATAAGTTTTAGAAATGAAATAAAGTTCCTAAACTTTCTCTTTAAAATTTCAGACTTTAGTTAAGATTACAAGTAGATATTAGTTTCCTTCAGTAATATCTTGCTAATAAGCTGATACAAGTTAAAATGATTTAAAGAAAAATAAGATCAATTTGTATGAAAACAATCTTATACACACAGTTTTAGTGTATTAAATATCTATAATTATTATGAAATTTTTGGATATAATTTTAAATATTTCACTTAAAATCAGTAAAAACACGAAAGAATGCTTTTGTGAAATATAAATAGAATTTTACACCCTGTGTAGAATTACAAATAATATATATTTAAACAAACAAGGAAATTTTTTTTCTTTCTAATTAAAAATTAACGATAAATAGTGTATGGGAATAATACAACTCTTTATTTTGCATAAAAATAATTAAACGTTGTATTAAGGTAATATTACGTTGATAATGTAAAATTAATGAAATCATTTTGTAAATAATTATTAAATTTCTTTTAATTTACAATTTCTTTGCAAAAAAAATGAAAAAAGAGAATAGAAATATACCCTAGTAATTATGGACATATTAAAAAGACGTTTTTTGTTTCAGTATAATTGTTCGCAAACGTATAACAAACCTCTCTTTACACGTTATAGTTTTTACTTTTCCTATGTCGGAAAACTGAATTCTTAAGCAAATTTAAAATTCAAACCCCATTTAAAATCAATGTTTAAATAATAGCCTTATACATTGCAATGTGGACAGATAATTGATTCAATAAAGAAGTTAAATATTCGCACTTAAAGCAAGTTGTTTGAAATAGCAGGTTTATTTGTGATATTTTATATCTTATAAATGCATACATATTTATTATTTTCAATTAAATGAATATGTTATGAATAATAACTAAGATACATTCTAAAAGAAATTGATAAAATTACAACTGTTAAGTAGTTTCAAGACTAGATAAATTAAGCAAAGACTTAAAAGAAATTATTTTCATTCCATCAACTAAAAAAAGTATGTAATCTTTAAGAAAAATGCATTTACATTAAAGTTAACTTGAACATATTCTATACATTCCATAACACTACAATTTTTTTTCATAAAAATTAAATCTTAAAAAATACAGATTGATTCTTCTTAAGAAAATAAAATATTTTAACTGGGCCAGTATAGTCGCAGTATTTTTTTATTTTTCAAGTAAAAAAAAATTCAGTGACCTTTAGATTTTGTTTGAATAACATTTAAAATTAAATAAAAGATTCCTATATTATACCATATAGATTTTAATGTATTCAGAATTCCAAGACTTAAACTTCAAATTCCTGATCGATTATTCACTTTGAATTAAGCTTTAAAAATTCATTGAGTTTTTCAGAAGATGTCTATTATATAATTCTGAAGTAAATTGTTTCCCAATGATTTATTCAAATTGATGATTTCTCCTAGAGAGTCCATTAGACCTACTGGTCACGTAAAATTAGATTAGAGAAGGTAAATGCATTAAAATCCCATTTCTTGGGAATAAAAACTGGATTAGTATTCCCAAAAGACCTATTACCTTGTAATTTTAAATGCAGTTATATATTCGGGTATATATCAAATAGACTTATCTGGCTGTACAGATTTTCATGCAGAATTACTTCTAAAAAATGACAAAATATGCTGTCATACCAGAAATTTGTAGAGTATGTATCGTAATTTTGAATCTAGAAATTCATATTAATGCATGATTATAGTATGGTTAATAACATTGTGTATAATTGTTGTAGACGGTTTTCCAGAAAAAATAATATATATACATAAATAGATTACATGATATAATTAATTTCGAAAGAAATGTAATGTCTACCTGTATCAAAGAATAGCACTTTTAATGAATTTCATAATTCAAAACATAGGTTTTTCTTCACTACACAAAAGATAATAGTCTTTACTTTTCAAAACAAGATATAATATTTCAATTTTATATCTTTGATAATAATGTCTTTTCTCTCTGGATGATGGAAAGGGGTGGAACATGGGATCATTTTTAGGGTTATGCAAGTTATTTCATTGCTTAAGTTTATTATTCTCTTAGCATTAGCTAAATTTTCAAAATAACTGAGAAAATAATTGTAAAATAATATAAAAATATCATAAAATTAGTTAGAAAATTGTGTTGTACTTCTTTTAACTATTAAAATATATTTTGTTTTGCAGATGACAGTGTCTACAAATAATTTGATAATTTATTAGGTTAATCTGTGGTTTGGGTACCCCTTTCTCGCCAAATCGGGAATAGACGCGCCAAGCATGGTAACCCTGGCTATTTCATCCTAAATGCACTCCTTGATGTCAAAAAATACACTAGAATATGGAAAAATATGATAATTTTTCTCCATATTCTAGTGAGTTTTTTGTTATACAATTCGTAAAAAAAACCCATTGTTTTTGTTTTGGTTGCCATACCAATGGTGAAATTCGTTAAAAACATGGATTTTGGTTTGGTCGCCATAGAAACGCCGTGTTTGCGTAGTGTCTCTTGGAGTATTCAACTCCGCGAGACAAAACGCAAAAACGCGCCAGTTGGCACTTTTTGAAAATGCGCCATAAAGGGGACCCAAAGCACATTTTCACCATTTATAATCTTCAAAAACTAAAAATTCCACAATATTTTATATTTGTTGATTTAAATTATTTAACGGTAAGCAAAATATTTTTAAATAGCCATAGTTAATTTCTATAATTATATTCAGCCAACTTGTGACTGATTATGTTATCAAATGGAAAACACCCAATAACGCAATAAATATTGCTAAAGAAGTATATATTGCTAAAGAAGATTTTTTTTATCCCTATTTGGGCAATTGAAAGCTTATAATGGGTATTTATTCACTGCAAGAATTTACATAAAATATAGAAAATAAATGAAGTTTTATAAATTTATGTAAACAAAGATTTTTGGCAGTTGATTTATGTGATTGAATTTAAAAATTACAATATTATTAAACTACTCACACATATGCCTTAGTACCATTTTAAACAAAATATTTCTGATGAGACATTAGTTAGCTGCTCAATATATTAATATATTCTAATAATGATGTTGTCAATAGGTACTTTTATAAGTATAGATATCAGTAATAGTAATAATTTTTATACTAATAAAGAAACTAAACAACAATCTTAAATGTAGAAATGCGTTACAGAGAGTGAATAAACAGTTAATAAATATACGAGACATCTTGGGAACATAAATTCTAATATATCAACCCACAAAATGTACACCTCAACCAAAATAACAACATTTATTCATCTAAACAAAGATTTAAACTGAGAATCAATAACAAGTAGAACCCTTAAGTCTAGACCAGTCTAACGACTTGTGTCATAGCTATTTGTTTCAGATTCAGAATGCAACGAATTTCTTAACTTGATAAAGTTCAAATTACTGATATCTTTTGTGACGAAGATTATTTTTGATGTTAGATGGTCATTCATTTAAATCTCAGTTACATGAAGCGTCCCATAGAAATCAAGTGATTGAAGACAGGCAATCACATTAACACTTCCAAGTTATTACTAATAAAAAACGAACTTCAAATATCATTCTTTGAAGTTTCTCACTTAATTACGTTTGTAAATTAAGTTGACACCAGCTGATCTTAAAAACTTCCATATCAAAGCTTACAGAAACTTAAATCTTCGCTAGTAAACTGGAAATTTGGAAAAACAAGATTTGCTCTTAACTGTCCTGAATTTTTCTTCTTTCAGTGCAACATCTCTAAAAATGGGTTTATTTATAATATAATCTATAAGCTAATATTTTAATAACCAATCCATTTCTCTAATAATGGATGGGTTTAACAGTTTGTTTTTTGAGTGCCTGGAAAATGCACGTTTTAGTAATTTGTTTAATACGCATGCAGATATTATAATAATGCATCTGAAAACCAATTTCATCAGAAAATACAACGTGGCATAATTCCGACACACAGATTCATTGTTCAGGAAACCATTTATTATATTTTTTTCAGTAGATGACTGAAGATATAGTTTTTCGGCTAATATTTCATACTGATAAAAATGCCATAAAACCATCCCCACACTTTCTCAATCATACAAATAAAGGATTTTTCAACATCAGCATTTTTTCAGCTGACGTATGATAATTTTAAACCATGATCATAGCTTACACGTCCTTTCAGTGATTAATGATAATTGTTTCTTTTAAATCAAGAGTGGGTTTCTATTTGATTGGTACGCGTGGGTCAATTACATATTCTGATGAAAGGTATAAGATTTCAATTAATAGCAGGGCCATTGTAGTACAATAATATGGCATTAATATTTTGAAAGAATAAATCCCAATACCAGTAATTTAAAATTTCTATCTTAATAAAAGTAAGGAAACAGATTACAAGCAATTCTGATTATTAATAGGGATATATAAGAATTTTCACTGCCAAGGCAGTATTAGAAATATTTTTGTGTGAAAACCCTACATAAAATATCTTCCTTACATGATGTAGAAATCATAATTCTTTCAGTTTTACATGCATGCATTAAAAACGTAAGCCTTTTCTCTGTTCATATCATAATAAATATATAAATGTTACTTGAAAAGATGATTCCTAGATTGACTGAATACTTTAAACAAGCATATATGCAAATATGCTTACATTTATTGATAATGGGATATTAAAACAACTTGACAATGAACATTGAACTTAATTTAAAACACATATTGAATGAAATCAAACGTATATTCTAAATATAATCCCGAAGATCTACAATTTTATTATAGGTCATAATAATACATACATAGTGTACGTATCTTATGAAAAAAATTCCATTTCATATGTTATTCAGTAGAACATTAAAATTATTGTACTTAAATTCTAATTTCACTTGAAAAATATTTTAGTAATTATAGTTTAGTAAAAATATGCTTTGCCCAAAAAATTAGGATTTTAAATTGGTTTCCATATGCTAATTTAAAATATATTCAGCATTTTGCTATCAAATGAGATGGTTTCTAGTTACAAAGTGAAAAAAATTCTGGCATTCTGTAAAATATCGATTCACATCGATTGATCGTTAATTAATTTTAATTTATGTAGATAAGTTTGATAAAGTAATTGTTACTAAAGATAAAAAGGAAAGAAATATAAATGATGTTATTTATCTTGAGCTACGCAAAGAAAATTAATAGTCAAGATATTTTTTATTCGTGTATTTGCAAATAAATTATAGGAATAAAAGTAAAAACAAGCTGAATATAATTAAGAATGATACAGAAAAATCACCGTAATGCTGTTAAGAACATTTTTCTATTGTAACCATTCTGTTAAGTGATTTATTGGTTGCCATTATAGAATTGAGTTTTCCGATTATTTGAAATTTCTTTCCTGTTTGGAGGAGTTTCCTCTTACTTTAACGGATTATCGATTTTTTAAGGTTATCTATCAGTAACACATTATTATTCTAGTGACAAGGAAGTGTTAAGAAAGTGATGACTTTTTGTGTTAATGTATGAAGCTATTATAGAAATCAGTAATGGTAAATATGTAAGTGATTCTACATATTAGTATAGAATTTGATTTTATGAACAGCTATACTAAACATTTTGAGAATAACACTTTTTATAATGCACAATCGAGGTTTTGTTACAATAGGTTATATATATATATATATATATATATATATATATATATATATATATATATATATATATATATATATATATATATATATATATATATAAACACACACAGAGTTAACAATTTCAAATTTTTATGAATCACACTTTCACAGATGTTGACACTATGTATTAAGATAAGAACTCGAGTGCCCGAATTTATTTATATTGTTCTTTATTCAAGAAAATTTTAGTTTAATTTTCTGGGAAGTATTGATGATACAAAAATTAATTCCATTTTTTGTGATCATTATAAAATGAATTTTACAGATAACGTTTTTTCATCATTATCACAAAAGGGATTCTGTGCTTCGATTAAATTAATTTTAATTCTACTAAAAATATTTTATTTAAAGAAATATGAGCAATTACTTCTTCCTTAATGCACATACTGCTACGAAATTCTTAGAAAATTTAAATGCTAATATGTATTTTCATATTCATAAATACAAAAGTTTCATATATAGAATAAGGAAAAATAATATTTTTCATTGAAATATTAACTTTAATTTCAAAATGTTAGTCATAAAAAGCAAAAGAGAGTTTTTTTCAATTTAACGGATTTCAGAGAATAGGTTCAAATTATATATATATAAATATATATATATATATATATATATATATATATATATATATATATATATATATATATATATATATATATATATATATATATATATATATATATATATATATATATATATATATATATATATATATATATAATTTGAACCTATTCTCTGAAATCCGTTAAATTATTGAATTATTGATTCATATTTGTTAAATTATTGATTCATATTTTTTTTAAGTTAACTTATTTTATCACTTTAATTCAACTTTATATTTATTATTCTTTTATTTGTACACTTAATTAAGTTCATCGTCTCTTTATTATAAAATAAAAAATTATAATCACTATATGACAAAATTTTAATTCTTTGAATTTTGTTATTTACATTATAAGAGTAGAAAAATAAATTAAATATAAATTTTAAATAGTCTGTTGAATATATCTTACGCATATTTTACATTGCTATGCTGGCAATTGTTTTTCTTCAAGGAAGTCATACTGATTGTATATAACAAGGCAATATAATATCTATAGGATATTTTATCTGGTGCATCATATTGCGGCATTTCCTTAACGCCATTTAATGTAATCCATTTTAATCCACTGATCTATTTAAAGTACAGTTATTAGGAGTTAAAAGTAGCATGTGGGAATCAGTGTTTTATTTAATGCAAATATTTTTAAGTTAAAACTTATAGGGATATGTAATAGTTTCTGATACTAAAAATTACAATTTTACACACCGTTTTCCTTCACATGTATATTTTGTTCATATATCGCATTATCAGACATGACTTGTATTATCACTTTGCTTTTGGAGATTTCATTTTCAGTTTATTTTGTACACTTGTTTTATGCTTTCCACGTGTAAGTACTCATTCGTTACCATTATGATGATTAATTAGAGCTATATTATCATTAGGTAAGTTTTAGTGCATTAATTTTAACTATTCTCTAAATAAGGCAATGGGACGAAAAGTAAGAAATTAATTCTTTTCTATTTATAACTAAGAGCAAATGTAATTTTCATTGTTTTGCCTCTGTTAAGTTATGTCTGGGCAAAGGTTTTTGAAGTTAGAAGAGTCTTTTAAAATATTGAATTGTTTAGATGAGAGCAATTTTTTTATCAGTGAAGTGTACGATCTCATTATAAAAGAAACTAGGTGATATGCAAGAGATGTAAAATTGACTATGATTTCTTGACCATAGCAAATAAAATATGTAATTTTATATGAATTTTGCTTCTAATTCGTTGTCATTCAAATACCTGCAAATGTAATTATTGGTCAGACGCCTAAGATACCTGGTAAAAAGCCATTTCACGAAATACCGTTCAAAAGTTAAAATCTCTTATATACTTTTTGGACTATAAAACTGTAAGTCAGCATACCTAGAATCGTACCTTGAAAAAGAAACCTTTGTTTACCAATAATAATTTTATGAAATATGGATACGTCTCAATAATTCTATGCGTTGATAAAGAGGTCATCTTGTATTACGGTAACGATAGTCTGAAACAGTTTATCAGAAGCAAGCAGCACTTTTAGAATATAAATTTTGTTTTCTCTTTGGAAGTGAAAGATATTGTAACAATTATTTTCTCTATTGCTGTAAGAAATCCAATACAGTAAATAATATTCCTCTTGGTTCTTGGGTTGTGAAAAAACAGAGAATATTGTGAAATCATTAACCATGGAAGAGAGCATTGAGAATTCAGTTTTCTAAGCTTAACATCTGATAATTTTTACTTGCTTTGATCCTTTGAGAAGTCTTAGTAAGCAGCACTCTCGAGCTACTGGAATAATACGAGA
This sequence comes from Latrodectus elegans, assembly GCA_030067965.1. NCBI lineage: Eukaryota > Metazoa > Arthropoda > Arachnida > Araneae > Theridiidae > Latrodectus > Latrodectus elegans. The sequence goes on along the minus strand of CM057813.1, from coordinate 113,903,735 downwards.
AAATTGAATAAACACGAGAAGAGTCTAAGTCTATGCAAAAGAAAAACGTCTGAGCTTGCATTTGACGATAAATCTGCTATTTTTCAAACATGATGGCATGATAATAATAGGCACTTTTGCCTCCGATTTCAGTACTTTAGAACTTTATTGTGGATGAAGAGTTGTATAAGAGGACACAAAGTTAACTCTAAAATACCGAATTTGATTAATTCTTATTTTTTATAGAAAAAAGTAATGTTGGACACTTTTTATACATTCATGGCTTTTGTAAACATCGGAACACTTCAGGAAATTCTCAAAAAATTTATACATAAACTTTAAAAGAGTACTGATGAACTGTACAAGAGCTGGTTAAGGAAAAAACTAAAATGACTTTGTCATGCACCACAGTATTATCGTTCTTTCATTATGTCACACTGTTACTTCAGCTGATATTCCTGCCTGATTAATCTTCCACAAAACAAGAAGAAGAAACCAAGAAACCCAAATTTTGGGTTCATTGTAAGAGACGTCATGACTGACGTCGTCACGCTATATAAAAGCAAAGGCACTGCCAAATGACGCTACGTACGTTGTTTTCGGCCATTCCAAACAAGATACCGCTTTTAGAGAATGAATGTGGTGAAATCGTAAAGATGCATTATTTGAATGAACAAAATGCCGCAGAGACTGCGCGTTTACAGCAGAAACCATCGATTTAGGTGAGACTCGTACACTGTCCAAGCTGTACGAAACTTGATTCATAAATTTGAAGAAACATGTGATCGATCTAGGTCTGGACCATCTTTCGCTCTTGTGGAAGCTGTTGCAGAAGGTCAAGAGACGATAATCGCAGTTCGTCCCATAATGGTTTTTTACATGTTCTAAATCTGCTGGATTCAACTGTTAGCAAGATTCTACACTCTATTTTAAACATGCTTTCATATCGATTCTAGCGGACTCGAGGGAAATTATATATTGCGGCTGAATTTTGTAAATCATTTCTTCATCCTGTACAATGAAGACAGAATGAAGAAATGATTCTGGTCTTTACGAATTTTGTGGATAGATTAAGCGCATTCCTCATAATTAATAATCCTCGATAGTAAATCGAATTAAAAAAATTGCTGCGTACTGAGCATAAATTTTTATAATAACACTGTGTACACAATGTGGATTCCATATATGATGGTGGATACAAGCACATCATGGGAATTATTCTTAGCTTTAAAATTAAGGAGAATCCAAATGATGTGCTTGTACGTTCATTACACAAGGAAAAAGTGTCTGTATGGTGTGATATAACGTGTACGTTCATCCTCGGCCTTTACAATTTGAAAGAGGTTACTACCCTTGATCTGCAAACGTGTACAGTAACGAGTGCTTGCATTATATACTTGTTAACCCGTTACACGATTCCTGCATTACAACGGTAAAATGCTCTACCTCAAGTTGTGTGGATACAAGATGGCCTTATTCCACATGTAGCGTCGTCAGTCAAACCCTCAAGTCAACAATTTGGTGGCAGAATAATCACCTATCTTTTCACGTTTCCTTGGTCAAAAAGGTTTCTTGATCTGAAAACTATGATTTTCTGGCTGTGGAGATATCGAAATTCAAAATGTATAAGTTTCTGCTGCAAACTGCATCTGATTTTAAAGATATCATCAGAACTGCAATTCAGAGATTCCTATTATCACGGTACATGCTTTAGTGCTATCCACCATCTGCCACACGCAAAGTCAGACTGTGTGGGAAGGAGACAAAGTGGAGAATTTGTGATACACAATAAATCTCAATATTTTATGCTGCTTCTCTCTTCTTATTTGTTCTCCTCACTTTAAGCCTATCAACCTAACTTTAAGCCTATATTTCATTTTACAGTCACGGTTTGAAAACTATTTAGGGTTTTTCCCAATGAAGATCACAAAAAAATATTGTGTTGTCAGTTTCGAAATTTTCTGACTGTGATCATAACTGTCAGAGTTACACTATTATGTTCCATATCATTCTTGAGCACCTACTTCTAAATACCTTATAACTAAAAGACATTCAATTTCTGTGAATGGTATGATAGTTAAAGGCCCATATGGGAGAGTTTTTTATAATCACCCTGTACATAAACAAGTATAATAAAAGTGATCCTATAGAACATGAAAAATTTTGTCTCAAAGGATACTTGCTTTAAGCATTTTATTCTTAAAGATATTTAAATTTTTATTCATCATAATTAGACTTAATATAAACGGTTTTAAATTTTTATACCTATTCATAATATTATAATTTGTTTAAATGATAGTTAAAATGATGTTTGTTTAAAGTTGTCGAAGTGTATATATACATATGTATAAAGCAAGATTAGAAGTATCATAAGAGAAACAAAAATTGAAAGATACAAGAATAGATAAAAAATTGAAAAATACAAGAATACATAAAACATTTATGTTCAGCAATATATTCAGCACAAAAGCAGCTAAAATAGAATTACTAAAATATAACTAATAGTGCATTTCTATAAAATTAATATTCAAATATTAGATGCAGAATAGTAATCAAACACTAGATGGAAAATAACGGATTGAAAATACCAAATGGAGAACAATAATATGTTTATAAAATTAGTCAAAAACCAAATTGACAATAATGATAAAATATTAGATGGAGAACAATGCATTGAAAACATGAAATATAGTAAACAATTGAAAAAAATTTCAATATATATTTTTAAAATTTCAATGAAAATAGACTAAAGAAATAGCTGGCCATGCTGGTACTTCCTTCCATTTTCCTTGAATTCTATTATTATTATTATTTGAAATTTTAAAAATGTATATTGAACATTTATTCAACTGTTTACTATATTTTGTGTTTTTAATGTATTGTTCCCCACCTAATATTTGATTATGACGAATTTTATAAATATATTATTCTCTATTTAATATTTTCAATGCATTACTCCCCATCTCTAGTATTTGATTATTATTCTAAATCTAATATTTAATTATTGATTTTATAAAACTGTTATATTACTTTGCTCAATGCATTTACAAAAATGTAATCATAAACATCGTTTTATTCTTTTTAATGAATTCTAGATCAAAAGGAATTGCAAGAAAAATAGGTATATATTCTTTCTAGTTTTGACAAATGCACAATTCAAATGTAAATACTATCGAAAATAAATACACACACATTTTAAATATCCTATAATCGTATTTTAGAAAATTTATGTGAACCGTTGAATTGTACCCATAAAAACAATACACTTACCCACTTCGTCTCCGTCAGTAAAATGTCCAATACAGTGAAATGCTTAGTGATTGCATTTCAATCTTGAAAATTCAAAAAGAAATATTCCAATTTATTGGATTTCGAAAAATACCTCTAAGTACAAGAAGAGCTTAGATTTTTGGGTAGAGGAAAACATACTGCTTTAATATTTGAAAACAAACTGATCCAGAGAACAAGCAATCGTTGTTAAAACAAAGATTACTTTTAGAAGCTCATTTTGTTTGGTTAGGTCTCTGCAAGTAAAATACAATGCGATTCTGGGAAAATGGTAGTTTCATCGCATGTGTTTTATGAATGGCTTTTTTTATTTTTGGAAATAGCTTGAAATCTAAAATATCTTTTATTCAATTGCTCTAAGGCTCAAAGAATAGCATTGGATATTTTGCAGTAAATAACTTAATTAACAAAATATGAACATCTAAATATCTAAGCAAATGAACATTAATAAATTATACATTATTTGCTTAAAATATTTTAGATTTTATCTACTTTTCACTTTATTTTTTTCAGTATGATAGAAACAGATAAATTTGAAAGTTAGTATAAATTTACATACTAAGTACTGTAGTTAAATATAATTTACAGTATTTACACAAATCACATATTCTTAAATATTTTATGTAATATATAAATTGTATAAATTATTTGTATTATATAAATTATATTTATTACATACATTAAATATATATTAAAGATATACATTTTAATTATATATATATATATATATATATATATATATATATATATATATATAGTATGAATTTATAATGAATTAATTGATAAGTATATTATTATTTTATAATTAAAATATAATAATATATATTAATTGTATATATTATTATATCTTAATTATATATATTTTAAATTTTATGTATATTACATACAGTATATTTAATGTAATATATAAATTATATATTTATTGCTTAAAATATTTTATATTTTATCTATTTGCATTTTATTTTTTCAGTAAGATGGAAACATAAATTTGGAAGTCTGTATAATTTCAAATATTAAATGCAGCATTAAAATATAATTTACAGTATTTTTATCACATTAAATTATAAACGTCAAATCACATTTTCTTAAATATATAATGATGTTCATAGATATTTATAAATAAACATATATGAACATCATTAAATGTTTTACTCATCATATATTTTTAACAAGATCAGTTATTTACCTCAGGTTGATTATATTAACTTCTTATAAATTATCAATAAAACTTCATCATAGTTTCACTGATCACGACCATGTATAAATCTAAATGAATTTGTCTTTCTAATTTAATGATTAAACACAGTTCAGACAAGTCAAATATCTGTGAAAAATTTTTAATATAACTCAAATAAGAGTTATTTGCTAATCAAATCCTTTCTTAATCTTCTAAATATTTAGAAAATAAAAAAAAAAATTCATTTAGACCATCACATACGAGGAAATTTATCAAGTAATATTTCAATACTAATTTTTCTATTTACTTCGTTAGTCATTTAACAGTCATTTTTTGCACGCGAGTGGTAAATAGACTGGGACCAACGGTTTAAAGTGGATTCCAAACCTTTACAAACATCCACACCCTAGGTGGGATTCGAATCCACGAACTGTTTAAACGAAAGCAAGAGCGCTAACCATTCAGCTGCCTGCTCGGCTCTTTTTCATTTTAACATAACCGTTTACTATAACAGCTGTCTTTGGAAAAAAAAAGTTTTTCCTTTTAGTGAATTAATTATCGCTTATTATAAAATGACAAACATTGCTCATTTATTTTAAAGTAAGGACGTTATAATTCCCTAAACATTTGATTTCATTTCGTAGTGGACATTAAATTCATTCAAAATATCTTATTCTACTCGATGATTTGATACAATTAATAATTAATGCCTATAAATTACGATCCTTCATACTGAATGAATGATTGATTTGGAAAATTTAAACAAATAATTTAGTTATAATTAATTATTATAATTCAATTATTTGTATAAATTTATGTAATTTTTTGGATAATTTCGGTACAATTGTGATCAATTAAATGTGTTTTCTAGAATTACGTTCTGCACATTTTATTTTAAATTAAGGTTGATTTGGCCTGATATTAAAATTCAATAATATATATATATTATTAAATTATATATATTTATATATTATATATATTATATATATATATATATATATATATATATATATATATATATATATATATATATATATATATATATATATATATATATATATATATATATATATATATATATATATATATATATATATATATATATATATATATATATATATATATATATATATATATATATATATATATATATATATATATATATATATATATATATATATAGATAGATATATATAAATTTATATGAAGAAATAATATTAGTTTTTTTTTTTTTAGTATGCCACTCCTTAAAATGTAGCATAAATGCACAATCATATACTTAAAATCAAATTTGATGAAAGAAAAATAAAATATTTATTCATTAATTCTTTAAACTGTCATTAAGTTAGTTTTACGCAGCCAATATAACTGGAATTTGATATCTTCAAAACTAAACATGTTAGGAGAAGTTCCATTAAGAAATTCAATATTTTAGCCATAACAAATTTGTAGATTAATTTAAAATTATTCAGCTCTTGCAAAGTTTTGAGTTCAGAACTTGAGTTTTAACATGTGAAAATCCTTTTCAATATAGTTTTCTAGTTAAATAAATATTGTTCACACTAAAACTGGAATTTAATTATCAAAATATAAATGTTTTTGTCATTTTTATAAAATATATCAATTTTTAATAGATTTGTAAATGATAAAAGGAGATGAAATTAGTTATAAATTATTTTTTGTGATTAATTTATACATTTTTGTTAGGATCAAATTATTATTCTTAACTTGCTTCAGTTTTGTCACTTTAAACACACTTTATAATTTTTACAGTATTCTAAATTAAAATTATTCTTTAAATTACTTTCGGTTTAATTTCAATTTTATTTAAAAGTCGTGCTAACTTCATTAAAAAGCACATAACCATCAATGTAAGATAATTTTAAATAAATTATTTAGTTTGCTGAAATAATAAAACTGAAAAATTGTTTCATTTTTTTACGTTACATTTGCAAGTTTGCAAAGAATTCTAAGAACATGCACCTTGTAATTTTCTTTTCATATGTACTTTCTTTTATAATAGATTTTTGTCGGATGTAAAATGACTTTAATATCGATAACTCAAAATTTTCATAAGGGTGTCACGAATGCCTCTATAGTACTCTTAAAAGGATTTTGATCAAATTTTTAATTTATGAAATAGGGTATATCATTATGGGCAAACGCAATAAAAGCTATTCCAAATTAAACTTAAGGGACAAAAAAATGTCGAACGAAATCATCACCAGAGCATAAGGATTATATCTTAAAGATTAATTTATTTTATTTTATTCTTGTAAGAAACCTTATGAAATTAAAGAAAAAGTAGTAACTTTCCCTAAACTAAATTTTATTAGTTTAATTTTATCAACTAAATATCATACAATTTGGTAAAAATTTAATTTCCAGTCTTTCTAGTGTGTATATGATAATTTTATTAATTTTACCAATAATAATTTTATATAAATATCCTTAATTTACTTTTCAAAATTATGGGATGCAAAACAAACTTTCTATTTCAAAATTAAATAAACCTGTAACCATAAGTCCTTATTTTGCTTATTCGGAAAATAAACATAATAAGAAACAATGAGGCATTTAAAAAATTAAAAATTAAAATTTTTCATACCTTTACCTAGCATGCATGGTTTGAAGATTTATTTAAAAGACATAAATTTTAAGAGAACACTTAAGGAAAGAATTTGGATAAAAAAATGTTTCTTCAAAGGAAAATTGCAGTGAGCTAAGGAAGAGAAACTTGTACCAATTCTCAGTAAACCCTTCAGGCACTTTCACCTCAAAGCTCTTTCAAATGGTGAATGTTAATTATTGCCCTGAAGAAATTTCTGTTAGTTTTAGTTCCGAAATTCTTCAAACAGAAAAATTTAAAATTTATTAATTACAATAGCATAAATTAGGAACGCTTCCAACTACCATTTAATTCCCTGTTGGAATCCAGCTCTAGAGATCATTTAATGCTGCATGATGAAGCTGAGCAAGCATTTGAGTCAAGACGACTATTTATTCTATAAGATTACAGTTTAACAAAAAGATAAGTTTGTTCCCAAGCCATTTCATTTGAAATGTCTTGGCTTATGATAGAACATTCATGTGCCATTTTAAAATCAATTATTATGAAATGCTGATATATTTTGGAATCGATGATATAAAATTAAAAATACACTTGACTCTAATTATCTTTCAAAATAATATTTTATTTTTCGATATGATAATGTCTGATATAGTTGTGATGATAAATTTATGTAAGATCAATTCCTTGCAAATTTATGTTAATTTAATGCTTAAATGTGTATTATGTGATTATCGTTTATAGTTTTCTGAATAGTTATGTATAGTTTTAAAGAAAATGTTTTTAAAAACTAATGACAAATGAAAGAATTGTAAGTCATTATAAATTGCATTAAATTACAATAAGAGTAAGTAATTTTCAGTAAAAACCCTCGTATATAGAAAATAAGTATAATGCATTTAATAATATCATTGAAAAATTATCTATTCAATGTAATTTTAATGCATTTATTAAATAATTTAAATTAACTCATAAAATATTTAAATTACAATAATCAAATCTATAATCATGGAGAAAATTTGAAATCAACATAAATTATCTTGATTAATTTACAGTTAATGTCTCTTTGAAAATTTAAAGAATTTCGGAAGAAACAGCTTTGCACCAGTATCCTATTTTAGTTATAAAATATTAATTAAAAAAAGATTTATAAAATATGTTGATATAAATACAGTTTTCGAAAAAAATTATTTAACTATCTTATGTATTATTTAATCTTATATCTTATTTATTATTATTTAACTATCTTATGTAAGAATTAATAAAATTTGAATCATTAATAAAATTGACATAACATGATAGAGCGATAAACAAAATTATCATCTTATGAAAATTCCTCCCAACCATCCATGGTACTTCGCTATGACCGGAGTAGATCTTCAATCTTATCAAACTGCCTTTTCTCGCTATCTGAGTGGGCGCATGAGTGAAAACACCTTTCTGCAGGGGCAAAGGACATTTCAAGAATGTCATTTTTGTTCCGTCAATATGGCTTACCCTTTACATATGTTAACATGCCTAAATTTTAAGAAAGACGATGTCCTACGAGACTCATCGCATTTTCTTATATATTTGGTTTATGGGGGTTGTCAAACCTAACTAGACAACTTAGATAAGTAACAACAAAATAATTCGTTTTATGAATATCAAATGCTATCTGAATTTAGTTGAAATTTTATTCATAACATTAAATATTGTATCATATTCTTTTCATTTTTTAATTAATCTATCAAAACTTTTCTTTTCCAATGATGCGTTTTATATTTCTTTGCTAATAAGAATATGAATAATGTGATTAGAAAAATCCTAAGTAAATAAGGGTTTCTTACAATCGTCAAAGCATTCCATTTTCATGAAATATTCATTGAGAAACAGGATAGAAAAAATTTTGTAAAATAATATATTTTAAAGAAAAAAGCATTTTTCTAAAAACTGTGTTAAAAGAAAAAAAAATTATAAATACTTAGATTGACGCATATCATGTTACCGGTTGTGCTAAAATTTGTCTAACAAATTTTAAAGAAAATATGATAATTGCAGAAAAATGTATTAAGATAAAATTTCAAAGAAAGATTTTTAAGCACTTCAAAGCATAATATGAAACTTTCAAATTATAAATGATAAATGAAACATTGTAGTTTCAATTATTATAAAATAAAACTGTCTTTTTTGGAACAAAATTAATCTTTTTCCTTTTCTATATCCTGTGTACAATAAAAAACTAAATATAACAAAAATAGAAAATCTTACTTCAAAATACGCATAAAAATTTTTTACCATCATCAAAGAGATTTTCTATACATTAAAAAATAAAATATATATTTTCTCAGTCTGTCATGAAAATATAGCCATAAGATCTAGCATTATTTTCTTTTTAATTTTCCAATCTTCAGTGGTAAGTGTTAATGATGAATAAATAGACAAAAAGCACTCATCATTGAATTACATTTTTGTGAAGCCTAAAAAAGACTAAATCACAAAGATTGAATTTTGTAAAACAAATAATAAAATTATAAATATATATATCTATATATATATTTATATCTATATCTATCTATATATAAATATTATATTATATTATTCATGAGATGTAAAAATTAATTAGCCATTTTAATTTCAAAATGAAACCAAGTGTTTTGCTTATCGAATCAGATAACCATAAAAATCTCTTCTTGCAGATGAAAATAATTTTAATTTAAACATAGTCATTTAATGTTCTGTATAATGAGAGTTAAAATAAGGAAAGAAAAAAAACAGTATTATTTACTTTTTCCTTCATAAAATAATATTCATCAACATATTTTCAACACACTTTCTCACACACACACACACACATATGTGTATACATATACATATATATATATATATATACATATATATATATATATATATATATATTATATATATATATTATATATTTATATATATATATATATATATATATATATATATATATATATATATATATATATATATATATATATATATATATATATACATATATATATATATATATATATATATATATATATATATATATATATATATATATATATATATATATATATATATATATATATATATATATATATATAAAACATACTACCTTCTATGAAAGGTTATCCTAAAACATTTTTCAGATTAGGAATTTTTTTAAATAATTTAGTGGTAATGTATGGGAAGCTTAACAGTATATTTCTGGATAACACTGAATATTTCATTCTAATTTGAATAGTTATTTCAATGAGAACAATTGACAAAATCTATAATCCAGTAAGAAGACAACTTCATTGATAGACACCGTATATATTACAGAGTATTTTAACCCTTTTATTCAATAATGAGAAAAGTATAAAGCTCAATTCAGTAAAGCACTTAAATTAAATTTGTGAGAAAAAAGTCTAAAATTTATTGGTTTATTAGTAAACAATTTTTTGAAAAAAAAAATAAATAGCACTTAACGAACATTCACTTCACAACACTTAACGCACATTTCAAAATGCTCTTCTAAGTTACCCAAATGTAAAGGAAATTTTTTATGATTCTTTTTAAATAATTAGCAAATCAAATTTTCTTTCATGTTTGTAATCACATAGAAGTTTTAATTTCATTTCCTCTTTTAGAGTTTTCTATTATTTTTACATTTTGGGTCACAGTATAACAACATGTTTATGGGCAATCAATATAACAACCAGTCATATCCATAATTTATTTTTTTAATTTTAAATATCCAGGTAAAAACTTTGTTTCAATCTCGTTGCGAGGAATTGGGATTCTTTCTAAGAAAATGATCTATTTTTTAGTTTTTTCGGAATGAGATGATAAATTTAAATGAGAAAAGCCTATTTTATTTTATGGTCTTGGTAAAATTAAAAAAAAAAAAAAAATTGATGAGTATTTATTTGTAATACCAAGAACTTACGTAAAATCTTGGTTCTGTTTTCTGTTGAAGCTCAACATATAGCTGCTGAACTAATGAATTTGCAGGGGACTCATAATCGTTATAATGAAAACTTTAGTAAACTTTTAGCACATTGACCATTATCGATTAACGAAAATATTATAATCACTTAAAGTTAGTTTCAATTATTTTAAAATTTAGTTCAAATTTTATTATAGTTAAAGAACACATTTGTTAGTTATTATTAGAATATTAACATTAAAAATTAATAGGAGTAATACCATAATGTCAAGTCAATATAAATTTCTTAGTTTAACTCTATATTAATTTGAAAATGTAATTTGAGTTAAGAGAATTATTAATATTTTTTTTAAATTTGCTTATTTTGAATAAAAACAATCAACATCAGTCAGTCCATTTAATTAAATACCCAGTAAATAAAATCATACATAATGAATAAAATCATATTATTTTGAGGATTTTCACAATACGTAATAAGCAAAATCATGTCATTAAAAATCAAATTTTGTCGATAAAACTTAAATTTACTAAATAACATACAAATATAAATTATTAGAATGAAATTTATATTATTCAGAAGAATATATTTGTATAAGAATGTAACCTCGTTTTTATTCCTCTTTATTTCATATCTAAACTAAAATTATCTGATTAAATAATTTTGTGCCGTGGCTAATGTAAATATTCTTATCAAATTACGTATTTGATAAATAAATTTGAATAAAAATTTCTTTATGAAAACTGGATATAGTAAAGAAAAAAATACAAATAAATTGGAAAAATATCCTTTGATTTCCTTTTAAAAATTAAAAAAAAATACATATTTAACCTGTATATGAAATTTAAAATCTATATCTTACAATTTAAATATTAATGAATTAAGTTAATAGCAATTTATTAAACTTAATATTTCTTTGAAAAATTGTTGAATTGTGTAATTTTACATTAATTTATAAAATTCGCATATTTTATTAGATTAATTATGTGGTATTTCCTATGTGATGGAACATATCTTAAGACAATAGGCTTATGTTTAATTTGAAATATGTATTTCATAATTGGAATGAAATGGTTTCGACAAACAGAATCAAAATTTCTCAAAATATAATTGTAACTCATCACATTTATTCGTTATAGATTTTTTTCAAATAAACTTTAATTGAAAATATAATCTATAACCAACACTTAGTACTGTAGAAATTTTGAATTATATAATAATTATGAGATAAATACATTTAGTTGATAAATTCAAGGTATTAACTAGATTATCTGAGGAAAATTAGATTAGCAAAGTCATTTTCAGCACTATTCATTTTGACAATGATTGCGCTGACAGCTAGAACTCTCACCTCTATCTCGATGACAAAAGTGATGATTTTTATATTTTTAGTGGTAATTCCTGGTTTCGTTGTGATAAATGGGTTTAGAAGAGAAGTGTATTTGTTATACCTTTAGAGAACGCTTAATTTTGCACAATAATTTAACATTTCACTTTAACATTTGGTAAATTTAATACTGTATCAATAATAAATAGAGTATATATATATATATATATATATATATATATATATATATATATATATATATATATTAAAAAGCTCTTAAAATCTGCGTAATCAGATAGATTTTTCATTTATTTAGATCCAAAAATTAATTAAATCGTTTTCATAATCGTATAACTTTTATTTTAAGCTGTAGAAACATTTAGATTTATAAATATGATATCTTTATAGTTGCACGAAAGTCAATTAAAAAAATATTGGCATTGGATTTTTATATTATTCTTTAAATTATATTATTTTTATGTAAAATTCATTACTGCATAAATTTGAATTTATAATTAACTTTTGAATGTATTTTAATGCTTTGAAGACATTTTTATTAAATCTCTTAAGCCATAAAACAATGTTTATCATCAAACTAAGAGTTTGTGTCGAAATTATATTATCCTATTTTTTTTAGTTTCTTTTAATAATTCAAACATAATATATATATATATATATATATATATATATATATATATATATATATATATATATATATATATATATATATATATAACTTACTTGTTGATCATTAATATGAGTAATAATAACTTACCGTCTGAAGCCTTCTTTCTGTGCGTATAGCATGAAGGACGACTGCATTACCGAAGAAAGTTACTAAGCAAAGTAATGATAACACAATTGCAATTGGAACTCCTATTAAAGGATTATCTGCTAATAATCCTCCAGAAACTTCTCCAATCTCTTGACTCTCATTTGAAAGTTGGTATATATCTGCCACTATTTCCATTAGTAAAGTATATTTTAAATGTTGTCTTCTTTAAATAATCATTCAATCAATATGACTCCATGATGATATAAGTTCTTAGTTTAGTTTTCTCTAAGGACAATAATGTGATTCTAAGTACTGTCTCATTTTAATAAACAATTTCTTACTCATTTCAATTTCTTTTTATTTCAGTAAACTTATATCACTATGTAAGTAAAATATTTGGTGAAGTAAAAAATATTTGAATGAAATAGATTCCTTTAGACAGATGTTAAAGTAATATTAAGCATATTAGTATCCTAATAAGTAGAGTGACAATAGTTTTTATCTGATTAGTTTCTTCATATTGTCAGATTGGAACGTGCGAGAATTAAATAAAGTCATTAAACATAATATTTTGTTCGTATTATGTACGATAAAAATATAAGTACACAAACTCAGTGGTTCAGCACACTTATTTGAAAGTTTTTTTAATCGATGACATTGTTCAATTATAATACTATAACACAAGTAAAATCCAACGAATAATTTGTCAAATTTTTAATTTTAATTCCTATACTTTTTCCATCATAAAATAAATTTTCGATTCTTACCACGTGTTTCACATATCACTTTAAAAAAAATTTAAAACTTGTGATCACCGAATCAGAGAATATATTTCTTCCATTCATAAAGCCGTGACATTGAATCAGACAAAACTCGAAGAGGACAATGACCAGCGTATCCAATCGGTTCCACGGAATTCGGATTACGTCTTAGAGTACCCTGGGTATGGGACAGGAATGACAACCAGAAGTCTGTCTATTCTTGGATCTGCCCCCCCAATCAAAGGAGGGAGCCACCATCGTTGTTTCCGCCCACCGCAACAAGCGCTTTTGGAAGTTTGCAGAGAAATCGAGGTTTCCCGCGCCGGAGTTTCCTGTGCGAAACGCTCCCTTGCTTCTTTCCGTTTCAGTACGGACGCAGTTTCCTAAATTTAGAAAAAGTATTCTCACGAAACAAGACCTTATTCAGTGGCTTAGATATAGTTGGAAACCTTTTTTCCTCAATACTGAACATTAAATATTCAATTCGAAATAATGAAGGGATTTATTAATCAGTTGAATATTTTTAAAATTATACATTTTAAATATATTTACTTAAAAACCATTGAAAATGAGAGGTAACCTAAGATATTCTTATGTCTAAAATTAAAAAAAAATCCAGTGTATTGTCATCAATTTTTTAATTCCATAAATGTAAATATTCATGTAAGTTTTATTTCACCAAAAATGATGTGCATTTTGAATTTGGAAAAGGAACTCAAGGAACTAATGAAAATGATTATTTGTTAGAATCCATAAGACCCAGCAGCGTGCTTGAAAGTTGATAATTAATTAAATAATTTGTACATTATTTAATAAAAAAGGTAATAAAAAGTATTTTTTCTGCCATGGATTTTATGTTTTGTTATGTTTCGAGACTTCTAATTGGATTTCTGATAGTCAGCTTCCATGCACAGTATTGAACATTACTAAACGAGAGAAATTCATCATAGATGGCGTCAAAATAGCAAGTAAACTAAAATCACAAATATATATATATGTATATATATATATATATGTATATATATATAATATATATATATATATATATATAAACCATAAACCATTAGTATTAACAAAATCAAGGATTCTAATATGAGGTGCTGAAATAAGATATTAACAATGTATTGTAGAAATTGCAATACAAAAGTATATATTTAATGTGTCAAAATTAATATAGTCAACTTGTTTAATATTTTTTGAAATTATTAATTTTCATTTTCAGTGACGAAAAATATTTTTAAATTTTAGGAATAGCATTTGAAAAATTTATTTTTTTTGTAATATTATCATCTTTCAAATTTGGCAGAAAGTATATGGGAACTGTTATGAATTTTCTAAGATTCTCTTTAGATTTATTTTATTCTGCAATATAAAAAAACAGTTGACTAATTTTAATTTAATTTTCTGTTAATAATTATTAAGAAACTCCAATGTCATCAGTTTAAAAATCTGTTAGTAAGAAAAAAGCTGAATTTCAGTTGAACTTCCTTTTTTAATTTAAGTATTTTATTACAGATCGAACAAAGAATTTTAAATATTACTCATTAAATAGGAAATTAAGTAATAATACATTAGTTAATTGAAATGTCTGAGAAAACTATAAATAAATCATTCATTTGTATAAAGACATGAAAATATTCGTTTTATTTTATAATATATAAACAAATATTATAAATTTTCTTGTTGAAAAGAAAGTACTAGTAGATACAAGTTAAAAAAAATATATTTCCCAAAATATTTTATTAACTTAGTAATAGTTAATTCATATCATTTCTAAAATATCAGATTTGTTTAAATGTAATAAATAATACTTCTATTTCGAAAAATCAAAAACTCACAATCGAAAAACATCAAATATCTGTAAAAGCATTATACGATGCTTATACTTATATACCAAATTACATAATGACATATAATAATATAGTATTTACACTTATAAATAATCTTACAAAATCTGTATTCTATGAAACCTGCCTATTATTGAAAATCTGTAATATTTCAATTTTATGCTTCATTTCTTTTTCAAATTTAAAATTAAACAGTGCGTAACTGTGAAAAAAAGTTCAGAAATAATCAATAATTTTATGGAATTTTTCATTTTTTAACTTCAAGCATTTAATTATACACGTGTATGTATATATCTATTTTTAAATCAGGCATTAAATCTATAACTGTCATATTAGTCTAAATAATTATATGGGGTGTCGGTAATAGTTTTAGATGTTGTTAGGGTAGAAATAGCTTATAGTTTATAGTTTAAAGTAGATATAATAACTCCTTTTTAATCTATATAAATAATGTGTTTCTGATTTTTACTAATTTCTATCGGAAACAATTTTACTTGAAAATAGTTTGACTATACAGAATAACAGATTTTTTTCATAAATTAAAACTTTACAAGGAATTATGCTTTTTCCTTCATATTTGTGTTAAATGTTTAATTCTAAACAAAAGCATAATCACAATCAAATTTTTTTTTAATTAAAAATGATTTCCTTTAACTTTTTGCTAAAAAAAGATTTTTTAGATAAATAATTCACATACTAGGATTCGTTTCGAAGAAATCTTAAAATGTCTGAATCTTAATTTCATTTTGAAAAATTTCTAGTTTGTGTAAATGCTTTCTTTATCACTTAATCAAGTTACATTAGTTTTTGAGTTTCAGTGCCAGAAACTTGACATAAAGCTAAATAAGTTAACATTTTTAGTTTATCAATCTTAATATTCTCCAAATATTTACTCATATGTACTGAATAGAGAGAATAATTTTATTACTTGTAAATTGGTAACAAAAACTACCTACAGATTATTTACACATCTGCTTAAATTTTGCTCTATAAAAACTTACAGCATTTTTTTTAAAAATGGAAACACATTTACCAGTGTTCAAAAACATCAGTGCTTATTGTGAATTTAGGGGACATAATATACCTAAAACAGCAGGTGTTATTTTTTCTTTGTCATTGTATGGAATGAGAATAGATATTCAAATTAATCCTTCATTTGATTTAAAAATCTGTTAATAGAAATTAAGGCAATCACAACAATATTCTACTCCCTATCTTCTTCAATCATAACTCGTAAAGTGATGACAACAAATGGTTGCATTTAAGGAGAGTTTATTCGGTGTTGTTTGTCTTACAACTTCTAGGTATGCTTAACAGCAATTACATCAATTCACTGGAAATTTCAGGCTTTTCAGATAATGCCATGAAAAATGTGCTAGCATGTATTGATTTTAAAATTCACAGTTTAAGAGATGCGGATTAATAAATTAAACTTGTGCTAATGACGGGTGGATTTCTTGACATCAAAAAATAATTAATATTCTCATTTACATAAAAATATAATCCAGTTTTTCTCTTAATCTATTCGAGTAATTTAACAATGCTACTCATTTTCAAACTCTTTGTTGAATATGTAATTTTCAAAGGATTAATTTGATATTTTCTGATACTTTATTTGAAATATAAGAAGTTATCTTCTGTACTGTTTTATGACTTACAAATTTCACGATTCTTATATCGTGGTTTATGGGAATAATTGAATTTTTCGCGATACATTTATAAACATCAAACAATTTGGTATTAGCTTATTGAAACTTACTACCTAATTCAGATCTTACAGCGACTATTAGAATGCATATTAATTCAATAAAAATAATTTGATTGCATTACTTTCAAAATTCCAAAAATATACCGACAAAAATACTTGTAATTATAATTGCATGTGATATATATTTATATATATATATATATATATATATATATATATATTATATATATATATATATATATATATATATATATATATATATATATATATATATATGTGTGTGTGTGTGTGTGTGTGTGTGTGCGTGCGTGCGTGCGTATAATATGCACATAGCCAGTGGCTTGTGGCCTGGGAAGAAGCTGAACGCTTTGTGGGAATATTGGCTGATGCGAGCAATAGGAAGCCTGGTGTTATCCTTCTGCTTAAAGGCATTGGGTAATTCCTGAAGGTAAGAGAGCGTCACACGACTAAGCACATCCTTCATGCAATGTTGGACTGTCATAATGCCATAAATACGAACAGGAGATTACCCGGAATCATGCGCAATGACAATCTAAAATCGTTATGCCACTTTGTCTTGTGATAGGGTTATCCACAATTGCTGTAGGAATTGACGCGTCTCTACATTCACGCCACACTCGTTTGCGGAAACTATCACTAAAGAAACAGAAGCTTGATTAATCTGAGAATAATTAAGAAAAACATTAAAGGTAATATTTAATCAATTTTTCTGCTAATTATTTTCAATAGTTTTACTATAAAGAATACATTTATATTTATTAATTCCTGTGTATCAAATATAAAATTACAGTAAAATAACTTTTAATATATTTAAATTTAACTGCTTTCAATTTGCACTTAAAATTTATAAAAATACTATTGAAATTAACACCTTGGCCCTTGCAATTACTAAAACGTACCGCTTAGCATGGACCAGAGAATATGTTTTTAATGCCTACTATCTTTTGATCGATTTTCGAACAGCTTAAAATAGCATTACTAGAGAGAATTTGTTTCATGGAATGTTATAGCTGGAAATTCTTGAAAAGTTGGATCAATGTTAGTTCAAACGTTTTTGACAAGAAAGACATTCAACTGAGTAGAATGTAAAATAAAATCAGGATCTGATTTGTCAGATGCATTTTATACTGAAAATGAGCTGAACGTAGGTGAATTCCATGGCAATTAGGAACTCTGATAGAAAGCAATTTTTATTTTATTCAAACGTTCATTTTTATTTAATTTATTCCGTAGCATTCTCAGGCGACATTAGAAAAAGAACAACAGCATTTATATCAGAAGCTTTCACATGTTCCCTTGAGGTAGCAACAAAACGTATTGAATTAATACCAGTGTAGGAAAAACTAAATTGATGACAGTGACAGACAGAAACACAAATTTACAATTATTGAAAATTAATGAATATAAGATTTAATATGGCTAACATATGTTATCGTATTTTGTAAAACTAATTTAAATGCATAAATAATATATATATATATATTTATATATATATATATGTATATATATAGTAAAATTTTTATAAGAGTAATATTGATGAAATACCTAACAGATATTCAATTTTTAATTTAATATAAACTTAAGTTAATCAATGCCTTCAGAATGTTTGGCAGAAGTCAAAACTTCTAGTTGATTTAAGAATATTTATTATGGAATAAAACTGCATTTTTGAAACTTCACCTGAGATATTCCAAATAAAATAATATGCAACTTTTATTGAACATTTTAGTATTAGATACATGCTCAGTTTATTTAAATTTCTTCTCATTTTTTTTTAATTTCTAGGTAAAATCAGTAATTACGTTAAATATAAACTAATATGAAAACACTCCACATTCTAATTTGCAAATTAACATTATTTGGAGATGAATGTCACTGAGTGATTATAAGATTTTATTTTTATAACACTAAATCCACCATTTTATATAAATACCAAAAATTTACAATTTAAAAACGTTCTATTATTTAAATAACATTAAAATGAAAGGTGATATCATGTGTTTTCTATGTATGAAGAGGAATTTAATACTATTGAATAATAATTATTGATGAGTATTAATAACTTTACATATTTACTGCAACATTTAATTTGGTCTCTCAGAATATTTTAGTTAATGCATTACATAACCAATAACTCAATGATCTTTTCTGATGATGATCTTCAGATATGATCTTCAGATATACTAACATGTGATTTGCTAAGGCCTACATAATTAAATCAAATGAATAACTTTCATTTATTTAATTATTAACAAATTATTGTTTAGTTTTAAATGTCTTAATTTATTATTGTTAAAATATCACTAATTATGTTTTTGAAAATACGTTTATACTTCAATGTATAGTTTTTTTAAAAAATAAATGCCGGGCTTCTCGAAGTTATTTTGAAGTTTTGAAAATAAGAAATAAGGGAATGAAATAAAATAAAATTCAATCTTCAAATAAACATTTTTAAATATGATAAAAAAAACTTATCCTGACATAAAACAGAAAAATTGGTATTATTGATGATGATATATATATACCTTGTTGTTCTCGTGTACCAGCTAGGCTGCACAATTGAGGTACGCTGCACCACTTTTCCAACTGAACCGTATTTGGTGTGGAGTCCTACTTCTTCAGAAGACACAAATGCCATAGGGACCCACTTATAGGGTAGGCAACAATTCACGCCTTAATCACACTCAAGGAAAGGACAAAGACAGGATAGAAAGAGAGAAAGTGCATCCATACCTGAAACGGGATTCAAGCCCAGGACCTCCCTATCCGTAGTCAGGCATGATCACTAGACAAGTTGGGAAGCCATATATATATATATATATATATATATATATATATATATATATATATATATATATATATATATATATATATATATATATATATATATATATATATATATATATATATATATATACATATTTATACACATACAATACATAAATATATATATATATATTATATATATATATACACATTTATACACATACAATACATATATATATATATATACTAAAAACAAAAATATGCCTTTAAAATTGTAATAAAATGTTAGCATTGCGATAGTAATGGGTTACTAACAAAATGGATTATCAATGGATCAGATCAGATGTACAATTTCCAACTCGTACATTTTCCCCTTTTTAAAGACTTAACTACCTCAAACCAAAGATTTTATTCTTTGATTTTATTTTTCTCTGATTCTCCACTATATATACATCAACTTTTCCTCAAAAGATTTTTTTCCTTCTTTTATGTCCGGCGTACTTATCGCACCAAGCCTTGAGCATAAGTGCCCCTTCAGCGTGATAAAAAAGTAACGATGTTATCAAGAAGGGAATATGTTTGATCTTAACTATAACTTTCTCAAATGTGTAACATAAAAAAGTTTTACATAGAAAAGAACTAAATAATACTCTTGGGATCATATTTTTTGCTAACTCACTGAATTTCTTTTTATGTTTCATCTGTAGAAAACGTTATTTTGAAATATTTCTTTTTTATAAATGTGCTGAAAGTGCTACTTTGGTGTTTTAATATCTAGCAATGACTTTTAACTACCCATTGAAAAACATAATTTAAAATGGTATGAATGCAAATTAAGATGATTTATATCTGGATATTTTTCTATTTAATTGAAATATACGAAAGATTTTAGGTTAAATTGGAATGAATAAAATGTTTACAATCATTAGATTACACACACACACACACACACACACACACACACACACACACACACACACACACACACACACACACACACACACACACACACACACACACACACACACACATATATATATATATATATATATATATATATATATATATATATATATATATACTATGTTTTAATATTCATACGCTTAAGTATTCATATGTATGTAATACTAGTAGTTTTGATACATTTTAATAGATGATTCACAGGGTAAATTTTTGGTAATATTTTAAAAATGCTTTCACAATAATGAAGAATGTACATGAATAACATACGTAAATAACATAAGTGAATAATACTATAATAAATAACATATGTGCATTTTCTTTCTTTTTTGTGTATCGGGAAAAGTAAGAAAAGTTAACTAAATTTTTTTTTAAAAAGTTAGATTTTTATATTTTTGGCATGAAAATTAGTTTCTTGTTTCGTCAAAATAATTTTGTCATAACTTATAAATTTTTCCCCAAAGCTTTACAAAAATGATATTTTGTATTTTAACTTCACATGGATATTAATTAATTTTATTTTAGTCGTTGAAAAGTAGAGAATAGCTTTTTTTACTAAACATTGCTCTCTTAAAGTATTTTATTATAGATTTCAGACATAAAACTAGTTGAAGAAAAACACAGGATTAAAATATTTATAAAGTTATTATTAGTTTTAACACTAACATTTTTTTAAAGTTTGAAAACTTCTGATATCAATTATTTCAATACTACTTGTTAGATATAAGTACGTAAATTAAATTAATTTTTTTCTCGAAATAAATTTATTGTCATTCAGTATGATGAAACAGTAATTTTTTTATTGAATTAAATTTAAAATTTCTCTCTGCTTTTTTAAACATTTTGATCGAAATTTAATGTATCAAATATCGTAACAAAGAGAAATTGTGACGTTGATATAATATATTATGTTGATATATTTAGTTCCAGTGTAAATCATATATCTTGTATTACTATTATTTTTGATTATTCTTGCTTAATTATTAATTGCATTCAATTATTTTTGAGCTAATTAGCATAATCCATTTTAAATAAGTTAACTTATAATTAATACCGCAAACACGGGACAGTTTATACTGAAAATTAAACATTTATTTTAAGTTTTATTGATATGAGAAGTAGTATAAGTGATTTAATTAATTACAGTAAAATGCTTTTGCTTAGTTTCTTTTAATAGTTTCTTTTCAACCACAAAAAGATTTTACAATTTATGGAATTATAAAGTGTTATATGTTTGTAATACGTAACAAAGACATTGGGCGAAAATATCACTTGTTTTTTGTATCGAGAATAGAAATCATTCAGTATATATATATATATATATATATATATATATATATATATATATATATATATATATATATATATATATATATATATATATATATATATATATATATATATATATATATATATATATATATATATATATATATATATATATATATATATATATATATATATATATATATATATATATATATATATATGTTTTTTATTAATATTAAATTTGAGTTAATTGCTAAATTAGCTAGTTATTATAGTTATTATAAAATAATCTCTTTTCTGAAGTAATGTCTTAAGTCTTAAATTTAGATAATCGAAATTTATTTTTCAAACTAAAAACACATATTCTTTTTCCAGGATTTAATTATATACTTGATTCTTAAAAATGATCAATTAATAAAAATCCTAAGAAAATTACATTTTAAAAATGATAATAAATTTATTTAATTACATTTCTATTTAGATACTTTTTTTAAAAAAAGAGATCAAAAGCGTTTCTCCCCTTCTCCATAAAGAAGAGAAGAGTCAGGGGAACGAGGGAGTGATGGGTGAAGTACGAGAAGAAACAACAATGTTCTGTAAGTTCCACTCATGTTTTAGAATGTTTGCTTTTTCAAGAATATTTATCATCAAGATGTGAAATTTGGCTTCTGAAGAAAGCTCTTTCTTTGGATCTTTTAATTAAACTACTCTTTTGAAAAACATTTAAGTCTTTTATGTTGACTTATACACATAAATCAAGTACACGGTTCATATAATTTTGCTTAAAGCTTTAATTTTTTTACTTAAATTTCATTAAAATAATGATTATATTAAAAAATTACAGTTTAGTTAACAAATTTCTTTTCATTTTTAGAGAAAACCATATTTTATGTTTACATAGAATGATTACTATTAAATATACATAAAGTTATCAAATGTAATATACTAAAACTGTGATTATAATGAAAGGAATAAAATACCTTTATCCATTTAATATATAATGCATTTTAAAGAGTTAATTGTTTTGAAAAGAATAAACAATAAAGGTAATTAACTTTCTTTTACACATTAAATAATAAACCCTTATTCTAATTAATTCATAATACCAACTATTTACAGCCCGAATTTCTTTATTATTTCAAATATATATATATACGTTTTGAAAATTAATAATAATATATATATATATATATATATATATATATATATATATATATATATATATATATATATATATATATATATATATATATATATATATATATATATATATATATATTATGCATATTAATTTTCAAAACGTATTTAAAAATGTGTATGAAATTATCTTACTCTCTTGAAATTAACTTTAAATATTTAATGCCCCACATTTCTTGTAAAGGTTATGAGATTAAATTTATTAAATTCTGTCTGTAATTATCCTTTTGGATCTGCAACTTGCTTAAAAAAATTATACTGAATTTAATAAAAAACACTTGCCTTAAAATTTGTTTTGAGTATTTTAATTTTTTAATATAAATTTATATGAAAATTGAAATTAATAAAGTGCAAAAATGATATTGATAAAAGGAGTTTTTTTTAAAATTTTTATCAACAAATAGCAAGTTTTCCCGTTTTTCAAAAGATATCGGAATAAAAAACAAAAACACAAACAATTTCGAAGAAAAAAGCATGGTTTAAAATATTTTTAATATAAATCTGTCTCGCATAAAACATTATTGTTCTAACTAAAACTTTTGAAGAATTTTTAAGACGATTCGCTTCCGAATAGACAGTTATATTGTTATTTTTTGTTGGTCTTGACTATCCAGCATAGGAACCACAGGTGCAATATTTTCAAAAGTTTGAACGATTTCAATTTACCTATTTCCTGAACAACTGAACTTTTATATATTTTGAAATACTGAAATATGGGAGATATATCTTCTATATATTGGAAAAGTTCAAGTTTACTATAGATAAGTGAATTATGACACGAGTGAGTTTGCTGGCATAAAAGTTAGGAAATTTTTTAAGAAATTTAGCATGACTCATTACACCTATCTCATTATACTATTTTTCATTCGTCATAAAGTCATTTTTATTGACTATAATTGTGAGAATTACAGTGTGATTTTACAGTATTTTTGAATAGTAATTATAGTATTCAGCTCTTCACATACTTCCAGTCTTTAAACTATTTTCGTTTTTGAGTCTCAGATTTTTTTTAACAATATACATTAATTATATGGACATATTTCAAAGTGACTGGGATAGTTTATTTATTATAAATACTGCCTTATTATGAAATATGAAATATACATATATTGCTTGAAATAAATGTAAAATAAATAAAATTATTCTGAATATCACTGTGTTTAGCTGTTACAAAAAGAAAGGAAGTCACTAAATTATAACTTTCTGTGCGATATATATATATATATATATATATAGATAGATAGATAGATATGAATACATATATATATATATATATACATATATATATATATATATATATATATATATATATATATATATATATATATATATATATATATATATATATATATATATATATATATATATATATATATATATATATATATATATATATTGTAGGTAAAACATGCTAAATTTATGCATATTTTCGCTAAAAATGGTTTTTCTAATGATTTGGTGTCATGGTGACTTTTGGTGAAATTCTTAGCTTATAGAAATTTCAATTTATAAATATTTTAATTTAGGTGTTAGATATTTATGGTAGAATCTATCAAAGAAGATTAAAGACCAATATTAAGTGTGATAGCTAAGAACTTTCTAGAAACCTCAGCGAAACTTTTTGAACTTCCAGCCAAATCAGGTACAAATACCGCCACCCAAAATGGAAGAGTTAGGGAAGAGGATCAACCTTGAATGCTAGTCTATTGTATAGAAGATGTTGTCTGTCTGGGATATTAAAAATATGTTGGAAAACTGTTTCCTGTTGCTGATAAAAACAGAATTGGAGTTATGTAATTGTAATTTCTTCGATTGTAATTTCCTTTTAAGCTATTGCTTTTCTCGGCTCATAATCAACACGAACCCCGGATCGTGATACAACTGATGTCAGAAATGGGACTGAAAAATTAATATAGAAGATCACCATAAAAATTGATATGGAAAAAATAAAAAATCATGAACAATTGGCTGAGCAAATGACCGAGACGAAAGCTAGACAAAAAGAGATAAAAATTGGATGGAAAGAGATGAAAGCTGGCTAGTAAAAAATGAAATCTGATCAGGGAGAGATTAAAATAGAAAAGATGAAAGAGGTAAAATCTAAGGAGCTTAAAGAAAAAATGTTATTTTTTAAAGTAGTTTTTAACATAATTCAGTGGAAGATGAATAATGGAAATTAAAGTAATTCAGTTGAAACTAAAATTTTAGATGTAGAATAAAACGTTAAAAAATATTAGAGAATATGAATAGGGCGACTGAAAACTTGATGAACAAAATGTCAAATATAGTCATGATGAACCCAATGGTACATTTATACCGTCTCTAGCCCCAATTAAACTCTCAACATTTGGTGAAAAAACATCCTGTCAAATATACGTAACACAGTATACGACGGTACTGGAAGCTAATGGATGGGACTTCCAAGAAGAAGCACTTTACCTGGCAGCTTCCTTTACAGGATACACGGCCGATATTTTCAAGACGCTTCTGGAAGATCAATGGCATGATTTATAATCCCTATTAAGTGAAATTTCTCTGTGATTTGAAGAGAAGTGAATTAAAGAGTATAGCCGGCTACAGTTAAAGCCCCACTATGAAAAATCTTGTGAAAATCTGCTAAAATTGGCTGCAAATATTCAGCAACTTTTCCATGTAGGATTTTCAGACTACCTAGTAGAGGCCTGTTAGAATCTGATCTTCCAGCATTTCATCGATAATTAGAGGTACTAAAAGACACAAAAAACACTTAGTCTCGTCTATGTTAAATGCTAAGATATCGAATCTACATTAGTTTATGCACAAAGATAGAGGCTGCCCAGCAGGCTGCATTTAATTAGAGTCTCAATTAAAAGCCGGCACTCAATAAGAGTAGTCTCTATTACTGATTCGGAATCTGTTTTCATAAGGCAAATAATTTTCGACAAAAAGTCTGCAACTTAGAGCTACATGAAAATGGCAGAAATACAAAATTTTAACGTAAGATTTGCTGTGCAGCCGGACACTTTCTTTAAATTAGTTAAATCTGACTGACTGAGATGGCAAAAATAATTTTCCATCACATAAGAAAAACCTACATTATCGCAAACAAAACTATTTATAGTAATACAGAATGCGGAAGCATTGTCGAAGCTTAAATGTTGCCGAAAGATAGAAATTCAGTTGAACTTGTGGTGCAGATGGATACTTCCATAGAAACTGTCTGTTACTTAATGATGGTGGATTTAATCTTTTTTTCACATCAGGGATCACAGTGAAACTTCTCACGGAAATACCGACACATAATTAAAGAACCCTTGTAACGAAATTCACTGATATTTTCTAGAATTAAGAATTGACATCTACTAATAAATTCATCGCTTCACCAAGTTACTGTTTCACTGACATCGAAACCAAAGAAATGAAGTGAGAAAGGACTCGGTGAAACACAAAAAAAATATTCACATATAAATCTAATTTTGCAATAAAATAAATCTTCCAGTATTAAATCAAATTGGCTGGACATCTTAACCTGCAGTCCTACTACAAAACAGTATTTGGCTTTATAGGACTCACCTCATACTAGAAATGGCATGTTATATACAGGAAATAAGGAGTCCGCTGAGGAACGTTACTTCAAATGGCAGCTTGTAATTCCAAAATAAATAATTTAGAATGTTTCGAAAGAGATGTACAGTATCCCTACTGAAGACAAATTCGAAGTGAAGAAGACTACAGAAAATTCGAGAACCCTTCTATTTTAGAAAAATGAGACACGATATATATATGTGGTGCCAATGTTGTGATGACTGTGAAGCACATAAGGAACCAAAGAAACGAAGTAAAGTGAAATTGCATTGGTATAACATAGGGAACACCCTTAAAGCGGATAGCATAGTACTTTTTAAGACCACTACCATGATCTTCAAATGGAAGCAAAAGTATCTTAGTTGTCATCCTAAGCGTTCTCAATTCCTGATCAAGAAGCTATTACAGTAGCTGATGTTATAGTCCAACATTGGGTTTCCAGATTCGGTATACTCTTACAAAATCCTTCAAATCAAGAGACGAATTTTACCTCTGCCTTCACACCAAAAATTGAACGACATGATAGAGAGATTTAACCAAACCATCTTAAATAAACCTTTACGAAGTTTGAGACTAGAAAGCTACCACAATTCCTGCTTGCATATCGCAATAGCGTGTGCAAGAGATTACCAGATATATTATATCTCAGATTCTCTTTGGTCGTGAACTTCATCTTCCTTGTGATCTTCAGTTCAGTCGCCCATCGGAAAATGCATCTTCATCCCCAGAGTAATACCTTTGTGATCTCCATGCATGTCTTGAAGAAGTCAATTACTTTGTATTATGTTATGTAATATTAAGAAAACTTAAAACATATAAATTCCTTAAATAGTACTTGTGTGTGTGTGGTTCTAGTTTAACTGATTCTATTTATGATATTTTTTATTTTTTATTACAATTCAGATAATTTTTGAAATATATTATCATTTTATGGATTTATAAAAAATTAGTTCCATAACATGTGATTAAATTTCGATGGGAAAAACCTTTCGAAATCAATTGTAACGATTTCAACTTGCTAAGACACCGAATTGCAAATCTGATAATTTTACGGACTTAAATATAGATTTTATTATTTTCAGCCGACCAGTTTCACCCATTTGCCAACCTGTGCGAGTGGTTAGCGTTCTTGAATCCTGCGCTGTAGGTCCCAAGTTCGATTCCCGGTTCTGCCATGGATATTATTTTCATTCTCTGTTATTCCTGTGTTTCTCTGTCTTTTCTTCTTCTGTGATGATGTATGAATGTTGCCCACTATATAAATAGGTTCGTGGAAAACGCTACTTGCCTCCGTGACTTGATTCATAGCCCGCTGGGTAACAACAAATGAATAGCAGTTTCTTGCCTTGTTGAGGCATAAGATTCGTCACCTAAGTGCCCGCCATTGGAAAAAAAAATTCAACCATTTAATTTAATCATAAGGTACAGTTTTATATTAAAAATATATAAATAACATTAGGTGATTAGTTTATTTTTTCCATTTTCAGATCAGAAATTCATTTGCGATAAGAATCTACTATTTTTTGTTTAAAACATTTCCCAAGAAAGTTAAAGAAAGTTATTTTTTAACGGTAAAATTTTCCGGATCCTAAAATACATGATATAGCATATAGTATTTTATATTAATTAATGTAATCTACTCTTAATTTCTTTATTGATTATAATCAAATACAACTGCTAAATTTATAATAATCTAAAATTTATATTATCATAACATAAATTTTAGATTATTATTAATCTAAAATTTTTTATGTACTAATGTTATTATATATATAAAACTATTCCGATATTAATAAAAATTTCCTATATCCATCTATTTTCTTATGATTCCATGTTTTTCTAACCTAAATAGAAGGTAAATAAGAAAATCCTTGCAGTTTTCTCGTTTCTATTGAATGAAGTGAGAATATATATGCAAATTAGTTTATGACGTCGTTGGGACACAGGTCAGTAGTGAGTAGAAATATCAATCGTTATAAAAGCAGGTCTATCGCGAACGCTCATCAATCGCAACCCAATGATCATAAAAAAACATGGACGTGATGAAGGAATTAGTTCAGTGTCGTTTACTTTACGATTTCAAATGGCTTTATCAAATACTACCTTAAGTCAAGTAACATGTTAAGTATTTCGGGATAGTGCTATAAATGAACGTATGGCAAGGTGTCTCATAACCGAGACACATCATATTCCATTGTGTGCTGATCAGTGACGAAAAGTGAGTCCTGTAAATACTCTCAAGTGTTTCTAACATTATTTGTCATTCCAGGATACCGTTCCCGTACAGAGCAAAACCATCTATGCACCCGCGCAAGATTATGCCTTGTGTCTGGTAGACTAGTTTTCAAGTGGATCCCTATGAGCTACCACCAATGTGTCACTGCAGATATGTACTCGCAGCAATTGAAATGTGCACAACAGGCATTTGAAAAGAACGGAGCCATCACTGGTTGATTGCAAGAATATACTGTTCTGGGACGATAACGACCAGCCGCTTGTTACGCGATAGTCCTAGGATAACATACAGCGACTTAGTTGAGATACTGTACGCCATCCTTCTTACTCATCTAACTCTGCACCATCCTGTTACATCCTACTTCATTCCTAATACAATAATTTTCTTTGAAAAACCTTCAGCAATGAAGCAGACTTGATACAAATTTTACCGCAAGAGGATTGCACAATTTTAGACACGCTGGTAGAAGGTGCTGGATTTATACATTAGTAATAAATTTTCAAAAAATGAAATTGTATTTTAAAATGTTAAAATATTAGTTTTCTGTTAGTATATTTCTGTAAATTCATTCAAATTTATTTCAAAGTAATTCCTTTTTAAAACCAGTGAAATTATTTTCATAATGGTGATTTATTGTTAAAGAATTGAAATAGCAAATTATTTTGATTTGCCTGCATGTTATCTAAACTATAAAAATTAAATTCTTTAAAAATCTATTTAATATTTTTCCTATTAGAAATTTGTAAATCTTTTGAAATATCAAAATATTGTAGTGTCCTAATAAATATCACATGATTCATAGAACATGAAAACAATATATGAACCACTAAAAAGAAATAAAATACTGTATATTAGTAATTTTATTTAATAAAATATATAAAAATAAATATCTATCAAGCATCACAGTAATATTAAAACAATTTTGATCCTGAACTATTGAAAAAAATGATTAAGAGAGCTATATTGAATGAGCAGAAATCGAAAATGGTTGAACAAAAAGAATGAAAAAGTGATTGTGAGATTATAGTTTTCGCCTTGTCATCAATTTGTTTTCATCCAAGATAAATCTCATGAGGTGACAAATCTATATTTCTCAATGAAACATTCCTGCATTAAGTTTCCTCTTATTTAATCAAATCAAAACAAATGGTAATGCTGTTCTGGAAATTTTTTCATACTTTGGAGAACTTAGACAGTTTGTTTTATGATATTTTCTAGATTTATTTTTATAAATACTATTGTATTTCGTTTAAGTTATCACGAGAATATATAATTATTAGTATTTAAACTTAATTCACTGATGCACGTTTATTGATATTTTATAAATAATAGTGAGTTTGATGATTATAAATTAAAGTGAGACACAATTAATAAATTCAAAAAATAGATTATAGATTTAAATATATAATAACAAACAGTAATAATAGTTTATATTAATATAATAGCATGATTATATATATATATATATATAAATATATATATATATATATATATATATATATATATATATATATATATATATATATATATATATATATATATATATATATATATATATATATATATATATATAAAGGAATTATTTCAAAGTGCATAATGCCATGAATTTACTATAAAATTTTCCATAAATCAAAATATTAACATGCAGTCCTCAATTTCAATTTCATCCTCTCTTATTTCAGCTTGCAAATTGAAGTTTATCATATTATGGAGAAAGATCATGGTCACCTGTGGATAATACAATACACCCAGATGCCTTGGTGGGGTTTATTTAAGATGTATTGATAGATTTTTAATTCAGATTTAGTATCAGCCTCTTGGGCCTTAGAAACCTGGAGTAATACGATAAATAACATATTAATAAGTCGATATAACCTTTGTTTCTAGGAATATATCTTCGAAAAAAAAACCTTCAGTCACTCACATTTGATACTAAACATGGCTTTTATTTTACAAGTGCACACTTGATAACTATAAAAATCCCACTTGAGGATTTTTAACTCAGATTTAGTATCAGCCTCTTGGGTCTTGGGAAGCTGGAATAATACGATAAATAACATATTAATAAGTAGATATAACATTCGATTCTAGGGATATATTTTCGAAAATAATCTTCAGTCATTCACATTTGATACTAAACATGCCTTTTATTTTACAGGTATACATTTGATAACTCTAGAATTCACACTTGAGGATTTTTTGAGCATCACTATAAGGTAAGGGAATAAATAAATTTTAAAAAGTACAAATACTTTAAACCATAAAATTATCAAATTAGAACAAATAACTTGGTCATCTTTTTTGAAAACATAATAAATTCTCTAATGTTTGTATTTTGTGTATTAGTCTTCTTTTGTCCCTTTTTATCCACAGAAACTACTTAAATCTGTATGTAAAATTCTTATTACAAATACGTGTAAATGTATTTGTAATAAGAATATTAATGCCCAAAGTAGATACATAACACAAATTTGATAATGATGTATTTCAAATAATAAAATATTTATAGGGATATTATTTTTGTATTTAGCACTAAAATATCATTTATAATATTATAGACATATACTGAAAAATTTTAATGACGTATCTTTCAAGAAATCAATAGATCTATTATTTCTGGAAAAAATATATTAATACAATTATTCAACACAAATTGTACAACATAATAATCAATACAATTACTACATTCTTAAGGAATATTGTAATAAGTAATTTCAAGTTTGAAAATATCTATAGCTGTAATGAAATCCAAAATTTCAAAATTTTATGTGAAATATTACTATATTATTAATATTTTTTAGTAAAACATTGAATTTCAAAGCATTTATTAGAAATATTCCTGGAAATTTATATCATAGATTGAAAATTAAGTGATCAAGTAAATGTCAGTTTTCAGAGAATTTAATATTTTTAAAGCAATAGAAGTCATCTTAAAACTTCAGAAATTATTTTGTGCACTAAGTAAATGCAAATGTTGAGATTTTCATAAAATAATTTTAAATTTCAAATTTAATGTAAGTCAAGAGAAGCTTAAAGCAAATTGTGAGAATTTCAATTGAAAAGTGATGAAAGCTGAATTAATAATTTTAAATATAAACTAATAAGAACTTATGTAGATTATTTCTCCTTACGTGATAATTCTTAATAACTATGCTGCGAATTTCTTTCTAAATGTAACATTTCTAACCTTTAAATTCATTTCGTCTCTTATAACATCTAACATTTTATGTAAGAGAAATTGTTCTTCAGTGAATAGCACGAATATGTACATGATTTCCTATTTTCTTTTTATATTCTTAAAACACTCGATTCAAAATTACGTTATAGATTTACAATAAAATTTTCAATTTTAAATACATCGAAAATCCTGAGTTACTTTAGAGTTAAAATTTCATTTCATCTTTATTTATTTTCAGTAAATCTCCATGATTTTTTTTCTTGATTAAAAAATAAAATCAAAACTCAAATCGAAATGTTTCTATAAATTTATTAATATTTATTTATTTTATAGAAAAAATAAATGTACGTAAATAATTCATTCTATAGTTGTAAACAAGGTTTATTATATTGTAAGGAGGTGAGGTATTTTTTTTAGAAAACAATACATAAAAGTCTGCAAATACAGTCTAAAGAAATGCTGAATAATATTTTATTTCTAATAGGAAAGCTTCTGTCAAGTTACATTATGTATAACAATAAAACTTTAATTTATTTCAGTTTTTTTCCAATTGTAGTTCACATAAGTGAATTTATATAAATCTATATGTTATGAAGAAACAATATTATAGATTTGTCTAAAGAAAATTCAAGTAATGTTGAGACTTTAATAACAATTGACCAAGCTAAATTTTTCTTTCTCAAATAAATTCTTGCATTCAATAAACATGCATAATTATATTTAATATTTTGATTTAATTAATGTCAGTAGACAAAATTTCCAGCCATTTTTGATGAAAATCATAAATTTTTATCTTCTCAATTGTTATTTTCACTTCATAATAAAATGTTGTTTTTATAATAAATATCTCAAATTATTAAAACTGATTATTTTTCATTGACAAATAAATTTTTCCGTAATATCTTACAGGACTTATTTACTTAACATTTAGTAAATTCTTTCAATTAGAATATTTACTTTTATTATATATTCTTGTTACAAAATTATTCATTTATTATTTTGATTCCCTCTAAGAATAAACATTTACAGATGAGATAAAATTTACTAATAAAAAATTTAAAAAACTTAATGCTTCAGAAATGTATCTCAATTGTATATAAAAACAGTTTGTTTTATTAAATTATTGCAGACTTGTCAAATAAGAAATAAATAGCAATAAATATCATACCTGTAAACACATACACACCATTATTTACAAGTATGTGAATATATATTTTCCATTTTACTTAAACAATTTACTTTAAAATGACATTTAACTCAAAGTATCACAATTTATGACAACTCTAAGAAATAGGAAAGTATTCAAATTTAATTTAAATCAGTAAACTTTGATTTATAAATGCATACGACTTACATAATGAAAAATACTAATATTTTTGTTTTAATTTTGAGGAATTATTTTAAAGTTCAACTTTATCATGTTACACTGGAAAATATACATTTTCAAATACAGTGTTGTTAAAACAAATCAAAACTTTTGCAAATATTTTTATTTTGACACATAATTGCTGCAAGTGAGTGATATTTTTTTCAGTAGTTTTTCATATTATTTGCTGAAAACGAATTTCTCTAAGCATATTTAAAACATGCCATAAATTTTAAATATTTAAATTTTGCATTTTACCATTATTTTAAAAAAAAATCTATAAAAGTATATTTTAGTTTATATTTTTAGACACCATAGAATATGGAAATGATAAACTAGTGCTTTTTCAAAACATTTTTTATGAATATAGAAGTTGATTGACAAGATTTTATTATTGGAAACAATCAGTATTTATAATATCATTGTTTTTTATTTGCTTAAATGTATCAAGAATAAAAAAATACCAATTTAATTTAAAATATAAATATTAATTCTTATGTTCAGGTGAATTTTAAAGAATCCATTGTTGCATTGAAACAATAAAATATGATTTTTGCCACCAACTATCATTGTTCTCAAAATATAAATACGAATTTTATGTTCAGGTGAATTTTAAAGATTCCATTGTTACATTAAAACAAAAAATATCATTTTTGCCACAGACTATCATTGTTCTTAATCCTTTCAGTTTTTATTTATTTTTATTTATATTAATTTAAAATTTCATTTCTGATAATTTTCTGAAATAAAATAGAATGAAATAATTTTCTGAGTTGTACTGATTAAATTTTATTTTTTAACATTCGATAAAAAAAATTTCCCCATGTATGTAGGAAAATTGAATGTTATGAAAAATATTATTTCTTTAACTCATCACAGTATTCTGTCTCAAATGTAAATTAGATTTACAATGTTTTCTGTTTTGAAACATCAGACTGGTAGGAAAATAACAAATAATCGTCTGTATTATAATTAATAAAAGAGGGCATTCGAAACAGCTGTGTTGATTCATAAATAGTAAAATAATACAAAGAAACAGAAGTAGTTACTGATACAAAAGTTTGCTTATGATTTCAGAGAAATTAGTTAGATGTAGAAGGAAATGAAGAGCTTTATCAGAATATGTACGCTAATTTGATGAAAACTAAAACTAAGCTTCATTAGATCAATAATGTATCTTAAAAATGTAAAAATTTATTTCAATTATGGAATTTAGTATCTATAAAAATGTATTAGTAATTTATCTCAACGTCCATCAAGATAAGAAAAAAAATTAATTATTCTTAAACTATATTAGAAATATGCAAATATTATCCATAAAAATTAGATCATCAAGAATCCAAAAAATCTTGCACAACAATTATAATTGTTCTCAAAAGGAAAAAATACTCTTTTCTTACATTGACATTTTTCTTATACACCATACATTTCATCTTATGTTGACACATTTTCTTATATTGAGTAGCAAAACTCAATATAAAAAAATAAAAATACTGATGAATAAATAAGCACTTTATTAGAAACAATATGCAGATAATTCTGCATGATAATTTAGTTGCATAAGAATGTCACAAATACAAATGTGATGCAAAATAATTAATATAAATATTACACAATATTTAGATTTATTACACAATATTTAGATTGTTACACAATATATAGATTGTTTAAGAATCTATAATTATAGGTAATTTACAAATAGAAAGTCCTGATTTTCATCTATGTATCATCTGAGTGTGATGCAGGCTTGCTCAGACAATTTTATTTAATAAATATGAAATCCATTAAGAGAGCTTTATATTTTAGCTAAAAATTTATTATATATATATATATTCATTTTGTCTACATATATAAAATCTATTAAGGATATCTTTTTAGTATTAATTAATTTGAAATACTTCCTTCTGTGACTAATTATGTTTTGAATACGGTGGTAAATATTATAGAATATTTTGTCTCAGAATGCATTCTACGGAAAAATCTCATTATAGTAGTACATGGGAGATTTTACCCTGGGGAATGTCTAAAATTTTCTATTGCTTAGATTCCTCACCTTTGAAACTACGTTCCTTGTCAGTCTAATAGTAAACTTCTTTGCATGTGTATGTGTGTAAGATTTTGTAAACTTTTCTTAAATTTATATTCTTATCTAATTTTTAATACGTTAGTTAGAGGAAATTAGTTTTTAGATAAAAACATTGTTTATTTCATTTTCTTCAAAAAATAGTTTATTTATTTATTTTTGATGCTATCTCTATACTTCTATGTGTAAAAATACATATATATATATACATTATAAACATACATATGTATTCTTAAAATGTAAAATAATGGAAGATGTAAGTCTTTATTTTTAAATAAATAATTTTAATTTTATTACTATAAAACAAAAACATGCCAAACTAGGCCGAAATTTTCAAATGATAAAACAAAAAATTTAATTATTTATATTTGTTTTTTTGAAGTAAACCATAATTTTAACATGGATACCGTTTTTGATTGATTACATTAGCTCAAATTTTTCCAAAATAAAGTTGTTTAAATTTGAAAAATATAATAATACTTCATAAAATAATTTAGTATTTGAAAACAAATTTAATAATTATATTGATTTAAAAAATTTAATTTAAAAATTTAACGTTAGTTTATCTATTATTTTCAGTGTTTTACATTTTCTATTTCCAATATTTTAGCTTATCTAGAAAGTTAATTTTCAAATAATTTGCTTTCAACTAATTTTAATTCATAATCATAATTAGGAGTAAATCTGAAATGTAAAACATTCTTCACATGTAAGCATTTCTATTCTTATATGTGGAAAAATGAGTTAAATTTATATACTATACGTATATACATAGAATATAAATTTGTATTTATCCAACAGATGCTTCAAAAGGGGTTAAGCAACTTGAGTGGAACAGTCTAGCATTTTTGAGCACAGACCCTCTGGAGTGTAACAAAAGATGCCTAAAGTTTTCTTGGTACTTCTGACTTGCATTACAGGGAATATGTATTCAAATTCACTTCACAATGTTTTCCATTATTTTGAACGTACCTTAAAATGCAGAATGTGTTTTGTTTTTCAGTTTCTAAAACTGAAAGATTTTAGGTAATATTATTTTAGAAATTCACTAAGATTAAAAAATTGTAATATTTCCTTATTCTTCTTAGGTATAAAAATTCGAAATTATAAAGAATTGAAATAATAACTATGAAACTCATTGCAACTATTTTTGTAGTTTACATTAAAATATTAGACATTTAATTTTTTTTTAAATATTCTTTTAAAAAGTGTTATGTCATATTAAAATTTCATTCTTAATTTCTTTCATACAAAATCCTCATTATATTTCAAAAACATTATTTTTCTTAAAACATCTCATTACAGTAATATATCTAACATAATAACAGTTTTTTTTTTATCTAACATAGAAATTAAGGCATCTAAAAATTTAAATGAATAGTTCTTAAAACAAATTATAAAAATTTCAGTCATAATTAAATGAAATTTCTTGCTTGTGTTACCATTTTTGAAAATGAAATTATATCATTAATCTTATACTATTTTTTTAAATCTGTATTAACTAGCAAGTAAATTAAATTTCTGGAAAATTATGGGTGTGTGAAATTAAGTGTAAAATTTCATTTGTTTATGAAAAATCTCTTACTTACAAAAATTGTTTTTTTTAAAACCTTTTTATTGTAATCATGAAATTTTAAGTAATAAATAGTGCTAATAAAATAAATATTTAGTAAGTTGTTTTGTATTGTGTTTTTTATTTTTGTGAATATGATCCATACTTTCTTATATATCCTTAAAATTGCCTGTTAAATGGTGTAAATACATAATTTATTTTACTTTTAATTAAACTTATTTATTACTTTTAAATGAGCATCCTAAAATATGTAAAACAATGAGAAATGTATTTTTCTTCGCAGAATTTTAAATTGATTTTCTTATAGTATTTTATCCCAGAAGTAGAATTTCAATATTTTCATCCTTATTGCAATGATGCTCAAGTGATAAGAATTTCGATTCTTTCTATAGCAAAGAAGGAGACGATTAGGTTTCTGTTTTGCTATGAGTATTCCTTTGGGGATTTTTTATAAGAGTGTGCAATTTTTAATACTTTATTTAATCGCATTCTTTCTGTAAAATAAATATTTCATCTTTAGACCTGGATTGGTGATAAGGTATTTTTGATTTACTTTATCATTCAAATTCATATGAATAATATCCCTTTAGGAATTTTTATTCATTCGATACAATCTTTATAACATACAAATTATTGATGACTTCTTAGAACTGATGGATGTCCTTCCTCTAACCTGCAGTTGATAAGAATGTGAGATTATTCAAATACTTGAGATGAAGTAACAAAACTTACATGAAGTAAATTCCTCTGACGTTATACGATTTGCTTCATTTTAACTTTGCTTATAGTTTTCAAGCACAAAATATTTCATGACATTTTACTTACTTAAAACAATACCCGTGTAGAATATAAGTTATTATTATTTTCTATTGAATACAGAGCAAATATACTTTTCCGCTAGAGAGATAGATATAGCTACCATCATAAGAGGAGCTTTTTTAATTTTTAGAGGTTCAGAAGGTTTTTCTAAAACATTATTTTAAACTTAAATTTCACCAATGATAGAATGAACTCTGAATTCGGTATGTACATAATGTCTTTACAAAACATTCACCCAACCGCTTTTTCTATCTTTATGAGAGTATAAAAATAATAAGTGAATTTCCATTGCTAAATACCAAGGTGTTTTCTACTTTTCTAAATTTTTTTTCATTACACCATACACTCAGGAATTTTGGTAGATGTTCTATGGTAAATCATTGTTTTGATTAAGTGTATCGATATTATATAAAATATGCTTTCTCAAAACTATCTCTCTATTACTAACAGTCTTTTCATTTATTGCTAACAGCGTTAATATAAACTTATTAATGTTTAAAAATCATCTATGTACTATTAATTTTTTTATAAATTCTTATTCAATCGATACAGATCTCCCTCCTATTTTGTGCTTACCACAAACTTAAAAGGAGTTGGAACATATGGTGTATTTTTTATATGTGTTAATTTTTGTATTAAAATATTTCATCTGAACACCAAAATATATCTCATTTTTTATTTATTGCACTTTTTAAGAAACAAATTACAAAAACCTTTTGTTATACCAGGCAGAAACACCATTTCTTAGTGTCATACGAATGAAAGACCATTACTTAAATTGTTTACTACTAACAGGAAAATTGACAATAAATGCTCTCAATCTATGCAGTAGACATTTTAATTTTTTTATTTAGCTTGCTAGTTATTAGATTACTTTTCAATAAGTATTTACTTTCCAAATAATTTTACATTATAATTAATTACTTTACTTATAATCTGAATAAAGTATCCAACTATATTCAGATTATAACAGAATTTCATGAAAGAATTTTTCTCTCTAAAGGCTTCAAGCGCTTACGTGACAGTAAAAATTATAATTGAACATATTTTAATCATCTTTCTTCTAGTCTTTCTTTACATGATAACATTAGTAAATTAAAATATAAATTTATCGTAAAAATATAGACGGATCGTAAATTAAAATTTAAACGGATGGTAATTAGTACCTAGCAGCCTCTATCATTTAGGATCTTGCAAATCCAAAACTTCTTTTTTCATTTATCATTTAAACTTCTTTTACAGTGAATAAAACAAAAAAAGAAATTTGTTGTCAGATTTTTAAATTTTATCATCGGAGTTTATACTCTGAAACCGGTCAGAATATGTTAATTACATGAAGCATTTTTTACTTTTAAAAATGTGTGCCTGACCTTAATGTTTTAAATAATGTCAGAGAAGGCAGCCCTTATCAATGGTTAAATGTCTAATAAATATAATTAAATCAGAAATAACTCTATAGATTTTAGCAACTAAAAATTTCTCTCTCTTACGTATAACATTATGAATGTGATGATTAGTATTTACACTTTATAGAATTTTTCAATACTTGTTAAAACATCTTATATGAAATTAAAAAAAAAAATTATTTTCAATTATGCATGTTAAAATGTTCTAAATCTCTCAGGAAATCTTATATCCATTAGTTTGTTTCTCATTAGTTTGTTTGTTTATATTATTTGAATTAACATTTCTCAAATTTCTTAATTTATTTTCTTTAATTTTCCAGGGTTTTTATGTTAAATAATGAATTCATGTAAGATGGGTTCTATGCTTTAAATTGTATACATGAATTTCAAGGTATTTTTCCTTTGATTAAAAACGTAAGCAAAAAGCTATATTCAGCAAAATAGATCTACTTGCTTTTTGTACGTAAGTATTTTAAGAGCAAAATCCGAACTTTTTCACTTCAAATTTTTTTTTCTTGAGAATGAAATGTTTGGACTTTCCGCAATTTTCTTACTTTTTTACGAATCGTTTTATGATGCTGTTACAAATATTACAATTTACGTTACATTTACAATTCCTATTAAAATGATAAATTTTTCTAAAATTTGCAACTTTTACAAATTTTTAACACTTTTTGTACTTAAATATTATATTAGATGTTTGTAAATGAATATCAGATTTTAATGCTTTGTACTATTCATTACAAAAATATAAAATGATTATTGATACAAGAGATAAAAAAAAACAAATCAAACAGTTATACTTACGAGTTGGCAAGCATTCAATTTGATGACGTCTCGACACATGGCAAACATCAATGTCCAGTTCTTTTCAAAGCATTGTTTAGTGTTTGAGGTGCAGTTGTTGCAACAGATGCCCCAATCCTATTTCATAGGTCTGGTAAATCAGCTGGTAGAGGATGTATGGAGACACGATCCTTTATGAATGGTTAGAAATACCATGATATAAGATCTGGTGAGTATGAAGGTCATGTGAGACATGGTCTGCTAGTGGGAGTTTTGCGAAAAATCCAGCTATATTTGTTTTAAATAATCGACTGTAACTGGTATTTTTTATCTTGATGCTTTACAACTATGCCTTTTTTCCAAACTGGTAAAAGATGAAACACATAACTTCAGTTGGCACTGGCTGTATGACAACATACACGATTTGGCTTAGCTTATAGACGATTAGACTGACCAAAAATTGCACAGTGGCAGCACTAGTTTTGCATAGTCTCTACGATCACCTAATCTCAAGCCATGTGATTTATACTTGTAGGGCTCATAAGGGTAAGTGCAGGCATTAGCAGTTGACCTATTCCATCTAAGACACAGGATTGAGATGGCTGTTACAATTATCGGGAGCACTAAACAGCTCTTAGGACGAACTGAGCTTTCGATTTAATGTGTGTCTTGTGACGAAAAAGAAACATATCGAACCCTTGAAAGGTTGTACTTATAAAACTGTTTCAGTTTCTCTTTCCTTTAATATATTAATTAGGATTTAAAATTTCACGTAATAAGTAATACAATATGCTAAAATTCCTATATTCTTTTAGAATCACCCTGTACTGCATTCATAACTTGAAGACAACATAGATACTTAGAAATGTGTGTGTGTCATGACATATAATGCAAACGTATCTTTTTACTTTCTGAAATTTATTTTATGGTTTCCTTATGAACGAAAATTAGGAAATCATTTTTTTTATTTTTTTAACATAAAAGAATTTTCAAATATTTCTTTACATTTATAAAATACAATAACAAGAATCGTAAAATATCGCTAAATGTGTGATAATTTTACAACTTAAAAATAAATATAATTAGTTTTTTTGTTTTCGTGAATATTACGTGAAATAGCATTTTTAATTTAATCTAATATTCTAAAGTTAATAAATTCTCAACATTTTCCAAAATCTATAAAAGTGGAATGTATTTTAGCATTTTTTCAAATAGAAAAATAAATCATATTATATAAATAAATTGTAAGATTTATTTTTGCAATTATTAGAAAGGAATTAAAATTTCTAGGGAAACATGGAACAAGTTGATACCTTACCTTTCAAGGTTTGATAAAATTACTTTTTTTTTTCAACTTCACTATAATCACAAGATTTGGAAAAAGCTAATTGACTTAATTTATGTTATACAGCTTCACTACTATTACATGATTTTGGAAAAAAGTTTAATTGACTAAGACTTATAGTATTAATTTATTTTATTTTTTAAAATTCATCTTATATTTTATCCTTTTTAGCTCCCAGTGATTTTTTTTACTATTTTATTTCATATTCAAAAAGTGTAGTTGATTAATATTTCATTTCGATTATATTTTTAATGTATTATATATACAAGTTAATAGATTGATTGCAAGGCTTTTTAGAAACATAAAAGTACTTATTATAAAATATTAGACTAATCTTGAGTTTAAGGATGATATTTTATTAAGTCTTGAATGATAAAAGCAAATTAAAAATAATATTTCATTATAAAGCAATAAAACGTTTCCTGAAGTAAAAATAATAATTTTATATCGTACCCTGAGAAAAACAATGCATTTATTTTTTAATTGTATTGAATACTTTAATAATTTGTACTGATAACGCATATTGATATTCATACAATTTTTGAAGATGAAATTATATTTTATATATAGTGCTATTTCTGTTTATATATATATATATATATATATATATATATATATATATATATATATATATATATAAATCATATAGTTTGTTTCCTCGAATTTGTTTCCGACAGTTAAATTAATGTCTTTATTGTTAGGAATAATACGTATTACAAATTTTGATTGGTTGTTTAATTATTAATCTAGTACAATTTTTTTACTGCAGCATTTGTAATAAAGATTTTTTTAAAATTTTAATTTCTATTTTTTTGCTCACTTAATTAAATAACAATTTTAAAAACAATATATAACATATGATTTTAATAAAAATAGCAATAAAGATATACAATAAAAAATTACATTTTAATGAAAACAGTAAAAAAGCTGCTTTTAATTAATTTATATTTTTTACAAAGAGAATAAAAGAATCAACTTTAAAAATATTAAATTTTAAGGGAGAAATAATAATTTATGGGAAATTATTTAATAAATACTATTATTTCATGTTGAGTTGCAAAATACATTGTTATTAATTTTCAGAAATACATCATCAAAAATGATTAATTTCTCATAATGTATGATTTCATGCAAAGATACATAAGGGGACGCCTCCACTGATGACAATTTGTTTTATAACGTACTACTGTTTGTTGATTATAAATAGTATTAGTAGAAAATCGTTACAATTTATTTAGATCAATAGCTCTTACCAAAATAGTAAAAAATGCTGTAATATAAGATGTAGTGTGTTAAAAATGGTGTTTAATTTGGGAAATTATACCCACGAATACGAACTATTACTTTTCTGATCAATGGAATCACATCAATATAATTTACATTTCTTCGTGTGATATTTTGATTCTCGTTGATTTCAAAAGAGTTTGAAATAGAAACATATATTCGTTAATGGCTCATATTTTATCCATATTTAAAAAGCCAACAATGTTATTCCCATAGTTTTCAAAGTTTGTAAAACATGTTTCTTCAAATCAAGGCTTATAAATTATTTTATATTTAAAATGCAAAATATTTTCCAAACTGAAAAGATTTTTAGTAATTTTTTGGATAATGATTAAAGTGGAAAAATATGTCATTAAGCATCAATATAACATATATAAATATTGCACTTTTTCGTTTTACGCGCAAGGAATGATAAAGTATTATATTGTTTCGAAATATAGAAACCATTACAATTCATTTTGAATGAAAGATCATTTTCGTTTCATGATTAATATATCATATCTATATTACGAAATAGAGAAACGAATCCCGCAAATAATATATTAGATTATTTTCATAAATCTATTTTACTCTGAGAAATTATGTTTGCAAAATTTAATTTTCTTATTACAGAGCCTTTATTTCATGTTCTAAGGATCAAATTTAAAAAAAGCAAACGCAGAAAATATTGATAATTTGATACAATGTTTACGATTGCAATTGCTTCTTTATTACTTAAAATAATATTTCAATCACAATATTTTCATAGCTATGCAGAGTATAATTAAAATTTTGCTGAATATGGCACTCATACATTGATTATTTTATTTATTACTGTTTTAAAAAGTAATTTAAAGAATTTTTTATTCATGAGAAGAAATCTAACTACGATTAAACTCTCATTATAAAAAGTTTCTAATCTTATATTGTTCGCATTAAATATACAGTAGAATCTTATTAATCCGAATTAAAAAGTCGGCGCAATGAATGAAAGGTACCTGTCAAAACAAAATTCCATATAAATTCAGCCATAGTACATGAATAACAAAACTAAATGAATTTACAAAACTCAGAATGAATTATGAAATTATATAATGGAAAATTAAGTATAGTTGTTGCTTATCTCCAAGGGTCTGACGGAGTCAGACCAAATCTTGGAATCCGTTGACTGAGAGGAAATCGATGACAAGGAGGGGAGATGTAACACACCAAGAGTTGATGTGTAGATTTCGTCCCATAGTATATTCATACAATTCAGGATAAAACATCGATATCATTTGTCAACTGATTCATAGGGAGAAAAAGTGCAGCTTCTGTAGTCCGAAGACTGGAGCACCGTGAGGAAGAAAACTGTGTTGGCTCCATGCCTGTTAGCGTTAGCTGGGAATTATGGAATGACCTTCACGCCTTGAATGACCCTACCATGAGTAAAAAATCCCGGCGT
Source organism: Latrodectus elegans (assembly GCA_030067965.1). Taxonomy (NCBI): domain Eukaryota; kingdom Metazoa; phylum Arthropoda; class Arachnida; order Araneae; family Theridiidae; genus Latrodectus; species Latrodectus elegans. The sequence continues at coordinate 113,859,108 of CM057813.1, read as the reverse complement.
ACTTCGCCCACTCCTCCCCAGGAACACACACTTGCCGCTTAAGTGTAGTATATACCTCCATTAGATTACTTGCAATAAGTATCCAATAAAAAACTACTTTGAACTTGATGATTCATAATAACAAATTTATTTAGTTCATCTTTTTCTATCGAATAAATGATACCATTTGTTTATCTAACTCATATTCTCCAAATATGTTTGCCACTGACGCATTTTTTTTAAAGTTTTTATATAAGGCTAAGTTTGTTTTCAGTCAAATAAAGGGTTTTGAGTGTTTAGTTTAATTTAACTTGAGTTTTCAATTCAATAAATTTACAGAATCACAATGCATTTGCTTATGTATTCGAACAAACAAAATAAAACTTACACAAAAAAAAACATATTTCATAGTTTAAAATAACATACCACTAACTGTAATGAATTGCATTTAAGTAAACAGAACGTAGAATAGAGTGGGATGGTCAGCCAATAAAAAAGATATTGTATGGATTTACTCATCTAAAGTCAAAACAACACACTTAGTTTTAAAAAATACATTATTGCGCCAAGTATGCTTTTCTTTATATAATATAGATATAAAGTATATCAGATATAAAGTATATTTAGATATAAAGTATATATAGATATTAAGTAAACATTAAAAATATAAAATTATACACTAAAATGTTTCTCAAATATTTATTTTTTAAAAATGGAGAGATCTTGTAGCATCTCTTATTTTATAATAAATTTGTTGGGATTCCCGCAAATGCAACATTTACAAAACTAAATAATCAAATACTTAGATATATTAATTAAATTATGAAATCAGTAAAATATGACTGTGAAAGTAAGCAAAATGTAGCTCAAAAATGAAAATTTAAGAAAATCAGCAGTAGATTTTTCTATTTTGAAAAGTGTTTATTATCAAATATTCGTATAAAATTATTTCATAAGTTGCAAACCTTATCTAGTTTAAAGGAAATATTCGAACGAAATATTTTCAAAATAAGATATTTCAGGAAAATCTCAACCAAAAAGAAATATTTAAAAATTTGACTTTCTAAATATGTATAGTTTTTTAGACATAAATATTACAAAAAAATGCTTATAATATATTTTTTTACTTAATTTTTATTTTGAACATTTTCATAAATGAAGAAATAAGATACAAGCATTCATTTGGATCAATTCGAAATTATTTCAAAATTTACTTAAATACTCGTATCAAAGTACTAATTCAGAGTAATTAATTAAAAACAAAGAATTGTGAGTAATTTCCAGTCTGGTATATTTTTACATCGGAAAAATGTCTTTAATAATTAATGTAAAATTATGATAAAAAATCAAGACAAAAAATGTTTTGGTTGCTTTTATAAAACATTTCATTTTAAATAATAAGTTAATTTGTATTATATCTAAAGTATTGTATTAAAATATGACTTATAAGAATAGATTTTAATTAATACTGATATTTATAAAATTATGACAACCAGTTACAACACTGCAGAATTTAATTACTAAAGTGATAAAAAAAGCATTCTAGATTTATGTTTATTGCTTATATAATATGGCATAAGTTTTTCTTTTATGCATGTAAAAATACAATTTTCAAAGAGAAAATTGTATATATTCTCTTATGATGGTTTGACTTTATGAAACAAATTAATTTTTGTTTTAATAATGCTACCAAAATTAATAAAACATAATGTTGTTATCATTTTAAATAAACATTCGAAAATACTGATAATTATACAGTGGTTTTTTAAAAAAATAATAAGAATTTATTATCCAGTTAGTTGTTCTTGAATAAATTATTATATAACCAATTCCCATATACAAAAGTTGAACGATGATATTTTAAATACATTTGTATATTTATTTTAAAATCTTTCAATTTGCGAAATTTTTAACATTTCACTTTTTTTAAAGATGCTTTTAGCTGATTGAAAAAATGTGCAATTTTTAAAATACGTTTTACAAAGAAGTCTCGTTTTATAATCATTTTTATATCAAAATGTTTTAAGCAAATTTTATTTTTCTTGTGAAGGTCAATGTAAAAAAACTGAAGTGGTAGAAATATTTTCTAAAAACAAAATCTTTCTCTGGAGACTCTTGAAAAACATTTCGTTTTATATAAAAATAACTTTGAGAATTTTCCAAGTTCAATTCCTTAAAGCAGAATACTTTTGCTTTTTAAATTTTCTTTTGAAGGAAATAATACAAAAAATACTGTCCTTTATAAATTACATATATAAAAAAAATATCTGTACTTTTATTTTTTACGTAATAAAGGAATACTAATACAGTTATGCCTTAATTAAAGTAAAATTTTGAACAATATAATCTCAATTATTCATTTTTTATAAATATAAATTGTGAAAGCTGTAATTTTAACAATTCAGGACCGTATTTTCCATGTAACGTAGAGTAACCTGACTGAAGATAATTAGATAAAATACTTATAATTAATGGTACAATTTCCTTAAAGTTAGGGGTTATCTGATTTTGAATCATGATAATGTCAAAAATAATCTTACGCATTTTATGAGAAAAATATTTAAATTATTATTATCTTAAAAAGTACAAGATTAAGTATCAGTGGTATTTTTTTTTTTGAAATAATATCAAGTATACGAATTTAGAATACATTAAGATACATTGTTGTGATTCAATTCTTAAGATATTTTTCCTTCCAAGATGTGAAAATCACACTTTTTTTAAAAATTTATCATTCACTAAAATTATATGAATAATCTCATCAAATTAATTCCCTGCAAGTATGTGTTGTTTGAGAAAATCAAGTATTACGTTATACAGAACACTCTAATTATTACTCGCTTGATACAGAGAAACAAGCACCTGGAAAAATGTTTCCTGAATTAAAGAAAATATTATATAATCTCAAATGTATTTCCAGTATTGACTGGGGAAAATTCAGCTATTCTAAAATCAGCCTAACCTTTCTCATAAAACCCGTTTTTGAATGTAGAACAAAGATTTACCTTTGTATTTATACCATTAATTAATCAAAATTTGAGAGTGTTCTTATTAGTGTAGGCCGCCTAACTCTGGTCTACAAAATAATTATCAATCTGATATTGCTCTTTTTGAGTGCTATCTGCAATACCTGCTTTTGAGGTCAAAGCGGTAGCAGAAAAATGGAGCCAGAATGAAGTAATAAGTAAGGATGGATTTTTCTATCCTTTCTTCAAGATTAGATCTCGGAATTTAAGATTAAAAAGAAAGAGCAATTTTTTCTTTATCATACCTAATGGGCTTATATGATACAACTCTTGCGAACTATTAAAATTGTTATTAACTTTTTAGAAGATCTTGTCAGCATTTTTGCCAAGAGTTCGTCTTTTATAAGCAAAAAAAAAAAAAAAAAAAAAACTTAACAGGTTACCTTTGTCAAATTGCTCTGGAAACATTCAATGATATTCTATCTAATGCTAACACACAATCACAGATGGCACGAATAATACGCATCCCAATTTGGATACTGGTATGTTTGCTTAAACACTGTTTAATAGTTTTCCCATCAAGATTAGAAATTCAAACTACTCTTCTGTCTTTCATTCAGAACTAATGGCAATTGAAGATTAGATGTTAATGCTGCTGATTTTTGTACAGACTGTAAAGATATCGAATTTATTTAAAGATAATCGAGATCTATTCAAGAAAACTCCAAACTGCTTTTCTATTAATAGAAGAGCTTGGAAATCTATTTTTGCCCTCTGAAATGGCCCTCATCTTGCCATAATATTAATTTACAATAAATGGTTTCACACATTGGCCTTAGTGCAAATGAAGTGATTGACACCTTGGTAAATGAAGGTATGTTATTGGCTTTAACGTCTAGTACAATGATGTTTTAGAAATCTGATCAAAAATTAAACATACCATTGTTTAATATTGATGTTCCTTTCTCAAACTTCATGACTGACAAGCAACCTGGAGGTGTTATCATCTTTAAAAGTGGTCGAATACAACAGAAAACGTTATCGAAACTCATAAGTGCTAACCTAAAATGTCTTATATTTGACCAAGGAAACATGTTCTTCCCCATGTGTCAAAAATGTAGTGTCGCGCATTTTACACCTGATCATCTGCTTTTCAACTTAATACTTGAAAACAATACTCATTTTGAAACCCACATCTGGTTTTCAGTTTTTTTTATTAGATCATCGTTCCATAGTTCTGGTTTACCTAATATTTAATCAGATAGGATAAGAAACAACTGCAACATTAATCATCTTGATTGATTTCGACAAGAAATTTTGTAAGAAAAAATAACCTTGTGGTTAGCACGTCGTTCTTATTATAAAAACATTTTGAGTTTTATTCCCAACTTAATGTAAATTCAATCAGATTGTCTAAAAATGACTGGGGCACTCTAAATTTCTATATAACGGAAAAAACCACTAGGCAGATTTCGGTGTTAATATCCAAATAAAGGTTAGGTACAGTTAAGTATGCTAGTAAATCAACTGCGAAGAATATTATTTATGCAACATATAAAATAGAAATATTAAGCACATTTGAAAATACAAGGATTGGACGTATATTACTTTATTTTCCCTTAGTGTAGTACAACTCAATTTTTTAATGTGACTACAATAATTTTCAGGTAAGAATAATAAAAGATTGAATACTTTTCTTTTTAGATTTAACATGTTCGGTAAATTTGTTTTTCGAAAATAACACATTCGTTTTTATTTTGTATATACATCAGAATAATACAGTATCAAATGTGAAATCAAATCCTTATAAACTATTTATTTTTTATTTAAAACTGTCCTTAAAGAATTATATTTAGATTTTCTTCATCATTATATTGTTTTCAGTATCATTTGTGTGTAAAATTTATCACCAAATAAATGTTATAACTTTTTTTTTGCGATATAAGTTAACAAAGAGACATATCAAAAATATCATGTTTATGATTTTTTTGGCCATATATATGTAGTTAAACCTTATATTTTAAAATACATTTTACATTTCAACATTGAATGCGTCTATAAAGTTTTTCCCAGTAAATCTTGATTCAAATGGGCTATAAAATATAAAGAAAGGAGTTTCCATTGAAACATAAATTTAGATTTGTACCAAATTCGTATTTGTAGAAGATGTATACTTACCAGAGGAAACTACACCAGAATCAGATGGTAGTAAGTAAAATCAATGAAAGAGAGAAGTCACATCAAATCTTGGAACATGTGAATGGATTTACTCAAGAAGAAATGATTTAACCACAACTTTTATATGTTAAGTAGTGAGTTTTAAAAAAAATTGCTTTAAGTGGAGTTATTTCATATGGTAATTTGAACTGAAATTACGTATCCATAAAATATACTAATTGGAGTTCAATGATGTTTTGCTATATACTATTTTGCTATATTTCAAGATTAAAAAAATACAGATATCAAGATTATATACAACACATATCATGTATTTTTTCATTCCTTTTTGAGAAATTGAAAATATCCCTTATTTTAATTTTTATAAACTTCTTAAATGTAATTTGGATAAACATGCAGGGAAATTTAGGTTTTGCGTTTGATACTTACTAAAAAGACTCAGATACGTTATTTAAATTACTACTGAAAATATATATAAAATGAAACTATTAATGGGAATTATAGTTTGAACTATATATTGTCTCAATTTGTATCCTAACACATTTTGTGCACAGCAGCAGGACATATTTAAACTTACAAAAGGTATAAACTCTATTTTTATTGGAGAATTCTAAGTATATGCAAAATTATATTTGAATCAATAGAAAGTATCACTTAAATGCTTTTATTTGAAGTGATAATTATTTTTACTTGTCTTTTTGTCGAAATAAGTAAATAATACCGTATTATGTTTCCTTAAATATATCACAAAGTAAACAGTTGCACCAATGAAATAAATTTGATTCTATTCTATTATTTCTTGAAAATAATTTTATTCAAAATTTTGTTAATCTGTAACATTAATTTTTAATAATTTTTATGTATTTTTTGTTTTGCATTCACAGATAAAAATCTTTGAAATCATTGACTATTTTAGTTAAACTTTTAACTTTTAGTTAGATTCGCAATTTTTCATCCGTTGGGGGAAAATAATTCTAAAAAACAATTTTGTGTTAAATGAATTCTATATTTAGTTATAAATCTAGTTTAATTAGCTTAAATATTATATTTAATTTTATATTTAGTTAATTTTATAATAATAAAAATTAATTTTATATTTAGTTTTTATCTCTCTCTCAAATAATGCAATTACATTTTTCTAATAAATATTAACAACTTTTACACATCATGAAAAAATATGTGAAAAATTTGTTTCTGTGTTTAGCATAATAGTGCTCATTATAATTACAGAAAAAAATATTTGTTTTTAAATATAGAAAAGAGTATAGTAACTAGAATTAGTAAGTCAAAAAAGTCTCTAGTATAAAGATGCAAAAAGAGACATTTCTATGCCCAATAAAAGAATATGAATTTATTATTGATCCTGTAGCAAGTCCCATCCTATCGTCATTGGAAACTGCATAAATCGGATTTCTATTTTTGGTATCCTTTGAGGTTATAAACTATGCTTTTATCTCTCATACTGGAGTTTACTATCCATCTCCGTAGAAGGAGAAGAAATCTCATTATCTTCTTTCGGTAAGAAAGTTATTGTGAGGAATTTGCAAAACTAATATATATAAATAAGTTGGAAATCAGAATTGAAATAAAAAAATATATCTCCAAGATCTCAAAAAAAAAATTCTTTAGTTTTGTAACTAAATTATTTAGCTAAGTAAAATAAAATATAGCTTGAAATGAAAATTACAGTAACCACAATATCGGTTATTAAAATTCATGTATTTTTTAAGCAAATAAAATAATTGATATTTTCTGACTTTAAATCCATCTACAAATAGCATAACAGTTTTAATATTTTAATTGAATGAAATTATCCAGAGTTAAAATTATGAATTTCTGCTTGGATTCTTAAAAGGATATTCAAACATTAAGCGGAATACTATTTCAAGAAGAATATAGAATAAAAATATTGTAACTGAAATAAAAAATCTTATAAATCTGAAACAATTAAACATTGATCTAATATAAAAAAATATGCTTATGATTATATAATATAAATGTAGTAATATTTTCAACACATCAAAATCGTTATTTGCTCTGATTACTTATATTGAATTATTAATTATTTGCTGTAATGTTTATTTATATCAAAATTTATCAGTGCACGATTATATGTGTTTAATGAATGATTCGTACAAGAATGAGACTCAATTATTGATATATATTTACACAGAATAAAACAGTTTTATATACGATAAAACGATTTCAAATCTATCAAAACTTCATTTTGGTTAGTATTTATTAATTTGTAACTTATAATGATTATTTTAATTACTAACTTCTAATGATTCATTTTGGTTAGAATTATTGAAGACTAACTTCTTCTAATCTAATGATTTAAAAAATCAACAAATCAATGAATATTTTCATAACATAACATATAGTTTTATATCTAAGATTATTAAAGAAGGAAAAATAATAAAATAAACTATTCTATTTTTTAAAAGAAAAATTAATGAACAACTGATTATTTATATTCAATTCGTCAATAGATTATTTATAAAAAAATATTTATAAAAATGAGAAAATTTATATAGCCTGCATTATTAATAAATTATATTGCATTTTTTTTTAAAGTTTAAACTGCATTATTAATAATCTACATCATGGGAAACAGTTTTCCTTTAGATTTTACTGTCACTTATATAGCAGAACGTAATAAAAATACTTTTCAATTGAAATCATTGGATTGAATCAGTTGATCTTTAATATGGAGTACATTCAGAAAAATGGAATGTTAAAAATTAAAACAATTTTTTCAAATTTTATGAAACATTCATGTTTTCAAATTAAAGCATTAAGCATGATCAAGAAAAAGCATTATCAATAACTTACATGGAGAAAATCAATTAAAATTTTTATTTCATTCCCCTATTGCTGAAAAATAATTTGGAACGTAATAAAAATGATAATTTAGTTACAGTTTAATTAAAATAAATTGATCCTGAATAAGTTATATATGCAGAAAAATGCATGTTAACATTTTATTTATTTTTTTTTTTTCAAATTTTATGTTACCAAATTAAAGCATTTTGATTTATTTTGTCTCTTAATGAAAGAGAGAATTTACAATCTCCTTTATATCTAATGTGGAGAAAGCAAAATTATTATTTGCCGTATGATTGAGAAAAAAAACACATACATTGTAAGCATTACTTGCGATTTTTTTTTCCTGCAACATTATGGTTTTGTTCGTATTCACAGAAAGTGAAGTCAACTATAAAATGTTTTTGTAAAGTGATTTATAAAAAGATATTTTAATGAGATTTTGTATCAGCCAACTGTTTACACAAAACTTATATCTCAATTATATATCTCATTTGTCTGAAGATTACATCGAATAAAATCTTTTAAATTTACCTCAATCTTATTTTAAAATGACAGTGAACTTTTCTTATATCTGTATCCTCCATGTCAGCTTCGTATTAGAAAATTTGCTTTTTCTAATATGTTTAAAGTAGGACAATATATATTTATTAATGCATAAGTACGCAAACCCTGTAAGATAAGGAATTTAGGAAACATAATATAGTAAGGGTAGAAATGATATCCTTAAAATCAATACACTCAAAATTCACAAGAAACTTTTTACATGCAATGTTTTTCTGTGTGTTTATGAACAAAATAAGTCTTAATATAAATATTAGTTTTCAACTGATATTTTAGTTTTGATACCCCTAATTAAAAAAATGTCAAATAGGTCTTTTTTAATTTAACAATTTACTAATGCTAATGGCACAGTTATAACACTGTTATAATAGTTTCACAAGGAATATATAAAAGAAACTGAAGCCCATAATGCATAAATCTTACAGAAAAAATTTCACCAAATCTAAGGTTTATAGTAGTAAGTGTTTATTTTCATTAACCTTTATCCGTCAAGAATAAAATTTGGTACATTAACTAAATACATTTTTAAATAAAGTAAATTAATTGAAGTTAAGAACAGTTTATTTGCTTTAATTTTTGAAATGTATAGTATTGTAAGCAATAATTAAACTGTTAAAAAAGTGAAATAACATATTATATGGTAATTATGATACAATAAGCAATATATTTAAAGCATAAGACTATTAAATATACGGTGAATAGTTGAATTATTTACAAATACCTTTTTACTATCCTAGCAATGCTGTTAAAAATAATCATTTAGACTTATAATTAGTTTGAAGTATTATACTTCATAGACTTATAAATTTTTTTAATTAATGTAAATAAAATATATATTTATATAAAGAAGCATTGTTTGGTATCTACATCTTTACTCTTCTTTTTACCAACAATTTGATACAAAATCAAGGATTTTCTGTAATATGTAGCCTGAGTTGCTAAAGATATTTTATTATCTCTGTATGGATCCATTTTATGATTCTTTAAGAGTGCATCGTTGTATCATAAGTGTGTTTATCCATTACGGAGGGCTTCGATACTTAACTGTGAGATAAGGTTTAGTAAGAAAAAAGTAAGTGATTCTAAAAAATTATCATCGATTTCTCTATGTTATTAATTAAATAAAAATTCATAATTCTGAAAAAGATTTTTAAGAATTACATTCATTTTCATACTTAATCGTTAAAATGAAATATTGAATATATTACTGTTGATTATTATTTCATTAAGGTACTAAAATTAAAAATATCATTTACATATATCTAGGTTTTTGAACTCTATTCCTGTCTTTTTTAGTAAAAACATGTTGTTTCATTGGCTTCAAATTTTATAATTGTAAAATAAGCATAAAGATAAATTATCATTGATATTTTGATTAAAAAAAGACATAAACATGTATTTGTTTCTAATGTATAATCCTCGAAATGTTAAATCATGAAAAATACTATTATTTAAATAATTTTGATTTATTATTATTTAAAATAAATTGTAATTTAAATAAAAATATTTTTTAAATAATTTTTATTTACAAAATGAAAAATGATTAATAAAATAATGTTAAAGGCTTAATAGTTCATTATAATAACATAAATCACCAAAAAATTCTTAAAATGTGGAAATTTCGTGTTTTATATTTAAAAATTTAAATTATTATATTTTAAACTATATCTTATAAACTATAACTCTATAAATATGTATCCTTTTGAGGTGTAACATTTATCGTTTCAACTTTGCTTGTTGTAGAATAAAATAAAAATCTTTACAGAGCATTTTAATTAACATACTTTTGCCATTTAAGTAATTTCTTAAATAACAATACAAAAATTTAAAGTTTACGAATTATTTCACGTAGATTTATAAATAATATCTTTTCAAATAATTTGGAACTTAATCGCTTTCCTTTAAAGAGGCTTAAAAATGCGCTGTTTAAAAGATTGGTTGTACAAGTTTTTGAAAGATTTTATTATTATTAAAATATTGACAAAAATATCAGAAAAAATATTAAATGGGAAAAATTTATATAACTATAAATACTTTAAGGATATCAACATTAACCCATTTTATTTAAAAAACTATGCATGATTATATCCAATTTAATATGAAGTATGTATAATATTACACTGTATTTTCTTGAAAGAGATTAATATATCATTATTATATTAATATTAAATGAAATGACATTAATATCTCATAAAGAGATACAGTAATAATAGTGATAAATATAAATGAACTTTTGGAATTATTATATGAATTACATTATAACATAATATTATATTATAATATAAATGAATATAGAGGAATTTGCTCTTTCGTTAAAATGTTATCTTTTATTCGCTTTTTATAATCCCATGAATTTATAGTAGAAACAGTAACCACATTCAGTATTTTATGTTGTAATAGTAAATATAAGTCTTTTTAAAGTTTAGAATGGTGAAATTACTAAGCTCTTATTAATTATTATAATTCTTTTATTTATAAGTTTAAGCTTTTAAGCGATTTCTGATTTGAATATAAATTGAAAAGTTTCCATATAATATATGGTAAAATATAAAAAAGAAGGAAAAATCATTTGTATCCAACTGAAAATTTAATTCACTGACATATCTCACATTTTAATGGAATTAATGCTAAATTATGCTTATAAAATGTAGTAAATAACATAATTGCTACTGTTGTTTTAAAGTTTGTGTAAATTTAAAGACGTCATGTAGAAACAACTTATGAGCATATTGAATAAAACCAATAAATAATTAAGGTACATATGTTTATCAAATTATCTTCTGAAGATATAAGTACTACCAATAAATCTATTAAAATTGCTTTGTCGGAAAGCCATGAATTAAAATACATTACAATACATTTATATGGTGAGAAAGTTGATTGTTATATAAAAAAATGCTTGCATTTCATTTATTGTTTAAAATTAAATGATACAATGAATAGGCATTTTATTTGTTTCTAACTTTTTGGTTAGATTTCTAACATTTTCTATTAAAAGTATCTGAAGCTTTAAAATTTATCAATCATTTCTTATTAATTTTTTTCCATTTCACTGATTATTTTGTTGAGAATGTAAGTGGCAGACATTAAACTCCATTATGAAGATGTTCTTGATGCGTCAATATTTCCAGAGCTTAATTTTTTCTTTTAAAATCATAAAATACAAACATGACATCTCCTATTGCATTTTTTAAAAAGAAATATGATTGGTTACCTTTTATTCAATTAAATTTTAAGTTATAATTTTTTAAGTGTTTTCATTTGTTATCAATAAAATTTTTTTCTTTTTATAATAGATCAGATATAAACAAAATATTAGAGATAATAATAATTATTATTAATATGAATTTTATTAAATGATGATTACATATACTGGTATATTATTTGTTTCATTCGATGTCTTTAGTTTATTTGATGCAATATGCTTCTAAATATAATTTATATTTCATTCGATGAAATATTTCATACATCAGTTATAAAAAACATACCTCTTTTAAAAACTTAAAATTTTTTTTCAGAATTTATTTATCTACTTCTCATTTACCAATATTGCAGTCATTAATATCTGTTTTATTCCTGAGCGAAATTTAATAAAAATATTATTTTGAATAATATGGAATATTAGATTTTACTTAGCAAATATTTTATTTTCTTTATGATAACAATGCATTTTATTAAAAATTTACTTAAATAAAATTTATTGTATCTACCGAAAAAAATAAATTATAAATCTTTAAATATACAACTAATTAAAAATAAATACTTTCAATTTTCTTTAGTTCTGTTAACTTTAATTTTTTATTATTATATTAATTAAATTTTGTGATCATTGTTATCCGTTAAAATTTAATTTGAAATTTCTGACATAACTTATTCAATGTTTCCTATCGGTCTTAAGTTTCGGATCAATAAGCGTGAAGTTTAGATATAATTATAAGAATGTTTAACTCAATATGTATTAATGTATTTCATAAGAATAAAGTTGTAGTAAAACGTCAGTTTAAATGTTTTGAAATGTTGGAAGAAAATGTATTGAATATTGGCATATTTTACATTCGATTTTACGTTACAGTATCAAAATTATCATGCTGATAATTCTTGCATTATATTTTTTTGATTGTAACTAATTTTCTAATTTAAAGTGAATGTACGTAAATAAGTTTTACTCTTTAACATATAACGTTTTGCTTTTACTTTTAATATTTTAATAACTAAAACAAATTTTCTTTGCAGATATGTCTAAAAAGAAACTTGCATTTTCTATTACAATAATAAAATCAAAGAAAAGGATAATGTATTTTGAAAAATAAACGGACAATAGATTATTATAGCGCTTTCTTCATAAGGCAAAGCAGGTAATAAATATTGAAATACACATTGAATTAAGAGTCTGCAAGTTAAAATTAAATGTATACATTAATAATAGACAGTTAATAAGGAAATTAAGCATTAGAATTAATAGTAATAATGAAAATTGATATCAACTGAATTTAACTGTTATCATAATTCTTAATAATTATAAATCATTATTTTGAATTAGTTAAAAAAAAGAGAATAACAGAAATTATAATAAATGATAATATGAAACAAAGACAAGCGTAATAGCGTAATTAAAGCCAACTATTTTAGTTATTTGAGTACCATAACCATTATAACTTAGAAAATGACTTTAAATTTAAGAACACGCTCTGAAAAGCGGCATTTAAATTAATTTGCATGCTGCACATTCTATTTTCGCAGAATTTCATTTCTAGAGAATCTCATAAGTTTCTAATCATGTTGAATAGATATTTCGAATATGTTTAAAATCTTGATGCCAACATATTGGATCAAAATTTAATATTAAACATTTATTATGCATTATAGAATTATGGGAGTATTTAGCTTTTAAAATGCTTTTGATAATTCCTTATCATATGCTCTTAAGATAATGAGTTTTCGCATACCTTTAACTTTGATTTTTATTTCATAAAAAGTTTTAAACTGCTTCTGCATATTTAAGCTTAATTTATTATCATTTTTTAACATTTAATTTATATTTTATAGCATTTATTTTTTTATGTTATGCCGAAAATTATTTATAGGAATCGAAGAAGAAATGTTTTGATAATTATGTTCAGTGTATGAATTATGTCAATAATGTCCTAATATCATAAATATTAGTTCGAAAACTTATGTTGTTATTTCAGACTTATAATGTGTATCAGAAGAAAGTAATATTAAATTTTTAATTTACATTAACGAGACTTGTGTTAAAAGGAAAAGACTAATACCTGGTTTTCCTATAAAAAAAATTACAAAATTTTTTGCTTTTAAAAATAAGTTATCAGCCTCGTGGTTTTTTTTCCCTCGTAATATTTATTCTTGTACACATTCTTTATTTTTGTTGCATTATAAAAACTTTAGATAGTTGAATTCAATAAAATTAAATTGATAAAAATTAGTGTGTACTTTAATAGAAAGTGTTATTAACGTTTCAAAATAAGTAACATATTATTGAATTTGTATAAATTAATTTCATGTATATATCGATGCTTATTAAGATATATTCTAATGGTTATTCATGTCTGTCCAATAATTTGGCTTTGGATAATAATGGCAAATTGAAATTTTTTGCAAGCTATTCCTGAAACTAATTTTGACAAATTCATAAATTTACATTAGAATAGAATATATTAATCAAAAAGTGGCTTATGAGTAATAAAAACTTAATTTTCAAAGGAAGTAACTTCGCCTTAAAATTAAAATGTAAAATATTTTATGTATGAAAATAAAATTTGCTATACATTCACTTGACTTTACAATACGTGAAACAAAATTTCAATGTTATTAATTTAACCGTTAAACTCAATTTTTTAAGTAAAAATGTATAATAATGTAAGCCGTAATAAATATAAATTTTGATGCAATCATTTTATTTTTATTTTTAAATGCAGTTATGGTATTTTTAAGCGTAGCATTTATAATTACTATATTTTGAATAAATGATATTGGTTAATAAATGACATTTTAAAGTTATATTAATATCACTAAGTTTATATAAATAAAGACATATTTCAGATATATTTCATTTTCTCAATATATTCATGTTTATCATAATAACTTCATAGCGATTCTCAAGCTTTCATGTTTTGCACAGCAATTTGATAATTGCTTGTTACTAGCAACAACAAAATAGGAGTTTCATCTTTGAATCAGTAGCTCTCTAAAAATAAAAAGAAAGAGTTCTCATAAGAAAGAACAAGTTTCCCCAGAATAATTTTAATTATAGAATATATATATATATATATATATATATATATATATATATATATATATATATATATATATATATATATATATATATATATATATATATATATATAAGGGAAAGTGATGTAGATCTACCTCCTTAGTTTTTGATGGAACTTACACTATAATGATTCTTTCACCAATAGTGATCTCCTCTTAGTGAAATCTGACATTATGCAATCAACAACACGCACAGTAGTATGTGATCCTGCTTCGGGGCATAGACAAGTCATTGTAAATATTGTATCCAAGACTCCTAAATGCAAGCCTTTTTCACAATCCAGTACTTCTTGGAACTTTAAACGGGCAAATTGGAACATTTTCAAGGCATTGCTCGATTTAGAGTTACGGCAAGACAACTTTGATTTTGAGTCACATCCGGATAAGATTTATAAGGTTATTAAAGACAAGTTCTGGTACTGTGCTAAAAATAGTATCCCCCGTGGTAAGATAAAAAATATTAGACCTTTTTAGAATGAAAATCTTGAGTGTATGAAATTAAAACGCAACAGACTGAGAAGAAAGGCTGAACTGACTGGTAGAGCCTCGGATGTTATAGCCTGGAGAAGACATTCTGCCATCTTTAAAAGAGAGATCATCGCACAGAAGCGTACATCATTCAGGGACTTTATCTCCAATTTAGACTTTCAAAAAGACAGTAAGAAGGCTTTTAAGTAAATTGCCAATATTAAAAACGAAAATGTAAGAACCCCTAAAGATTCTCTCAAGGTAAACAACAAAGTTATCTCCTCCGACCATGCAATCGAAAACGCCTTTGTACAACATTTTACAGGTGAACAGGTTTTAAATGTCTGTGTCAGAAAATTGAATAAGACAATGAAACGCTTAATGAGATTCTCTCGAGAGGCTCAATCTATACCTATTGAACCCCACCCAATTTTCTTTTCTCGCATAACAGATGGTGAATTGTCTAAAGCTAATGGATGTCTGAAGCCGGGAAAGTCCCCTGGAAATGATGGTATACATTCTGGGTTCCTCTGTCATTTGGGCCCAATTGCGCGTCAGACTTCAACCTGGAAGAATAATTCCGAAACATTGGCTTAGCTCTATTAATATACCAGTCCATAAGAAAGGCAAAGATCAACAAAACATTGGTGGAATAGACCAATTGCTCTGATCAGTATTTTGGGGAAGGTAATGGTGCACATTGTGGTTGGAAGATTGAATTGGTTTTTGGAAACCAATAGACTTAGTGCGGAAGAGCAGGCTGGCTGTCGCCAATATCATTCTATGAATCAACATGTTGCCCTCCTTAGCCAATCAAGTAAGGATGCTCTGGATAAATAGCAACTGCTATATTCGTTGATTTTAAATCTGGTCTGAAGAGAAAAATAATTATTGAAAGTATCCGAGCTTGGAATCAGCCACAACTTGCTCAACTTTTTAAGGCCTTTTAAAGCCAAAGGATGTGTAGAGTAATATACGGATCATCTCTCTTGAAATGGAAGCTTCTTAAGACTGGACTTCCTCAGGGAGCAATTTCAAGCTGCAGTCTTTTCAACATTTTCCTCAATGACTTTGTTCTTTAGCTTAGATCTATACCTGGCATAAAATGCTTATTATATGCAGATGATCATGTCATTTTTACAAACTCCCCAAAGAAAGTCACCAAACTACAAAACAAAAAGAGACTCGGTCATGCTCTGAGTATTTTGGAGAACTGGTGCAACTCAAATAACATGATGGTTAATATTGAGAAAACTGTCTCAGTGTCCTTTTCTCTCTCTCACCAACCTATTCAAGTGGAACTAAACTACAAGGGTCTTCCAGTGCGCATGAAGAATGTTGCACCTATTTGGGAGTGTCTTTTGACAGAAAGCTATCCTGTTGCCTATTCATTGAGAATATCATTGGACGTGTCGGAAACAGGCTGACAATGTTAAAACGCCTTGTAGGGTGTAAATGGGGTTGCTTTTCGCTGACTCTTCTATTGACTTTTAGAACCTTTATTCTTCCGCTGATAACTTATTGTTGTGAGCCCCTTATTACTACATCTGTACGCAATATGGGTTCCCTGGAATTGATTTTTAATCAAGCGCTCCTCTTTATCACTAGGGCTGTTTAAACTACTACGGTGGATACATTGTACCTGCATACAGGTCTCAGATCCATCAAATCGATTATACAGGATAAGACCCATTTGCTATGGGAGAAATTTGGACGTATTCTAGGAACCCTAGAGCTCTGGTATGATCATGACATCACTCTTAATCTCGAAAGGAACCTTAAAACACAGTGGGGTTTCATTCAGGGAGTCCTCGTGCTAAGGACGGATATTGAGTTACGGTGTGATCCGGAGCCTCTGTCTCTCCCACCTTGCCCAATTGAATCTTCTAGTTTAGTGTGTGCTTAAATTAGAAGATTCATTTGGGTAATGTGGGAAATAATTTTAGTGTGTGCCTTGATAAATCCGAGAGAATTTTCAAGAAAGTCACAGATACGGAGATCCTTAGGGTTCTCGCCTATGAGACTATAAACACTCATTATCCTGAGCCAGACAGGCCGAGAATTTATACTGACGGCTCCCGGTTGCAGGAGTGATCCAACGCTGGAGCAGGGGTCCATTGTTCCCTTTTTTCAATTGCAAATCCAGTTGGCACATTTACATCCGAATTTGATGGGGAACTGCTTGAGATCAGGATTGCCCTTTCTCAGTTGACTTGTTATATTAATGGGTTCTCCAAAGTAGTTTTACTTAGTGACTCCCGGGCCGCATTGCAATCCTTGATGCCTACTTCAAATTTTGTATCCTCTGTTGTCCATGAATGTTGGAGTCTACTTCAGAGTTTGTCTTCTAATGAAAAATGCATTGTTCTTCAATGGATCCCCGGACACTGTGGAATCCATGGCAATGAAATTGCCAATACACTGGCAAAGATGGGGGCCATGACTTTACAAATATCTTTTTCTAGTATATCTTTTTGCATAATAAAACGTCTAATTAAAAATATAATATCTGAAAGATTCTAAAAGATTCTCGAATCTCGATCAGAACAAAAGTCTTGGAAAAACAGACTTTCTGCCGTCTCAAAATGGCCGAGACATAAAATGGTAGCTGAGTTTAGGCTCGCCACCGGTCATGACTACCTTCTTAAACACTTGTACCGTCTTCGTATAGTTTCAAGTCCTATCTGCAACCTCTGTAATCTGGGACGGGACATGAATCGTATCATCTACTCCATTGTAAGGCGTTATTGCGGTCCGCTACTGGGAGGCCAGGAGCGTTTTAAATACATAGACTATTGTTACAGCAGTTTTATTTTTCATTTTTTTTTGTTATTTGTATTTTTGCTGTAATTGTCTTTTTATCTGTGCCATTGTGTAAATTTATATACATATATATATATATATATATATATATATATATATATATATATATATATATATATATATATATATATATAATATATACATATATATATATATATTTATATATATATATACATACTTGCACAAAACAGTCTTAATAATTTAATATGTTGTTTCTAAGCATATGAATAATGAGCAGATGTCCTAAGCAGAGTTTTCCGAAACATTATAAGCAAGCACATAGACACAAATAATTGAAATTTCAAAAGTATTTAATAAAATAAGACCTATATCACAAACAGTAATTTTAAAGTATTTACTAATTCTATTTTTTAATTACCTTGAATTAATAAAGTAATATTTTAAATTATTGTTTAAATCGGTGAATATATAAAGGAGTCAGATATTTGTTTAAGTTAGAGATGCGAAAAATGTATTATTTATTCGTATTTCTCTGCTTTGGTTTCACAACACACTTCTACGTTTATTAAAAAAATTTAAAATCTGTTTTATTTTTCTAAACTATCTTATACTGATCACTGAATATTGAATTTATCTTTAATATGTTAGAGTTTTAGTGATTATTGCTTTAATTAGATAATATAATTTGATACAAAAATACTATGTAATATTTGACAACTTTGTGGAAATTGCATATTTTTCTTTCATTCAATATCATAATAAATACATTACTAAAATAATGCTTTTCTGAAGGGGATATCCTCAAATCTAACCAGTTATTGTGAAAAAATAGGAGTTGAATGTTGAATTTATTATTTCTACAGGTAAATTTCACAGTTATAAATGCGGATTTTCAACTTAGATACTCGTGAATACGATTACTAAAAATAAAATATTATGGAAAAGCTACAGGATTGTTAAATTTCCAAAAGCTAAACAGTATGTTTTAGCTGTTGAACTAATATTTTTATAATTGAACACATTTCTGTTAATAAGGAAAAAAAGTTCGCTTTCATATAATACCGACTGAGATTTAATGCGCTTAGAATTCTCCAATATACGATTTTAACTTTCTGTTAAATTATATTTTAACTCCGTATGAATTTTTCCTTGCATAGTATACTCACTACTTTTGATTTACATTTATATTGGAAGAAAAATGTGTTTTATCAGTTCCTTAAATAAGCAACTGTTGACTATTGTATCATGATATATGGCAAGAAAAATTTTTTAAAGTCAACACTTTGTTCCCTCCTTTAAAGTAAAAGAAATCGCAATCACATGAATTAAAAAAAATACTTTCGCAAAATAGTCAAAATGAAAAGAATATGGTATATTAAATGAATACAAAGTGGGTTGTGCAATTTACAGACTGTGATGAACCTGCCGTACTCAGGAATTTCTATTTCGTTTATAATTTTAACCGGAAGAAATTGTTATCTGAGCCCAGACTAATCAGTTTCTATAGACAGTTTTGATCAAATTTTCTAAAACTCTTAATTATCGTCACCATCATAATTAATGATTTCTTTTGTGGATTAAGTTTGCTTGCTTAAGTAAATTGTTCTGGGATTATGCATTCCCATTTTTATCAGATTTATTGCTTTTTCGTAATTTAAATACAAATTCTATTTCATTATCATGAAATTCAACCTAAATACCGCAATAACACACTTTATACTGAAAACTTTTATTTCTAGGTTTGAGCATGAAATTATGAAAATGCAAAGCAAACGTATTGCTTAATTTTAAAAAAACATACAAAAAACATAATAATCTTTTTAAGCAACAGATTTTTTAACAATAGAATTATAAAAGATACATACAAACCTATTTTATTTAATACTGGAGTATATTTTGCATAAGTGAATATTTTATTGAAAAGGAATTGGAAGTGATTTCTTTTCAAGTATTAGAAAAAATTACGTTTTCCAAAAAGATATATCTTATTCCATTTATATTATAACGAGATATATTTTCATCTCGTTATAAGTTATGAACATCCGTTGTTTATTTGACATACAGAACTTTAGTTTTTCGAAATATAAAAAAAAAATTGAATATTAGAGGGGATAGAAAGAGAATGTGAAATAACTGAACTTCCTTACCCCTCTCAAAAAAATTTCATCAAACTAAATACATTATTTGCATATCACCATAGGAAATCACGATTTTATATGATGGTGTTCGAAAATAATTAGGAATTAGATAAATTGTCAGGGGTTTTGATTTATGTCGCAATAGCTTACCACATGTTTAGTCTAGACAAAAGTTGCAAATTGTTTTTATAATGAATGTATAATTACATAAAACAAAGTTATAAATAAATTTTATAATGTTTACTATAAAACGTTAATTATAATTACTCACATTTCTATATGGAATTAAAGGAAATATATTTATTAAAGAATCAGAAATATATTTTTACTGAAAAAACTTGTTAAATTATATAACGACTACACAAAATGTAATATTGCTTTTTGCTAAAAAAAATTGCATATGGAGTATTATTACATCCAAATGTAATGTTGTTGCCTAATTTTTGAGCGGAAAATTCCATATAACAAATTTACATTTTTACTTTAGCCGTTTTTTTAACAACTTCCTTTTTTGTTTAATTACATGTACTTAATTTAGCAGAAGTTCCGTATCTAAATATATCCATAAAGAAAAATTTCATTACTGAGTAAACACTTTTTTAAAATAAAAAAATAGAAATGAATCAAGAGACAGTATTTAATAGTTAGATTTTAAATGAAATCAAATGTTAGGAACTATAACTTAGTGGGTGTTTCTTAACTATTAGTCAAGAAACGTTCCACCGAATTCTTTGAGCAAGATGTGCTAACTAAGCAGTCATTATGATAATTAGCCAACAATGCAACACGAGTTATATTCCTATCCAGTTCAAATATGCCTAAGTTGGTTCAGAACTGACATCACAATGACAATGAAGATTGTAAGTAATATCCTAAATTAAAGTATAAGTATTTTTTGAAAAGATATATTTTCTTATTCTTTAAATATAAATCATGTTAGTTTAAATTTATTTTTAAAAATTATCACTATCCATGCATAATTTTGAAGTCGAAATTGAATATGTAGTTAAAAAAAAATAATTAGAAATAAACTTTAAAACAAAGATATGATGCGGTAAAAGAATCACTTAAATTCAATTCTTATATTTAATAAAATACGATCAATGCAAAAACGTATCATATAAGTTTACAAAAATAATAGGAAAAGCAATTTGAGTCCATTCCTCGTTTTTACACTGATTACTTTCGTAAATAAGATTATTCCAAAAAAAAAATAAATAAATAAAAAAAATAAAAATAAAAACGTTGAAGATTCCATATAACTTTAAATTAAATATTGATAATATTGATTTATTCATTGGTATAACGCATATTTATTTCCATAAATGTTTCTTTTACGTATATATATATATATATATATATATATATATATATATATATATATATATATATATATATATGTATATATATATATATATATATATATATATATATATATATATATATATATATATATATATATATATATATATATGTATATATATATATATATATATATATATATATATATATATATATATATATATATATATATATATATATATATATATATATATATATATATATATATATATATTTACATTTGCTGCATATTTTGCTGCATATATACATTTTGCTGCAAATTTATTCTATAACATAAAAATATAAATTTTATTAAGGAATAAATGAAGATTTATCGAGAACATTTTCGGCTCTTATCGTTACATCTAGATACTTAGATACTTTTCTTTAAATCCTTTGAGTCAAATAGCAAGTATATTGTGAAAAATGATGCTTTATAAAACCACTGAACCACATTTATTATGCTCTATCTAAAGTTAATGTAGAGTTAAATACAATGAAGTAAAATATAACTTCAAAGAATAAAATTCTATTTGAAGTTAACATTTTGCATTGATCAAGGATTTATAAAGTTCAATTGTTGAAGGAATGAAAACAAGAGTACAGGTAAGTGAATTCAAAGATAATATTTTATGGTCGTTGTTATTAGACAATAAAAAATTTCATTTTACTTGGTAACTTAGAATGATATTTGATAAGATTTTCGAATAATTTATTTTACATTTTGTTTACAGTGTTTTCTATAATCATATTTTAGAAAATATAAATCTGTGATGACTCAAGAAAACAACAATTTTACCTATTAACAAATTAGATTAAATTAAATACTTTTAAATTGATAAAGTTTACTACTGGCACTCTAAAAATATTTATAGTGACTTTGATATTATGTTATGCTTCTGTGCATGAGCTACTTAAAAAATTTAAATATAAATTTTAATTTATTCATTATTTTGCATATAGGTATTTTAAACAAAGAATTTTTCTTATATACACATTTTAAAATATATTTTTATCATTTATTTTAAAAAGGTGTATGCTATAAATTATTTAAATATAATTCTTATTCGTTTCCTTCACACATTCCAATATAATAATGTACTAGTGTAACCTACCCTAGTAACTAAATAGAACATGGTTTATAAAAGGAAAATATAGCATAATTATATTAAGCTAAGAAAAATTACCCAAACCTTGAAATTTTAATAAAAAAAATTTTACCAGTTGTTTTGAATAATGAGTGTTTCATTGTTTTACACGATTTACATGGTTTTGAATTGATTTGTATTGAATTCATTCGCATATCAGTACTTTGATGAGAGTTTGCTTTATATTTGCTTATTAATAGCATCTATACATTTAGCTATATTTTGAATTTTAATATTTTGCATTAGGAACTTTTAATATAGAAATTAAATTATAGTCCACTGAATTCTACCACGTTCCTTAACAAATAGTTTCATTGTATTAAAGAAAATTTTAAATAACTATAGTTGTATTCATACAATTTTCCAATGAATTTTGAAATCTATATGCTACCCTTAGCCCTGTTAACACAATATACAGGGTTTGGACAAAAATATGAAAACACCTTGGAAAAAACATATTTCCTTCCCTAATATGGTGTAGGAAACCTGTTGACATTTAAAACAGCCTTGCAGCCTTTTTGGAATAGATAAATACAGTCCTTGTATGTTTGCCAATGGAATATTGTACCATTCTTCTTGCAGAACGGTGGCAAGTTCAGATAACGATGCTGGCGGTGGATAGCGTTGACGCACTTTCCGCTCCAATGTACACCACAAAGGTTCGATAATATTCAGGTCTGGTGGATGTGATGAACAGGGGAGATATGATAAATCATCCTCGTGCTCAGAAAAAAAGTCCTGGACTGTTTGAGCTTGTGAACAAAGTTGTACTATGAGATAGACTTGATCGTCCAAAATGTTCACATAAGACTTGGCAGTAATTTGCCCTGACAGAGTTATCATGGGGCCAGCAGATATCCACGATATGGCTGCCCCAAACCATCACAGAACCCCCACCATGTTTCACTCTTGGCAACAAGCAATCTGTATTATAGGCTTGAGATGGCGTTCTACAGACGTAAATTCTTACAGAAGTGGGAAACAATGTGAAAGTAGACTCATAAGACTATATAACTTTCTTCCACTGCTCTATAGCCCAGGCTTTATGATTTAATCACCACTTTTTCCTGTTACGGGCATTATCATCACTGATGAATGGCTTTTCAATTGCAGCACGGCCAGCGATTCCCTCTTTATGAAGCTCCCGTCGAATTGTTTTGGTACTCACAGGGTTTGGTAATATGACATTCATTTCAGCAGTAACTTTTGCAGCTGTGATCTTCTTATTTTTCATGATATTCCTCCTTAATGATCGCCTGTCACGATCGCTCAGCACACATTTTCGTCCGTACTGTGATTTAGAGGAGGATGTTTTTCCGCATTCCAAATATGCGGAATAAATCTTCGATACAGTATCTTTTGAAACACTAAACTCTTCGGCTACCTTGCTTACAGAAGCACCTACTATACGCGTTCCAACAATTTGCTCACGTTCGAAGTCTGTTAACTCTGACATAATGCAATGCCAATCTCCCATAACAGTGTTCCAACAACGACTGAACTGTGCAGCGCCTTTACGAAGTAATACAGGTGGCGTCAGTAGGCGAAAACACCAGCGCCGGCTGCATATTTCATGAAAATCAATCTTTCTTTTCAAGCATACATTTCACAAGGTGTTTCCATATTTTGTGCAAACCCTGTATAAGGAACAAATACTACCATCAAAGCAATGTATATCTTTCTGTTTTATTTAATGATCATTTAGCCACCTTAAACTGTAATTTTTGAAGGTAGTTTTTGAAACAAATTAATTCAGTTAAAAAAATCAGTATTAAGAATGCACATGCACAAATGAACTAAAGCAGCGATTGAGTAATAGAATGAATCATATTAAATCGATGTTAATATGAAACATAATTATGAAGTTAGTTGGTTTAATGGTGTCGTGTCCATGGGGAGAACTAAAATTGACCCTGGTTATGCAAAGCACAGCTTGCTATCTCTCGGTGTTTTCGGAGTATAAACTCTTTTATATGTCGAGCAAAAATCCCCTGAAATGATCCAAAGATCTTAAAAAGCAAGGAATTTAAAAATCTGTCTTGGTGTTGGTGGAATATTATTGGAGTTAGTTCAGAAATGTTATGTTCTTTTGCCATTTCTCTGGATCTTCATATCTCGATAGTGACCGATTCAAAGATGAGTGATAGTTTTAGTAAGGTCTCTATTTGCGTTTATTTCACAAATATGTGTGTATTTTTAATGGTGTTTTCTCTTAGACGGTACCTTGCAATCGCATTCACATCTTCAAGCTTCACTTTGAAGGTATTTCCGTCATTAGGTTTTCTCCATTTATTGGCAAGTTGATCTGACTCTTCATTTCCAAGGATTCCAAAA
This sequence comes from Latrodectus elegans, assembly GCA_030067965.1. Classification (NCBI taxonomy): domain Eukaryota; kingdom Metazoa; phylum Arthropoda; class Arachnida; order Araneae; family Theridiidae; genus Latrodectus; species Latrodectus elegans. Next base: position 113,834,091 of record CM057813.1, on the reverse strand, counting down.
TACGCGGGCATCCATTGCAGAATATAAATCTTGTTTAATTTTTCAATTTCTTCTGATTGACGCGTAATATTACAAGTTAGCCTTAATTGGCCGTTATTTATTGCCTCCTAGGCATCTTTGGAGACACAAAAGATGATTACCCATTGGCTTTGTCAGTGTTATTGAATGAAATGTATTCATGGAATGCATGATTTATAGCTCTCAGTTCACTGCTGAAAGTTGAGATGATGAACTATGCAGTAAATTAGTGCAATAAAAAATAAGATTAATACTCATTTTATGAAGTTACATTTTAAGTATAAATATGCAATATCAGTTAAATTTCACATGTCCATCCACCTTTACTATATCTTAAAAAAACTAAACTGTTGGATTTTTAAGGACATATTTATATTTAAATGATTATTGGACTATTTTAGACACATTGTATTAATTTATTTTGTTGTATTTATTTATTAAAATTTCTGTGTCTCTCATCCTTCAACTTGATTCATTAGTTGAATATTTTGTAGCACGGAAATTTTCCTTTAATGATTGTTAAATTTACCATACCTTGCATCCCCCATTAATTATATGAAAAAGCTTTCAAAGTTAAGAAATCTTCAATGATTTAGTTAGAAATTGGAGCATTTTTGAGGAATGTTTATCGTTTAAAAAGTCTAATCATGAAATAATAAAATTTGTATATTAAATTTTAAAATATGTTTTCATATTAACATAGCTTGCATCCATATGTTTTTCATTTATAATCTTTAAATAAATTAACAATATGAATTTTATTAAAATACCAGTTAAATCTTCAACAAAACTACTACTTTTTAATATAACTTTGAATTTATACAGTAGTGAATTCAAATTTTTTCGAATGAATAATATACCTTTTTTTAAAAATAAAAAGATTCTATTCCAGAATATTCAGATTTATGTTGAAATTAACCCAATCCCTCGTAATACAATAGTCATTGCTTTTGAAAGTGAATAGTCAAATCAACGGCATAAAAGCGGCATTGAAAAGCATAGATGCTGTAATTGTTCTATCGGAGTAGATCATCAGAAAACATTTATTAACACAAAAGATAGTCACTTCATGATCTACAGATCAAAAGTTTAAGGAAAGTTTCTCACGATTAACTGTTTATTAATATATTTGGCAAAAATATATTTTAAATTGTCCTATTAAATAAAAACTCGCTGATTTCAAAGTAAAATAAAGTTTGTATATCATACGCCATTTTTTTTACAAATTCTTATAAAAATTTATATATAATATTTTAGAATTCAATTTGAATTAATAATTTTTATGCTTTAACTACAACGGAATAGCCAAATATGTTTTAAATAATTTTAAAATAATAAATTTATATAAAGTCATTGCTTATTATTCAGTTAAAACTATTAAAACAAATATTTTATTCAATCTTCTCTTACATTTATGGCTTAGTTATATAAAATAAAAATGAATGAACTAAACTTTTTGTAACAATTCTGCCTTAAAGTGTTAAATGTATAATATTTTATATTCGATCATGTACTTTTTGATGAAAACTTAAATGGACAGAAAATGACTTTTACACCTTTACTATTTTACGGATAATAGTACAGTTTTTCTGTAATACTTTAGGAGAAATACAGCAAGCAAATTTTCACCGAAATGTAAGCAAGAAGTTATTTTTGTTATCAGTTTCTGCTTTCCAACTAATTCTAACAAACCAAAACAATTCCAATGAGGAGGTGATAAAACATACATTTGAAGAAAATGTAAGTCGCCAATATCACTGAGACAAGGGAATTAGGGAACGTACGCATAATATGAAACAAAATGATAAAATACGGTCCAAACAGCATTTTAGAATTTCATTTTCTAAACTAGGAATGTAATTAAATTTGTTTTTATGCATGGAAGTTTATTTAATTTTCTTCTCTTAAAATCGCTCAGAAACAAAATCCCGCATTCAAAGAAACACACAAGAAAATCGAACATAGGAAGTGTAAATCATGAAAACAATAATCCAATAGAATTTTTTTTTTTTTTTTGCTTTTTAACTGTTTTTCTAGATGAACAATAATTTTGTAGAAAGAGAAAATATCATAACCAGTGAATCAATTGGTTAAAATGCACAAAATAACAGTAAAAGACGAAAACTCAAATTAAACTAATTTGCATGATTTTCTTTTCTTCAGAAAAAACTATTACTTAAAAAAATGCTCAAATTTTATATTGATTAAGTTGTTTTTTAAATAACTACTTATATTTTCGTGATTTCTCATTAATTTTGGGAAATCAGTGAAGAAGCATATTACTAACTTATTTACTTCGAACATATAAAATGCAGTGACTTAATGAATATTTTTAAAATTTATATTAATCAATGTGGATTATGCAAATAGAGCTTTAGTCTTTGTTTTGAAATTAGCAATAGGTACTTTAAACATCTTGTTTGCCATTTGATATCTTGCTTGGTATTGCCGTAGTCTGATTTCTACTAAATATTCAGGACCTATATTTTAAGTACTATCTAAATTGCAAGATATTGTCCGTCATCAGTCAAACTAAAATGATGACTATTATGAATTTAAATTTACATGTTTATATCTATCTTTATATGGTCTACCTAAATAACTAAAGAAAAAGTAATTTGAAGGTGCTGTTAATTTGCAGCTAATTTAATTTTATTAAATATCTGCCAAAATTATAATTAAATATATTGTCCTAATTTAGACGATCAATTAAAAAGGAAGAAAATTAAGGTATACTTTATGAGTAACAAACTGATTTTATGATATATTTTAGAATTATAAAAACAAAATTTTCCATGATTTATTATCAAGAAAATAATAGCATGATTACGATCTCAAGTACGTGCCTGTACACATTTAACAAGATTTTAGCTTTTTAGTTCTGTTTCAAATACATTTCAATGTTATGTTTTATATAGGACAATAGCATATCTGAAATAAATTAGATTATTACTGAAAAATATGGATTGATTTGGAACTGAAAGTTTAACTTCAAATTGAAAAAAAGAATGTACTTTTTAAAAATCAATGTTCTAACCTTATATAAATCCAAATTTTCTTTACGGATTTAATTTAAATAAATTACTACTTTTTGTTGCAATCATTTTTAATCAATTGATTTTTTAGTCAATAATTTGAATAAAAAATTCATCTCCTGAAAAAACATTTTTTGCAATATATTTTATAACAGATTTGAAGATGAGTGCACAAAATACTTAATAATTTTTATTAAGAAAATGGAAAAATATTCTAACAGATTTGTAATCTTGATGATTATAAAATATAAAATAAAATATTTATTTCTAAGTTTACTAGTCTGATGATTACTTGTTTGTTACAATTTGTATTTTTGAAGCTCACCTGAAACCTTTCACTTCAGATGATAAATTGGATCTTGTTAGACTAGAAAAACTGGTGTATTGCAACAATTGTTCAAGCTATGGTCACCAAAACAATAAGTCAAACTACCTAAATAATTGAACATTCATTTAAAGATAATAAAAAAGTATCCCATTTAAACAACCATTCTATGGAGAAGTGTAATGGCAAACATCATTGTTAAAGGATTCTAGTTGTCTAATCCTTTCTTCTTCAGAGGTTATTACTTAAACTGTTTTCTCCAGAAATTCCAATGTTGAAATGAATGACCGATATTATTTACTTACTTCTAGTAAATGCGTAGAACACGAGTCTTATTTTAAGACTCTCATATGATACAAAAACCTCTAACAGTCTCTCAGGTCTTATCTCCGACACAACCTTAAATTTATTACATTTCCTGTCTGTGAAAATTCATACACTTTTTATAAAAAATATCCTTGTTTTTAGGCTGCTAAATTTATAGAGAAATGTTTGGGACTTATTTGAAACATTTTTTTTTCTTTTTCTCTTTCAGTCCACGACGTTTATAAGTAATCTAATTTATGGATCTGGTCTGACTTCATCAGTCTGACTTGGGTATAGCAAAAGCATATATTAAAAGTAAAAAAATATTTAATTTAATATGCAATTGTTTCACAGTTGTGTAATTCTAACATGTAAATATAACAACATGTAATTCTTAAAATAAATTTTGAAGTGTTCATTTACTTATTATGGTGCTGATTAACAAGGTCCAGCTCTTTTACTTCTAGCTGACAGTATTCATTTCAAGTTAAATTAAACATAAATATACACAGCAAAGATTTTGCATCGTTAAATGAATTCCATTGAGTATTTAAATAACATTGTTCCTGAAATATAATGAAATATTTTGTATTAAAATATTGTACAATTCTGCATTAATATGTAGTAAAAATATTGATAATATTTTTATACCGATTCATAACATTTTTACTGAAACTGTCCAACTAAACAAAGTTTTCTTATAAAATGTATTATTTATACTCGAAAAGAATTAGGAATCATGTACAAAATATTTCCCAACATCTGATTTTTTTTACACCGTTCACAAAAAATAATCTGCTTTTTTAAATTAAATAACAACATCCGCGGGTATATATTTTGCTTAAATTGAAGTATTTAATTCTTCTTTATTTTATAAAATATGTTTTAAAATACATTTTGAAACCATGTTTTTATTGTAAATGTATTTTTAAATATCATTTAATATTAGTTGAATGTTTGTTATATTTCTGCAGTGACTGATTTCTAAGCACAATCAAGAGCTTTCAATGATAACTCAAGCAATATCCTTTCAAATTTTATTTATGAGGAAATGAAGATCATTAAAATTTCAATTTTGGAGTTATCACTGCCTTCACAGAAACATGCCACACAATTGAAAATGTGATACAAGTTATGTTACGAGTTTTCCTGTTATAAATTTTTCAGAAATATCATTCTGTAATGTAACATATTGTGTCAACTGTCTTCAAAAAATAAAAAAATATATAAATAATATATTTCCGCATTCGGCTACAGAAAATGGATGAGAATATTAACTAATTCAGATAGAAACTGATTAGTTAATATTCTCCTCCATTTTCTTGTGCAATAAATTGAAGTGAAATAAACCTTATTTAATAATAATTCAATATCACCATGAAACAGCAAATTTTTAGGTAGTTTGTTTCTAAGCCGGTTGAGAAACTTGAACATATCCTTCTCTACTAAAATTAAAACTGAAGTAGTATCAGAATATCTTATTGCATTGATTTTATACAGCTTTGAACTAACTCATTGAACTATACCACATTGAATTTAATGCGTCTATAATACTCAATATCATATCTGAGTTTTAAGGTTGGCGATACTTTGGATTATTTTAAATCTAATTACTGTTTGATTCTCTATTTTAATTTAACTTATGTTTGGTCATCTTCAGGTCAGGATCTTAATTTTTCAATGCTTATTGTAATTTTTATGTATACTAAAAACACAAAAGTATATTATTCTGCTGAACATTTCCGAAGAATTGTATTTGGTAATTTAAAAATGATTTTTGATCAGTGAATGTTTCCGAAATAGGGATTTTTTATTCAGTATTTATATTAGTACTTAGGTATTCTTATTGATAGTGTCATTTTCATCATTATTTATAAGACCTCATCAATATAAAGGAAATGGGTTATGTTTTTCCTAGGTCTTATATTTTGTTTTATGTTAATGTTTTTCATACAAATTATGATTCTAGCTTTGATTGTTTCTCACTGACCATTTCTATTTGCATCTGCTTATAAAACTCGCATTTTTTATAAGAGCTTTGCATTCATTTCTTTACAATCAGATAATTTTGTAAAATATTTTTTAATTATTTATCATAAATCTCTTATCAGATAATATTAAATTTTTTGTATATCTATATTTTTATACGCATTAAGTTATTTTTTTACTTAACCTAAAAGTTATGAACGTTATCATTTTTCAATTTTATTTATAAAAAAATATTTAATATTTTAGAGTATTATTTATAAATAATTTTCATTGCGTATATTTTTATATATGCATTTTAAAATGCATTAAAGTTTTCTATTATGGAATATAATATTCAAAAGCTCTTTATCAATATCATATATGTTAGCATTATTTCTTGCGAAAAATATTCTTTTATACAAGAACTATAATTTTATTTCCTATTCAAAATCAAATACGTGGAAACAATAGCTTTACATCAAGGCGTTTTAAAATGTTGATGCATATCGAAATCTCCGAATACATCGTAATATAAGAGAAATAAAAATTGGTTCTTATACTAACGTCACATTTTTGTTATTCATGTATATATATCGTTGTTCAAAATAACTTGGAATGGTTTCAAACAATATATTACTTTAAATATATCTGCCTGAAATAATATATTTAAAAAATATAAGGAAATGAAGCATATGATCTTGAACTTTACGTGAAATCGCTCTTGCTTTGGAAAAAATTCAAGACTAAACTATGTGTTACCATTTTTATTAAATTGGCATAAATTTCTGTTCTACATTCTGCCTGATTTATTGAAGCCTAGTATAAGCATTATTAAAATTTCGCCTTTTAAAATTTATAGTAAACATTTTAGGTAAAATAATCTTTCCTTAAGAAAAAATGATTTTCAAATATTTTTTAATAGAACAAGTATACAAAATATGATTACATATGAGATAACAATAATAAAAATAAGTTTCTATTTGACTTAAATATTATTAACTGCTTTAATTATTTTATGCGAAAAGAAGATGAAATTTATGCAATGGTTCTAATAACACTTGTTTCTGAAAGTTAAAATGTTTTATAACATTTTATATAAATGAAGTATAAGGTTTTTCATATTTCATACATTAAGAATAATGCAGTACTTAGAGGAAAACTATCAAAAATGAAAATGGAAAAATTAATGTATTATTGTTGCTGAAGCTGAAAAGTGTTAATCGTTCAGCTGTATTACATTGAATTAATAAATATGACTTTAAAATACAAACCACTTTAATTCAAATTATTTAATTACCAAATTAAATTTACTTCCTAGGGAAAACTTGAAAATAACCAAAAAGTAATTTTTATTTCTGATTGGCGGGATTCATGGAATACGCAGGTTTCCTACAAACTGCGTGCCATCTTTCAATACATCATATCATCATCAGTTTTACCGTTACGAGGTTCTGATGTACAATTAATTCTCCTTCATATCGGATACACATGTTTCCCACTTAAACATCTTTTTCCAAATGAATCGATTCCATTGTGTGAAACGTGAGCTGGTCCAATTTTTGTGTTTTTTATTTCAGTTTTATGTCCAGATTTTAACCTTTATAATTTAACCTTTTTTATGATAGCGGTTTTAACAATGTTTGATTTTGTAGGGGAGGTATCCTTCAGAAACCTAATTGTCTTTTTAAAGTCAAAAGGTTTTCTAGATTTTTTTTTAATTTTAAAATTTTCCTCTTAAATTTTTAAATTTTATTTTCTTTAATTATAATTTGTTTTTATTTAAAATTTTGGACTTTAAATTAATTATGTAATTTACTCTGATTTTAATGATTCTTGGATTTTCTTAAATATAAGAATAAAAATAATATAAATATAAAAATTAAATTTTGCGAAAATAAAGTTTGGAATAGATTTACCTTTTTAAGTCTTGCTTCAGTAAACCAAACCAATCACTGTCTCTGACTATTTCTTCAGATATGATAAGTGTAAGTCTTATCATCTTACTAAATTCTAAGTTTTAAAAAATTCATGGTAAATTAAGTAAAGCGAATTCATCTTTGAAAATAAAAATGGGATCAACAATCTGTACATAACTTCAACGTGAATTGGTTTTAAGTAAAAGTTTATTTATCAACAAATTATTTTATCCTCATTATTTAATATCAGACTATAAGCAACTGCCATGTTCGTTAAACGATCCATGTTAACCATGTTTATTAAAAGTGAAATATTTTTAAAGGAGATTTTATCTCATTAGATTTTTAATGACCTTATTGACTTTAGATTTGCTTATAATTTACGAACTGCCTTGCAGTTTTTGTCAAGTTTAATAGTAAATAAAAAAATCATCACTAAGAAACCATTTACAACATCAATGGAAGCAAAAGCAATCTGATCATTTTATTTCCCATCTATTTCCAAAAAAATTAAAAAGACAATGTTCGTTAATACCATATTCAATAAAAATAATTCTTTTGTACTAAAGACATAACCACTTAAAGAGAAATTCAGATTCAACACACCATTTGAGCATATTTTCAGGCATATCTACCTCAATTCTATGTTACAACATTTGTAAATAAGTTGATAAGAGATTTGATGAGTGATGTAAGAAAATTACATCTTTCAAATTCTCTCATTATTCCAACATAATGTATGTTTTTGCTTATATTCTTAACTAAACATTTGCGCTTAACATATTTGACATTTAAGAGTAATATATTTTTATGTATACTTGGGTTACAGAAGTCCATAATGTTACCACATATATAATATATATATAATTAAACTACTGGCCATTAAAATTGCTACACCAGGAAGAAATGCAGATAACAAAATGATATTTATTCAACAAATATATTATACTAGAAATAACAAGTGATTAATTTTTCAAAAAAATTTGGCTGGATAGATCTTGAGAAATATGTACCCAGAACAACCACCTCTGGCAGTAATAACAGCAGTTATACGCCTGGGCATTGAGTCAAATATATTTTGGATTCAATGTACATGTACATATAACCATGCAGCTTCAACACGATGCCAAAGTTCATTAAACGTAGTGACTGGCGTTTGGTGACTAGCCAGTCGAGCGGCAACCATTCACCAGATATTTTCTATTGGTGAAAGATCTGGAGAACGTGGCAACAGCTGAACATATTCCGTATAAAGGATGGTCCCTACAATACCGGCAACATGCGGTTCGGGCATTATCCTGCTGAAACGTAGGGTTTCACAGGGCTCGAATAAAGGGTAGAGCCACGGGTCGTACCACACCAGAAATGTAACCTGCACTGTTCAAAGCACCGTCAATGCGAACAAGAGGTGACCGAGACGTGTATCCAATTGCACCCCATGCCATCACGCCAGGTGATGGGCCAGTATGACGATGACGAATGCACGCTGCCAGTGTGCGTTCACCACGATGCCGCCAAACACGGATGCGATCATCATAATGCTGTACACAGAACCTGGATTCATCTGAAAAGATGACGTCTCGCCATTCGTGCGCCCAGATTCATCGTTGATCACACCATTGAAGGCGCTCTTGTCTATGACGCAACGTCAAGGGATGCCGCAGCCATGGTCTCCGAGCTGAGAGTCCATGCTGCTGCAAACGTCGTCGAACTGTTTGTGCAGACACTTGTTGTCTTCCAAACGACCCCGTTTCTTGACTCACGGCTCTTGACGTGATTGCACGATCTATTACGGCCATACGGATAATGTGCCTAAGTTCTCAGCCGTTAGTGATAGGTGGCTGTTGAGATCCCGCATGGCGTTCCATATTACCGTTCTGAACCCATCGATTCCATATTTTGCTAACAATCATTGGATCTCGACCGACGCGAGCAGCAATGCTGCTATAAGATAAACCGCAATCCCGGTACGCTATAATTCGATTTTTATCAAAGTCAGAAACGTACTGGTACGCATTTCTCCTTCTTACACGAGACATCACAACAACTTTTCACCAGGCAACAACGTTCAAATGCTAATTGTATATGAGGAACCGGCTGAACAATTTCCTCATTTAAACACAATGTAGGTGTCGCTACTGGCGCCTGCTTTGTATATATATATATATATATATATATATATATATATATACACTTCTGCAGCTTGAGTTAGTGCTTGCCTTGCTAATTTTACAAGTATTGAAAGTGTGGTGAAGATTATGCCTAATGCACTAGTTCAAGAGTTTATTGCCACTGTGTTCACAAATTCGAATGTATTATTTTTGGATTGCAAGTTGAAACAGAAATTATCGACAAAGACAATGCCATTTTATTCCTTTGCTCATGCAATACAGTATCATACCACTTGTATCGCATATACTCGTGTTTTGCAGTTAAAAGTAATGAAGCTATAAACTCTTTGTTTATAATATACTTAGATGCAAAAAAACAAAAGACAGAAATGATGTGCAACAGCGGAATGTGTTGGGTTATGGTTCATGATGTTGTAGTGATCCACCACTGTTATGCACACAATGTGATTGTTATCACATGCAGTGGTGCAATTAAGTTAGGTGTAATCGATCTCCTTAGTTCACCGTTCACTTCCCATCCAACGTTGAAAGTTCTAAACCATATTATATTATTCTTCGTCTGTTGAATTCAAATATATACATACACACACACACACACACACACACACACACACACACACATATATATATATATATATATATATATATATATATATGATAAGTAGAGAATGAGAGAGGAAGAGAAGGAATTTATTTATAGATTTAAGATTTAAGAGAAAGGAGAATTATAAAACAAATTTATATTGAATTGCATATATTATTTACAAAATCTAAACAGTGAAAGATGTCTTAAATGTAAAAATAAAGATTTTGACTAGATTAAAAAGAAAACTGCAAATTTTTTCTGATTATATTTATTTTCTTTAAAATCTAGAGTAAATATTATGTACATGTAAATGATAAATATTTTGTTAGTTCGCTTCAATTTTACTATAAACCAACTTATTGAGGAATATCGTATAATTTTTGCTGTTTTACTACAAAGTGTCCAACACATCAGTATGAAAATTTGGCTTTCTATACATAAATTAAGATGAGTGTTTGATGAAATAGCTTTAAGCAACAAATTCTGGGAAGACTCAGGAGTCACTGGACGAAACAAAATCCCTGATGAAATATATTGGTTTGCTGTGCGCAATATTTTTCAGCATTTTCGAGAGGAATTCATCACTTCAAGCCAGAATAATTGAAATTGTTATATCTTGATTAGACAGGATAACATCTACTAAAATAACATTCAATGATTTGTTTACAAATTTTACAAATATATTCCGTTATATTTTACATGTGTTTATTTAAAAATTCTCTACTCATCATTAATTATCAAACACAGTCAAGTATCGAATTTTCTTTAAAATATTTATTGAAAATAAATATATTATTATATAAATTGAAAATAATTAACATTTGATTCTCTAAAATGAAAGTTAACAGTAAGCTTATTTGTTTCCTTTATATCAGCGAACTTATTTCAAATTTCTGAAAAAATATACGTTTTGCAATTAAGATAAGGTTATACAATTAAAAATGATTTAGTTAATATAAAACATTAGTAGTTATTCACATTAAATAGTAAACTATTATCCATATATGATTTACAGTTTCAGTAATTATTTATATTTTATTGAAATTTAAAATAATTTATTTTGTTGTCATATAATTTTAAATAATTTTAATGAGGTTTCTGTTACTCTCTTTATGATTTCTTTTATAATTATCATAAGACATTTATAAAATATTTTAGCCTTAAGCAAACATAAAATTTCCTAATTTCAACTATAAATTTCTAACAAAAATGTTTCGAAAATAAATTTAAAAACATAAAGATACACCCGAAGAGAAAATATTGTTTTTTAATCCTTTTGAATATATAATAAAGGGCATATTTGCATTTTTTGGTTAAGTTCATTTTTTAGATTTTATATAAAATTCTACACAATAACTATTAAAGAATAAACACATGTAAAAATCAGTGATTTGTGTAGAAAACATTACTTTTACTAATTCATGGTTCATTCATCACTTTGAATACAGCCCCACAATTTAAGGATTATATTCGTTTATTAAAACTAAATAAAATATTTTTTAATTAGTCATAATATTCAACAGTAAAAACCATTTTGAAAACAATTAAAAATTATCAAATTTTAATAAAATAATACATTATAAAGATGCAAAATTTTTATAATATATCATTTGATAGATAAATAAAAAAGTAAACTGTTACAATTGAAAGGAAAAAACATTTTCTTCCGAATCTAGTTTATGGTAAAAAAATAGGTAAAGGATCAAAATATTTAAAAAAAAATGCTTTTAACAACAAAAATAATATTTGGAACAAACATAACTGTATGGAAGTAAAATCTTACTGTTAAAAAGTGCTGAGCTATCTTTATCTTGGAAAAAATATAGATCTCTCCAATTTATTTTAGAAAAACTCTAAAAAATAACTTTATATGATTAAATTCTTGATAAATTGGAATTGTAAAATATAATTTTATTAATATATATCTGAAGAATATTTTTACGTTATTGTACTAACAAAATTATTTAATTTTTGTCACTATGATTGGAAAAATCTATAAATCTTTAATTGCAAGTTCATTTGTATACAATTTAATTGAAATGAACTTATTCGAATTTTAAATAATCTTAAAGTTTGCTTTAATTATCGTACTGAAAATGAAATTTGAGTCATATAAAAAAATTAAGAATTAGAAATTTGATTCATAATTGAACAAAATTCAAAATTCTTTCGATTTTACAATTTTCTTCAGCGTAATAATATATATATATATATATATATATATATCATCTTTTGAAAATTTCCTCAATCAAAAGTATAAAACTACATAATTTTCTAACAGTTTTTAAATGTTTGAAATTGTAAAGGGTATAATTTGGAACAATTGAGCTAAAACAGTCTATTATCAGTCTCTCGGGGGTCTTAAGACTATCTTTTGTTTTATAATGACTCAAAACTTCAGAGCATTCAAGGGGTGGTTTTAAGGGAAAATTGTTAGGTTGCCATTCTATTCCAGGAAATTTCCCTGGGGAAAATCCTGTTAATTTCTGAAGTAATGAAGCGATACTTTAAAGTCTTCGAAGCACCTCAAGTGAAATTATCGATTTAAGACTGCTGTTTCAGTATTTTATTTAAATTTAAAAAGCAATTAAATATTACATGAGAACATAAGCTTCTAATCATCACAAAGTGAAATTTTTTTTTGCATGTGTATTTCCTTCTTTCAGGGTAACTATAATAATTGTAATATATATATCAGCGAGTTATATATATATTATATATATATATATATATATATATATATATATATATATTATATATATATATATTGGTTATGTTTAGAAGTTTTTCAAGTGATAGTATATTCGCTTCGAGACTATGAATATACAGATTTTTTTAAAATTCTTGAGGATTAAAGTATTGATATAAATCTACCTTACGTCACTTACAACAAGAAATTCATATTTTTCTAAGATCTAGAAACATTTTAATCAAAAATTTCTGTATTCCAACATGTATTTGTCTTCTTTATTTTAATCAAAACAATTCATTTCATTGCAATAAATAAAACTGTATCAACTCCACTAGTTGTGAGGTTGTGTTCCGTGCAAAAATATGCGTATTGTAAGATTACAAATTTTGAAAGATGTATGTGCATTTAATGAAAAAATTTATTTTATATCTAAAAGGATTAGTATGGTACATTGAAATATATATATATATATATATATATATATATATATATATATATATATATATATATATATATATATATATATATATATATATATATATATATAGTATATATATATATATATATATTTGAATAGGTTTCTAATGTACATTAACTTATATATATATATATTATTTTACGAACTGAATAAAAGTATGGAAGATGTAGGAAAAAGTGGAATTTAAATTTATAATATGTATAAAGTTGATAAGAGAGAAAGGAAAGTTAATGTACATTAGAAACCTATTCAAATATATTCCTTCTTTGTGTTGATAAAAAAATGAACAAAATATATTCAAACCCAGTTTGTTCAAGGAAAGCAAATAATTTTCAAAATCTCCTTTAGAATTTTCATTTGCATTGTTACTTACAACAAGATACTGGAGTAAGTGAACAGTGAAATTCAAATTTTATCCTTTCATTTTCCAATTGAATAAATCATTTAAATATGAAAGTTTCACCTCACATACGCTGATGTCATACTTAAGCATATTAATCATCTACTACTTGGAGATATTGGTGGATGGTGATAGATAAATATTGCGATGCACTTGCACACAGTATATATTTAATGTCATTGACCAATTATTATGAATATCATTCTATTGAGAAATTCGATCTAGATGCATCCCTTATATGATGAGTTGATATCAACATGTCCACAGTATGGTAATTTGCTTTATACCTCAATTATTGATGGATAACACCAATCGGCTTATTGGATATTCATAAAACAGATATAATGTCACATGATAAATTAGTTCTCTTTCATCGACTTCAAATTAATGATGGTAGATTTCGTAAGTACTCTGTGAAAGGAATTTTACAATAATATTGTTGACACATATTCAGAGATAACGATATTGGGGTTTGAGTTTCTTCTTCCTTATTTTGATGAGAGATTTTAATGATTTTAGAATTAACAATTATAGTTTTGAGGCATTAGAGGTAGGAAAACAAAATGATTTTGCGGTATTCTACATATTCAAAATTTCTCCTTCATGTTTGCAATATCCTTCTTCTTTTGCTTTTTATATAATTTTGATGATGAGTGAGATATACTTTAATGAAATAATAAAATTACCCATTTTATACAAAATAGGATTCCTGGAAAAATGTTGAAAAATGTGTATAGTATAAATTTAGTCAAAATTAGAGTAGTTCTGAAATGAATTCAAGATTCATTATTTAGATCAGTCAATGATTTAAAAAAAAGAAAACCAAATAGGCAATAATAACTTATTTTAATACAATTAAATAAGCATTTAAAGATGTCTTTCCAATAATTCAAACCTTATATTATTTAGGTATTACACAGGTTATTTGGTCTGATATCTTAAGTAAAATCTTTCTAATTTTCTAAGAAATATTGCAAGTGAATGACTCATAAACAAAAATAATACAAATATCCTTTGAATTATATTTATCAATATTCTCATATTTTTAAAAAAAAATTAAATTATTATTGGTTTTAATTAAAAATTTCATTTAGAAATGAGTTTTTGCTGAAGATAATAATGCTAATAATGATTATTATGACGGTGAAACGACTTTTCTCGTTAAAGTTTTTTTTTCATACAATAACATAGCAATTTTTATTTAGACTGTAATTCCTTACTTATTTGTAACGCCAGAAAATGATATGAACTAATTATTTTTTCCATTGATCAATGATTCAGACCTCACTAAAAATCATTGCTCAAAAGAACTGCAGGCTATATTAAATATTTTGTAATATAACTACTAAGCATTTGTTTTTACGTTAAATGGAAGAAGAGAGTTACACGTGAAATATTTTTCGCATTTTAAATTTTACAGTATGCAGATTTTTAGTTTCAGGTACAACAAGACAGTATAGTGGCAATGAATAAGATTTAATTTTTACTAAATCTAAAATATAGCAATAAAGAACGATGCACTAAACTTAATGTAAGTCAAAGCGACATACAGTAAGTACATTCTTTTGATAAATGTGACATCTGAACAAAATTTTCTTACCAAATCAGTAGCTTGATAAGTTTTTGGAATGTTAGAATAGACCAAATATAATCCATTGTAATAGAAGTCATTAGAGATTCCCAAATTATTATTTCCAAAATATGGAACCGTTTCTTAAAGATTTGAAATGCAGGCCAAATATCAGGGCAGCGTCGTAGATGTGCAATAACATGCTATGAAGACCATTATTTAACACTAATAACACAGATACACCAAATATAAATACCATTCTTTCTTAACAAGACTTTCACTCTGTTAATGTTACCACTATTCCAACACAAACTGTCCAGATCATTTCCCCACTTTAAGTTTGGTCGCATGTTCACCAACCAATGGTTTCCACGTTAGCAGCAAGACATTGTCACGTCTATCTGTAGTGAGCAACAGAGAATGTGATTTGGAGGACAAATGAATTGCACTATAGTCTTTTCTTTGAAGAACCACATTTTCATCTGCATTCTGACAATAGGTGTATTTTCATCTGGGGGAACGTGACATATGAAACAATTCTGTATCAGTGCACTAAAGTGTCAGATTTGTTGAGAAGGGCTGTCAGAAGATTGTGGAAGGGTGATGGTCTGTCTATCATTGCCACTGATTGACATACCGATCTCCATAACAATTCGAAATGGAGCTCTGACCAATCTCCGATGTATGGATAAGATCCCCAGACATATTAAAGTCTAGTGCGATGGACCAATTAAAAATGACTTGGTATAATTAAACGACTCCAGTTCTTATCGTGATAAAATGGTGAATAATTTTTTTTGGAGGAAGAAAGCATACCAATGAAATGTCCAGCATCTCTGAACATGAATACAGTAGCGAGCATGTTTGGAATATTTTAGGCTGAAGAGTCGCCGAACTCTTATCACCTCCATAAATTCTAAAGGAATTGGAATAAGCTCTTCTGGAGGAGTTGGACAGAATACCCTAGTCTTTCATTAATGGACTCATTGACTCGATGACTCAAAAAATTTCAAATCGGCTGACCATCCAGGGAAACAATACCCTCTACTAAAAAAGATTTTCTTTTAAGAGGACACCAAATTTACTTGCTTTTATTAAAGTCACAAAGAGTGTTTGTTTCCTTTTATACCCGAATTCTCACTAAAACGCATTCTTTTTTGCCAAAAAAGGAGAGTTTTATATCCTATAAACTACTATGTTTGTCAATAATGTATCATCAATTAGTCAAATAATTCTAAATAGGCAAGAACAACCTTTATTTGTTTTGAGCAGTGTGTTTCACTCCTGTTAGAAAGAATTGCATCTTAAGTATTTAAGTTAGTAACTTCTGTGTTTGTCACTCATCTCGTTAGGGAATCTTTTTGCATTTTAAGAATAATTTTTAACTTATAAGTCATTACTAATAGTTCCGATTCTGTAAATTATGTACAAAGTATGACCAAAATAGTTTAAATAATTAAGTAAATTATTTCAATCCCAAATGAAGAAGCCTTTAGTATAATAAAATCTAAGATTGCTCGTTGATATATTTTATTCTGTTTTAGGTGAAAATTTGTCCCATTTCATCTATTAATATATAATAAAACTCTGGATTTTAAGTAAGCATATCAATTATGATAACAATTGTTTTTTAAATTAAGAGAATTCTAAACCTTAATTTCAGTTTAAAACAAAAAATCATCTATTTTTGCAAATAACTTTCTTATTTACAATATGAGGTAACATTTTTTTTTTTTTTAAAAAAAGACCTACGTAATAAATACGACACTTTGCTAAGCTTAAGAGTTACTGAGTTGAAGTTATTTTGTAATTATTCATGAATTTATTTTTAAATAATCATTTATGGAGTAAAACATCCGAATACCTTTGTATTTTCTACTTTTCAACTCCAGGATATAGATTCTTTATTTTATGAATAATCGTTTTGGAATATTAAATCATACTTTTTAATTTAATATCCAAGGAAAAATATGTCTATTTTATTCAAATTACACTTTGAACATAATACGATGGTAATTTTTTGAACATTTATTGTTGTATTAGATTTACAAAAATATTATTTTTAATGTTATATTAGATTAACATAAATATTATTTCATGCTTTTTAAATTTTTTGTATTTATTTCAAAAATAATATTTCTTTTGTATTCTTTGAAATTGAGTAAAATGTGAATATCATCTATTGTAAAAGACTGCATTCTTCTAATACATTTCCGATAAAACTTTCATAATTGGCTTGTCCCTTGTGTTTAAGTAAATGAACACGCATTTAAAAATGGTTTTAATATATATGTATACATATATATAGGTATGTATGTATGTTTCATTTTTATTTTCATACCATAGCTAAAAATTATGGGCATTAATCAAAATATTGCTCTATATTAATTAAAATATATAACAACATTACTACCATTTTCATTTACATTAAATTTAGCCTAGTAGCTCAATAACTCTAATAATCATTGATATCATATTATCTCTGAAAGTGAAAAATATGCTAGAATGGCGTAAATGTAATAAAACATTTGCTTTCATAAACTTTCTGGGTTACGATTGTGAAAGTACGTAAAGATGCAAGAAGTATCATTGTTTTCATTCGTTGGCTACTTCCAACACTGGATAATCCACTGCTTAAATATTTAATATTCATGCTCATTTGTATTTGATGCAAGTTCTTATAACTACAATTATCATTATTGAGTATTGAAGGTAAATTCTTTTTTCTCATTGTTTTTTAAAACTACTTCTCATTTATCAGAATATTATCATTTATCACCCAACATTATTTTTGAGCATTGATGTATTATTATACTTCATAGTTAGATCATATTTATTTTTTTAATAAATTTGATCATTTGTGAAATTTTATGAAATAAATTCTGAATATTCTTTGAAATATTTTGATACACCGAAATGTATGTATCAAGTTTATATAAACTGTCACAAAATATTTTTGTATAGCACTCATATCATTCTAAGTTCGTTTAAAATTGACATAATTTATCAAAAGTTGAGATATTATTTGAATCTTAATCTTCTTTTATCATAAATACATTTGCTTAACTCATTTTTATTTCTATTTTTCTTTATAATTAATAATGTATTTTATTCTATCTGCTTATAACAATTTTATTAAGTTTTCTGAATGAAAATATTCAATAACAAATTAAATTATGAATCTAAAATGTCATCTTTAAAGTTAATTATATACCTAATATTTATAATTAATTTATTTCATACGATTTGTGATGATCAATTTTCATGTAATTTTATATAATAATTACCTAATCAATAAATTAGTATTATTAAAATGCCTAAATTATTACAAACTTCAAAATTATTAATTTTTTATAGCTATATCATAAGTAAATATTTTTACCAATAAATTATGTTTAAAATAAATTATGTTATAGTGTGTAATCTAAATTCTCTCGATGCAATCATTACATATTTAAAGTAAGGATTTTCTATAATCAAGATTGCTTTGTTTAAAATAATATTCTTTAGCCACGTGCGCGTGAAAAGAAAATACATCAAAAATTGTGTTCAAAACTCCTCAGCGTATTCTTTGCATGAACTCAAGTAAATTGATTTTTCCAAATGTCATAAGACTTTTTAGTATTCTTGAGCAATTCATGTAAATTATTCAAATCACTTAAAATTTAATTTGAACATGATTTTGTATTGGTCGGCCGCAACTTTCTTTTCTAGTTGCTTAAATATTTTTAAATTTATCCTTAGCAATGATTTTGGAAACATTTATTTCTGCGCAGTAACAATTATATTCGACTAATAAGAATAGAAAGTTAAATTTTATGATAAAAATTTCTTACAATACTTAAGTAATAATTGCAGGCTTGCATCTGAACACAATGATGTACATAGAATACTAATGCAAAATTATTTCAGTTTAAAACTGAGCACGAGATAGTAATTTCAAAATAATTTCTGTATTCATTTTACAGCTAAGCATTCATATAATACTAAGGATTAAAATAATCAGCATATGCTTATGTAAATTAAATTATTTAAATAACTCTAGAATAAATGAAGGATAGTTTAATAGTTTTAGCTGTTTAGATATTTTAGTAAATTTGTAGATAATTTTTGCATGCATACATTATTTATAAATTTAACATTCATAATGCATAAACTATTGAATTTCTTACTATTAACTTTTTGTAATTTTTTAAAAAAGAAGTAATAATTAGTAAAATTCAGGTGAGTAATTATATTCGAAATATTGTGTTATTTATATTCAAGCGCAGAATTTATTTGTGCTTATTTTTATGTAACATTTTATAATAAAATATTTCAACATAATGATATCAAAAAATTAATCATATTGTGTCTTTGGATTAAGACGCGAATTGAAATATTTGCTATTTCAAATAATTTAATTGACATAAAATATTTATGTATTATTGTGTTATTATTTAAATCTTATTGTGCTTCCTACACATAAAATAAAGTGACACTTTTTATATGGAATACAAATGATTCTCCAATAATTGATCAATTATCCCTAAATCAAGCAGGAATTAATTTAGTTTTTCAAAATAAGTTTTAATTTAGCGATCTCTTTTGCACCGAACTAATATTTTAATAATCTTAAACTCTCTCTGGTGAATCAACAACAAAAAAAGTCCCATAATGCGCAGAAATGGTTTCAATCCCCAAAGCAGATTTGCCAAAACCTTCAATTTCAATATCAAAATTGAATATCAAAATTGCTGAGGAACCAACGGCAACATAACTTAGAAAACAGCTTTTACAATAAAACTGGAACCACTCTCGACATTTTGTATAATTATAAATAAATATCTTAATAACGACAGTATAAGTATGCAATCAATATGCAGTAAGATTTAGTGAGTGGATGTTCTCTAGAGAGCAGTTCAGATAATTATCTATAATAATTCACAATTTCTTACGCTTTTACCAATAGTAAAATTACAATTCCAAAAAGCGAAAAATTCAAGATCAATAAGGGACTGCAAATAAGTGTTTTCCTGTCATACTCTTTATTTACAAAGTTTTGTATCAGAGCATTTTCAGTACTTAGGAATGTAATGCGAGTCTTGTCTAATAACACAAAGTTTATAAGTAATAAAATGATAAATTGGGAGTCTCTTACGCTCTTCAAAAAGTTTTGATATCTGGTGATTTTTTTCTTAACAAGGAAGATTCCATGAAAATTTGTATATCCATTGAACAAACAAGATAGGAATAGCCTGCAAAGGATAGAAATAGGCTGCATATGTAAGTCTACGGACTTTATTTTGAACCCTCAATGTTCATGCCACAGCTAATAATGTAGAGCCCAAAGGTTCTCCCCCACAGTCCAGAACTGGTTTTGTATACGTTTTACAAACTGTAGATAGGACATCTTAAATATTTGGAAATTCTAATGAGACGTTTAAGGAATCTTAAGTGATTATTTATTATCACAGCCATGCGAGTCTTCCAACTTATCTTTGAATCAAGGAAAACCTTAATGTAATGAGAATCAAAATACCCCTTTAAAAAATAAACTCAAAAATTCTGAGAAAGGTATAGCAAAATGTTCAATATTTTCGGGACTCATCAAAAGGTTTGTTGTTCAACGAAACCACGAAATACATCAAATATATACTAATAAGTCTATAAAAATTTTGAATGTTAGTATCTGTCCAAAAGATCATGAATACATTAACAGTAAAAAGAAAAAAACTTTGAGTAAGACGAAATATTTATACTTTTGTCAAAATCTTATATGAAATCAGTTAGAACACAGATTACATTCCCAGGTCATAGATTTCTCTGTGAAATATTAATACATTTAAAAATAATGATGAAACATATTTGCAATCTATATTATCATTGAATGAAGAACTGAATTGCATTACTTTCAACATGGCTCAGAACATGAAAAAGTAAAAGATGAAAGTGATTTTGAATCCATGGCCACTTTATCTTACGTAATGTATACACATTTTATATACCTTTTACTATACTTGAAAAACAATTTGTAAAATGAAATATATTTTTCAAAGCATGTTTCCGATATTTTAGATAAAACTAAATTTCAGAATACATTTAATTTATTT